>JARFJB010002012.1:767500-1180000 GCA_036346205.1 Vesta saturnalis | reverse complement strand
AAAACACATAACACATAAAACACACAAACCACAAACACACAAAACACACAAACACACAAACACACAAACACACAACACAAAACACAAACACACAAACACAAAACACACAAACAACAAACAACACAAACACAAAACAAAAACACACAAACACACAAACACAAAACACAAAACACAAAACACAAACACAAAACACAACACACAAACAAAACACAAAACACAACAAACAAAAACAACACAAACACACAAAACACAAACACACAAAACACAAACACACAAACACACAAACACAAACACACAAACACACAAACACACAAACAACACAAACACACAAACACACAAACAACACACAACACACAAACACACAACACACAAACACAAACACAAAACACACAAACACACAAACAGAACACACAGACACAGACACACAGACACAACACAGACATGCAGACACACAGACAAACAGACACACAAACACACAGACACACAGACACATAAAACACAAACACACAGACATAAAACACAAACACACAAACACACAAACACACAAACACACAAACACAAACACACAAACACACAAACACACAAACACACAAACACACAAACACACAAACACACAACACAACAAACACACAACAACAAACAGACATACAGCAAACAAACAAACACTAAAACACAAAACACACAAAAAACACAAACACACAAAACACACAAACAACAAACACAAACAAAAACACAAACACACATACACAAACACACAAAACACACAAACACAAACACACAAACACACAACACACAACACACACACACACACACACACACACACATACACACACACACACACACACACACACACACACACACACACACACACACACACACACACACACACACACACACACACACAACACACACAAACACACAAACACACAAACACACAAACACACAAACACACAAACACACAAACACACAAACACACAAACACACAAACACACAAACACACAAACACACAAACACTCAAACACACAAACACACCAACACACAAACACACAAGCACACAAGCACACAAACACACACTCGAACACACGAACACACAAATACTCGAACACACGAACACACGAACACACGAACACACGAACACACGAACAAACGAAGACAACTCAGGAAGGTACTGTGAAGATGGAGGCTCCCCACTTTTGAATGACACCGAAAATTGGCGCACGTGCATCATTTTGATACACACACGATCGACGGAGTGTTAACCAAAATTCTATTTCGGTATAAATAAGAAAGCTGTTCCTTTGCTTTTCAGTTTAACGACATTACAAAGAAAAAACAAACTTAAAAGGATGTGCGTAAATTTTAATCGCTCAATCCTGATATTGTATTAATTTATAAAAACAAGTAATAACTATACTACGTAAATGATATGACGTCGTTTATTATATGTCATTCTATGTATTATAACTGTCAGTAATAAGTCTTAATTTCTCAAAAGAGTCTATCAATTCCTCGGTAGTTTTAAAAATGTTAGCAATTAAATGCATTACACAATTATTCAGTGTAAAGTGAAAATACGAGGAAACGGCTCTTCATATAACGTAATGACCATTATTTGAATGATCCCATAACAGTAGATTGCTACAGTCATCTCCGTATATACGACTATACGTATTTCGTACTAATTTAATGACATGCAGATCTAAATTAATTTTAAATTCTACAATAAACCCACGATTCAAACACGTATTAAATTATTCTTCCGTTTTTAAAAGGGCAAATTAAATGAAATGAAAATGCGTGCAGTTGTGTTGTGATTTTGTAAAATACTGAAATATACATTTCTTATTTGTTTTGATTATAGCTTTCAGATATTGCATTATATGAATAAACACTTACGTATGTACTTATGAATAAATGAAAAGGCGTAATGTTTGCAGCCTCATTAGTTTGGCAAAATTACCATATGTATAATATAGATTGTTTTATATTCACATTAAACCTGGATATACATTCTACGCAGTACTCTTGATTACGATATTAATTATTTTGTATGATATTATGTTCATGTTGTGTTGAATTAGCAAGCATTGCAACAGTAATAATATAAAGCAAATCATCTATGTAGTAAATTATACAAAACCATACAACCCTAGTTTTATAGTAAACTGTTAATTATAAAAAGAAGTAAAGTTAATTAAAGTATTGGTAAACCAATGAGTTCTGAAAACATGGTCACGCAGGTTATAAATAGGAAAGAGATAGGGAAATATGTTCATTCCCTCCCCTGGGGGGAAGGCGGGCTGCTTGAGATTTCCCAGCTCATTTAACCACAGTCACGTATTCTCAACATACATAAATTAAGTGTACTCATGGTGGGATTAATGATAGGTGCGGTCAGGATACGATCAGATGGAAAAGGGTTAGGGTTGTGAAGGGAAAGGTACTTCCCCAACATTCACCTAAACAGTCGCACATGATGTGTGTATACCAACTAGCCATGCCACTATATTTGCATGAGGAAAACTCCCCGTAAAAACCTCATACAAGGTAGACGGTAACGGGAATAGAACCCATTAGCCCACGAATTATTTCAGAATACTTTAGTAATACTTTACAAAAATGAAATATAAATAGTCTTTATTAACCCTGGCCCGCCGTAGGGATATATTTTCTGACTTTGAAGCCAAGTTATCTTTAGGCTAATGTGAGACCTCACGGCATCTGTAGAAATTTCGTTCTTGACATGCCAATCTTTACTAAAATATGCTGTAACGTGAAAAAATCGATAGCGTATCTTTTCGGATCGATTTTGCAATTTTCTCTTATTACTGTTTGGAAAAGAGGCAGACTAAGTAGGTATCTGTGACTTGATATTTAGGATTGTTATTTAAGGATTACTCGGTATTTGTTTCTCTACCTTAATGATCTGAATTTTCTGTATTTAGTGCCGTTACCATGTAGGTTTTAATTCATAATGGATTGAATTACTTCCTTATCGTATTTACCTCTCTTATTTTATAAAAGTTCTTAAAATAAATTAGCTAGTGTCATCTATACGTGCGTTCTGGTTAGCTTTAAATTCATACATTTTATAGATATCTGTTAGTTTCCTAAATCACCACCGGATGGTGATACCACTGGATAATTACATATTGCTAAACATGCTTCATTGACATATATATTGTAACGCCCTTTCTTTTTGCTTTACAATAATTGATTAAATTAAAAGGGTTTAATTTAATTTGCCTCGGTCTAGCTCAAATCGGGTCTAGTCTTAACAAGACGGGGGTGGTTCGTATCCTGGTGCTCAACACTGTACACTTTGAATAATACAACAAAACTATTTTAAGCGTATATTACCTATTTGTTTACAAAACTAAAATAATCTAACCTACAGGAAATAAATTAACAATAATACAACAAAACAAATCTTATTGGGTGTTACCCGGGATGTCCTGGTTAATAGCGCCCGTTTGGCTGATCTCTCGTGGACGGTAGTGGTTGTTGCTGGATCCTCAGCCGCTTCTGTGGAAATATAAATTATTGGGGTTTAATTGCTGGTGTGTTATGACCCAAAAATCCTACTAATGACAAATTAATTTTGTTTGTTACGACCGCTCAGGGCTACTCTGTACACGGCAGCCTGGTATTTGTTCAGGTGGCGCTGTGTAAAGTTCTATCTCTTAGATAAGCCGGGGCAATGATCGCGTTGGTGTCTTTAAGCAGGTCAAAGAGAAAATCAATAATTTAAAGTAACCTTGGTGCGCATGACTATTCTTATACGTGATTTAGCTTTCAGACTGACTGGATATGAGCTCAGTACTTGGAATGCTTTATACAGGACAGGTTAATATTTACATGTTTTAAATGTAAATTGTACGTACGCGTTTAATTATCTACCCTAAGTAAACAGGTTGATCTCAGGATTTCTTAGTTAATGGAGAACGTATTTACAGTAATGAAATGAATATCTAACATTTAATTGTGCCCGAAAATAAATGTATTAATTCTTTATTATTAGAAAAACGTCTGTTTTTGTTAAACGCGTATACTTTTCGTATGAGCGAAACTTATTCTAAGTAACAAATACAGGGAAGACGGAGTTTATCACGATCTTTTACGTTAATTATTACTAAAGATTGCTTCTTTATTAATTGTTATAAACGAATTAATCGAAGGCGAGTTTACACGACCTTTTAGGACTGCGTGTACTAAATTGAACGATTCTGAGAATTGTTTCCGACGGAATGCAGGTGTTTCAAGTAAGTGATTTATATGCGATAAGTAGCAGTACGTTTAATGTAATTTATCACGTAGACGCACCACGGGTTCGTCTTTATATCTGGAGGATCACGCGGGTAATCTCTATGAATGCGGATTCTAGTATTGAGTGTACCTCTAGGCCAAGGCGTCGCTTGTTTGTATTGCTAATTTTCCTCAGGATCAGGTCGGTGTATTGTATGTGTAATATCTGGTTAATGGAGAGCACTTCGTAAGATTCTGGGCCCAGCCCGTCGACTGCTGTACCAAGGGATCTCCCAGGTGGAGCGGTAGAATTTGAGCGAGTACGCTTCTTGTAGCTGGAGTAAGTGGAAGATGCCTTCTGGGCGTTAGCCCGAAGTAGCAACGTCCTGGTGTGTGTGTATGTGTGCCGAAGGTAACTTCAGGCTATACAGCCCGGCGTATACTTCTAGTGTGTGTATGAATGCAGAAGGTAACTTCAGGCTTTACAGCCCGGCGTATACTTCTAGAGTGTGTACTGCAACGGTTTGATAACTTCAGACTATACAGCCTGTCGTTTCTCTAGGTGTCTGGTGTAAGGTTTAAGAAAAGTGGTGCAATAAAACTTACGTGCTGTTAACCTTCGCGTATCTCAACCAGCAGTTTGATTGTATAATGCTGATTTACTGGTGACGACGGCGAAGTAACGCGACTAACGATGTACGATGGTTCAGGATAAACGGATGCGGTAATCGGCAGGTCGGCGACGTATACAACGAAACTAACTGCGGCAGGCGCGCTGTCTGGATCTAGATTCTGGCTACTGGAGACGCGAGCGTGTCAAGATAGCGGAGTCGCGAAACAACAAAAATAGCAAAAATAGTAGTCGCGATTGAAGTAGAGTAGTCGCGGAAAAAGTAGTAGAAAGTAGTCGCGAGATATCAAACGTAGGAAGTAGTCGCGATAAAGTAGGATTTCTTCCGGTAGCGCCGCGGTTCTTATAGCTGATTCGCGGTGGGTGGATCCGGCTTCTATGCAGGGGTCCTCTGGCTGTGATTGGCTGAGGGTTTTCGGACGTAAGAGCATTTGATGCTTTTTAATATCTACGTCGGAGGGGATTGAAATTAATTATTTATGGTGCAATATCGCGCAATATTTTGCAATGGGTCTTAATTTTGAACAACTGTATCCATCTTAATTACTGTAGGGCAATTAAAAGGAATTAATTACACAAATTTTAGTAAAGTTAAGCGGGATCTTTACAATATTGATTACAACCAAAAATTTGTTAAGAAAACATTGTTGAATGCCTTGTTCCTAAGGTGTGGTTTCTTAACGGCCATTTTGTGTGATATAAAATACATTTTAGAAAATGTTCTTCGGTATGTAAATCACCAGTTTTAGATGAGAATTCTTTCACAAAAAATATTTCTTCATTTGGTGAAGTAATATAGTCGCTATTGTTGCGGATGTAAAAAAATGTCACTTACACACACATGGTACGTTAGCTGTGTTTTCTTCAATCTCCTTATAATCAGAATCTTTCTTTTATGCTTAAAATACGATATTTAAATTAAAAGAAGTATATCTAACCAGTTCATAGTAAATTAGCACATATAGCTCGTCTTCGATCTATAGAGGTAAAACAACGTTATAGGAATAAATTGCTATTATATATCTTACCTTATTTCGAGCTTCGTTTGATGCTTTTTTGTTCGTCTTGTCATTCTCTTGGTTTACTTTACATAGTCGTTGAATATCCGCTAGTGTCCCTTTCGTATCTCTTTTGGTTTTGCTTCGATGTGCTCTTATCTGGGACTGCACTTAAATGAGTACTGGTAGCTGTACTGCAATTACGAGGAAGGAATTTCACCAATCAGGTCTCATCTTTCCCTTATCGCCTTTATTAATAAACATTATATTATCGAGTTTATTTCCTAACCTGCTATGTAGTATACACGACATTCAGCAGGGATCACTACAGCAGCTACAAAAGATTCAGTTCATGTAAATTAAGCATATTACAAAGAATTTTAATAAATTGCTTACCTTTGTTACAACCTCGCTGTCATATTAACATCCGACTAAATGTAACCTTCGTTCTCGTTCTCATTACGTAGAACTATTATTATTTAATCAAGCTATTAGTTAATGTTTGGTACACATATTTTAACCCAAATTTAGAGTAATTATTACTGAATTTTTACATAAAACACCTAGTGATTTAGCCTTTAGCTTCCATCTTTAATATTATCTTATTGTTTTTAACTACTGTTTACGCTATCGTGCGCAGTAGCAGTAACCCGAAGCATAAATTGTGTATACAGATTGTCTATGTCATATTATTTACACTATGCTATTAAGCGGAAAGTATCTTTTATTGGGGATAAGAGTGTTCAGATCATTGGTCTCGAAGTAGAAATTGTTTAATTACTCGTATATGCATGTCAGGATATGAACTGAACAAGCTTCTCCAATTATTTATATATTTGAATTTGTCATTGTTGAGGGGGGTTTGGGTTTGGATATTGTGAAACGAAAGGAAAGTTGAAGTGTTACCTTTCTAACGTAAACTATTGCGATTATATTTGTATACAAATTTTCCTTTTCAGGGTTATGTTTTATGAAAGATCTTTCAACGCAGCACAGAAGAGCATTACATTCTTTCATTAAATTAACTAAATTGATTAAAGGTGAGTTTATCACCCGTAAAATTTCACGACATGCCCTAGTAACTAATCATTTTGAAAATGTTAATTACAAAACTTTACTGTTTCACATTGTGGTAGTCAGATAAGGCTACACCTATTTTTGGGGTTGGTGTAAAATTGCATGTTGGGATAGGCATGCACTGTTATTATTGTATATAGATATTAGAATTTACAAAGGTTATTTGTTGTAAATTTATAAATAAATTTACGGTTGGTAAGGAAATTGTCGTTTATCTGTTCTTCCTGTTCCTTCCTTGGTTTAAGCTTTGCAGGGACTCTCTTCCAAGAACTAATAACTTATTATTGCCTTGTTTAAAGCTTGTGGCGCCTGTTTCTTGTCTGTTCCCCTTATCTTTCTGCCTACAATTTCTTTCACGTTTTATAATTAACCTAACCATCTATTTACTTTTTATCAACACTTCACACACTATATCCGAGCACTCTGCTGTCTCAGGACCGTTTGGCTGAGTTTCTAGCCGAGCTAACTAATTCCTCCCCATTTTAAGTGACGTGGTTGGTTAGACACGTGGCGATGCCAATCCAAAGTCGAATTTTTTTATGATTTATGAGTTGTGCGAGTCCGTTCGTAGGAGGTAGCCGATTACAATTAATTTTTTTTTTATTTTCATACATTGACAAACGAAACAGTTTTTTTGGTTTTCCTATGATTTATATAATTTTGAAAGAAATACGAGAACAATACAATAAGGTATTATGCCATAAATATTGAATTCAACAAAAAAAAAGGCAACAAAATTGTGGGTTGCCAAAAAGACGGTGGGAGGTTAGAATGTGTGTTGGACGCATACAGGGAAGGCACACCGGGGGCACTGTTTCCAAGTTTTGCGCTTTCGTTTTTCGGGGAGTGGAGTAGCCCTGGAAACGTTGGAATACCCTTCATCTTTCTGCATCCAGTGAAACCCCGTTTCGAGTCAACGTGGGGGATGGTACCAGAATTGGCTACTATTTTACACCAAGAATACTCTCCATCTCCGTTAGAATAAAATAGAATCGGGTAGTCAATGGATGCTGGCTACGTTGTCAAATCATTGAAGCACATAAGCCGAAATCCAATTTCTTTGGAAATCGTTTTCGGGAATTCGATTTCCTTTTCTTCGATTTATGATGCTGTATGCAAGTTATGTATGAAGCTAAAGATATCCGACCAACCATATGGCCACAGAAAGCCAATAGGCACCTATTCGACTTCCGCTTTGTCGAGTACGTGCCCAAAACTTGGTTTATTTGGTCCCTTTGAGCTTTAGTTCAGGCCACTGTGGTTGTGTCGACTTGCATGTGAAGATGTCTTGATAGAAAAATTACGACTTTTTTCTGTTTCGGCACATATGAGGATATTGTGACCTCATTTTTGAAGTAAGAGACGGTGGAACGAATCTGATTTCATTTGATGCTTTGGAATATATGGCTTATTTTTGCGTAATGTACTAGTCAAAGTCAATCTGTTGCTATTGAATTATTGAACTAATGGCAAAAATTAAAAAAATTGCGTGTTGTTAAGTTTCGGCCAGTGTGTTAATAACGTTCGCAAGGATTCACTACGGCTTTCTCACTAATGTTGAGAGTACGATCACTTTATGTCTCTCTGTTCTTTCAGAACAAATTACAGTTAGGAAACAGGAATCTGCTTCTTCGTTATTTTGCGACAATAAGGCATATTCAAAAATTATCTTTCGAAAGGCGAATTTTCGATCACCTTTTGGTGATATCGACACTTTTCCTTTCAACCATATTGGAAAGCGCTGAATATCTTCTCCTCCATCAACACTTGGATGGATTGTTGTTGGTTGTGTATGCTCTGCAGCAGTGTATGTTGTTTTTGTAGCCCTTGATGATGAGTGCTGTGGGTAGATGTTGATTGAGTAGATGTGGTCTGATGGGGGTGACGTGTGGTGTAGCTGTTAATGCCCAAGTAGATCTGCAAGCGTGAAGCGCTGTTGGAGAAACGGTAATGTTAGACAGAACAAAGGAACGACACTGTATACTTAATCTTGGGGGTCAATCCTCGCGTCGGATCTTTGTATAATTACCCAAAAGGGCAACCACCTCCTGGCCGTGCGTGAAAGTCACTCACTGCAAGTCATTTGTTGTTTTCGCCTGAGCGAGTACAGCTGTCACCTATCGGATTCAGGTAGGGCCTTCTCCATATCCAGTCCTCCGAGAAGGGCTAATACGGAGTCGCGCCCTAAGGTGAGTGAGCAGGTGGGGTAACAATAGGGACGGGAGCCGTTGTCGGTGTTTGCGCCTGCTTAATTTGGCCTACCGTCACTCGGGCGTAAATAACGCTGGTCCGGGTTGAAGAAGGCGCCGTATTCGCCGATATTCTCCTTTGTCGTTGGGGTTCTTCCGTCTTCTTCCGTTGTGGAGGTCGAGGGAGCTTCCGGTATCCCCTGCAGTTATCGGGATAGTCCCCAAGACAGTTATCTCATTTTGCCCGGTCTGTTCGGGGTTTGGTGCATTGAATGGAGTTGTAATCTCCGGCGCACCTCACACAGCGTGCGACCGACCTGCAGCAACGCTATGCGTGACGGAAACGATGACACTGGTGCCTGTCTGATGTCGGATTTCCGCCGCAAGACTTCAATGGTGACACACGTCGGCGACGTACTGCACCTCTCGGATCTTCTTCTGGTCTCCTTCGCTCGTTAGGTGTACCAACAAGAGCGGTATCGCTCGACTCCTCTGCTTCATCTTGAAACGAGAGATTACATTAAGACCGTGTAGTGTTAGGTCCCAGCTAACGTTAACCTCTGAGAGCTTTACGGGCAAGACTCGTATCACTACCTTAGCTAGCCGCTCGCTCTTTGACTGGTAGGTGTGGTAGGGAGTACCACACCTATCCATATACCTCATCAGCCTGTCTCAGTCCTCGAGCCAGGCAAGCTGGATCCAGATTGCCTCGCTGGTTGCCTTGACTCTCGTGAAGGCGATCCGTTGTCTATCCAGTTAATGGGAGAAATCGCCGACGGGGCTGCTGGTAGTACCTCAGCAGGCGAGGCGACGTCTCATGCTGGTTTTTGTCATCTCATCTGTGCGTCGCTGTTACGTGGTAGGTACGGCAAGCTCAGCAGCGTCGGGATCTGCTGGCTGACTTGCGAAATTCCTAACGGTGAGAAGGCGCAGTTCTCTTTGGAGTCGAAATCTGTGTCGACAAATACGGGCTCTCTTGTAAAACCGCGCGGCATCGTAATGATGATACCATGTTGACTGACTTTGCGTTTGATTTTTAATTGAACTGAAAGGCATACCTTAAATACAATTGTGGATTCAGTTCGTCGGGTACATATAGTGGCGTTCAGTTTCACATGCGTGTGATAATTATACATGTATCTCTCGTATTGCTTAAATAATTCCAATATAGCGCACCAAATTATAAGTTTTTTACAGTTTTTATTTTTATTACTGTAGAGAAGAAGCTTTCCTTGGAATTGTAGTTATAGTATAAAAACGTGTATATTTACTGATGTCGAGTACGTACGCGATTAGAAACCTAATTTATAACATTTTTTATTGTAATTGAAATTGGATGTTAATCGTGCTCCATTATTATTTAACGATGAAGACCGAGTTTGATTAAATAGGGCAGAATTCGGTATTGACACAAAATAAAAAATCTCGAGGTTAACGTTTCAATCAACTAAAACAATAAATTGCTTACGTAAATTTTCATATTGCCAAAGTTTCGTCGTTCAACCTAAAAGTATGAATTAGAGTTTGCTATAAGCACAAACAATAAACACTTTCTATAAGTTCATTTTTCATTAGCTAAGAGAAAACTGAGTTATTCAGTTCAGCGATAAAGTTTAAATCAGACAAAGAACAGACGTGAGCCTGCCTCCACTTCCATATAAATTATTCACTATTGTAATTTGATGGAGTTGGTCGTTTAGATAGTGAAACTCAAGATACGAACTTTTATAACACTAACTTATGTTTATGGCCATTTAATGTAATCTTCCCCTAACTTTATTATTCGATATCCCCGGTAAGTGAAAAATATTAACTGTCGTCAAAGAAGGGTCTTTACTATCTATCTAACCCTCAATAAGAAATAAAATACATAGAAATACGCTTACTATAAGCATTTTAGGGGAGTAAAGTAAAATTGAATTTCGGAAAGATTTGAAAATTAGGAATACTTATCTATCACGATTCGCAGAATAAATAGGTTATTATTATTATAAAGCAAAAAGATTATCACTAAGTCAAATGACGGAACACAACAAGAGAACAATGAAAATAAAATGGCAGATTATGGCACTCCTGTTCAACAAAGTTACGATCAAAATAGGAAAATAAAAATAGGTTATGAAGGAACGATATTTCACTAAAACCAATAAGAATTAAAGTTAGATACAGAGTGATAAAAAAACAGTAACCTATTTGGGATGGCAGAAGTTAATCAAAAGATAATCAATGTTAATAAAATTTAAGAGTCTAATAAACATTAAGGAACCACTAGCAGAGAGTTCAGAAGCATTGAGGAAACTAGTGGCAGAAGTTCTAAAGCGAAGACTATCACGGGGAAGTCTAAGAAGAACCTTTAGAACTGGTGACTAACTGACTGATAATAGATTGCGATTATCTGAACAAAATGCAAAAGAATAGACCAATATCTATTGTTATAAAGGTGTAGGTAAACCAAAACAACAGCTATTTATGTACAAACTTATGTCATACACGTGGTGAATTAAAGCAGAAGACATATACAAAGTTAACAAAGACAGAAACCGTTATCAAAATAAGATCCGTGAACTTAACTCAAATATGCCTGACGTCCTACATACAGGGTATCTCTATACGGTTTGTACAAACTACTAGAACAAATTCCTGAGACTAAAATATGAGAATCTAGCATAATTTAACTTAGTCCAAAAGATAATGGTTTCCGAAATACAGGCTGTCAAAGTTATTTTTTTAAGCTCTGTTTTAAATACCTATCTTAATAATAACAGAATTTGCATGAAATTTGGCACCAAGAGGTTTTCTGTGATAAGAAATTCAGACTTGACCATAGTTTTGTTGTGCATTCGAGCCAGCTCCACCAGCATACCCCCCTTTTGCACTTTATGCAGGCTTAGGACTAGTCCAAGAAGTTTGGAGCGTGTTTAAGGATCAACCGGCCAACAACAATAGCATAACAACATGAGAATGTAAGAATTAACACCGCCCTTTAACATAATTAAACATCACTTAATATTCATCAAAACGCATTAACAAAGTTTAATTTACATTTCTGAACGATAATGGCTTTAATTACGGCAACTATAAAATTTGGGGGAGAAAACTCATCGTGTTTTTAATCAGTAAATATAATTAAATGTGCAAAAATTACACTTCAAGTTACTACATTAAGTTTAAAAAGCAGAATAAAGAAGCGCAAGTACAATCATTGAAACACTTCTCAGAAAAAGGGACGTAAACAAAAATACCTAGGAAAAATGATGCTGCATGGTCTATTTAATAATAGACCCTTACTTCTTCTTCCGTAAGCAGCATAAGTACATATATAGAAACAAATTGTAATGACAATATTGTCGATTGCAGATGCGAAATTCCGATTTATAATTGCAGGCGGCTTCAATAAAAAAAATCGCCGCTATGGCACTCCCCGACGACTGATGCACGGGCCTCCCTTGTGGAAAACCTCGTTGCGGGACGCGAGCTATGTGTTGTAAACTTACCTGATCAACCACATAAGTATTCGAGCCATCTCGGCGCGATGAACACCTATGTGACCCTTACTTCATTCCCATTGGCGCGCAAGTAGTGATGGATGAAATTGAGAGTGACCACCGACTGATACGCTTCGATATAGCGGTCGATAATCAAATTAAAAGTCCTTTACCTGCTATCTTCGACTTGAAACACCTCGATCTCTCCAGGCTCAACGCAGTCTGCAAGCAATTCATTCCCGTTTAAATTCCCTGTGGCGCAACGTGCCACGATCCACATTCTGTAGACACCGTCATTGTCAAGGTGTCAAAGCTGATCCGGAAAATGGGCCGGGTGTACCTAAAGAGGATTATCCTTACTATTTTAGCCGGTACCTTCGCCAGCAATAGCTGGTGGTGCGAGAGGTTGAGAAGATTAAAGAAAGTATTCCGCATCACGCGGTGCCGTTACCAAAGAGCCCCAGCAGAGTTAAAAACTCAATGGCTCGCCTCGTATAAGTAGGCATTAAAAAGATACAAACTGGAAGTGATGAAAGCAAAATTTGGCCCATGGAAACGTTTTGTTGAAGCCAGCGTGGCGGTAAACCCGTAGGATGCGGTCTATGGAATATCCTTTCAGCAACAAGTTCCCGTTGATTCCTGCTCCAACATCCGCGACGTTGACAGATACGCTGTTTCCGAACATGAGACTATGAATGTTCTGTTGAACATCGTTTTTTCACGACCACGACCCGACAACTGACTAACCCATCCACACCGAAATGCGTTCCCTTCTTGTTAATTTGGATCCCAGACAAGACTGGGTGGTCACATGTGAAGACCTGCTTGCCTTAGCACCAACGATCCCTAAGAAGGAAGCTCCTGGACTGGACGAAATTCACGGTGCCATACTTAGGATATTGCCAGAGACACTTCCTGGTACACCCGTCGAATTGTTTATTTCCTTCAAACAATATATACACAATTATAAAACCCGGTAAAAAGGATTTCATATCCCCTCAGACCATCCTCATACCGGATGTTAATGACCTAAGTGTATTTTCGTCAAGTGTTGGCATGCATTAGAGACCAGAGTCAAACAATATCGTATCGTTTTTATGACTAACTATTTATTTTGGCTTATTTTACATTCTAAAGTTTATTTGACTCCGCTGTAGTAGCGAGTCACTTATGTTTAGTTGACAACAAGTTATGTTTTATTCCAATTTTCAATTATGTATGTGTATTTAATTCTTAATCAGTTACATATTAGTTTTGGTTTTTTTAATTTTCAACTACTGCAGTAATTCCTGCCATACTATGTCTATTTCGTTATCCTGCCTTTTTGGAAATTAGCCATGCTTATGGGGATAAAACGAAAGGTAGGCAACCCATACGCACAAAACCCTTAACCAAGGGTCGCTGTACTCTACCTGTCATCACTCGCAATGCGCCGAGTATCCTTCTAACACCGAACCAACCTCCTAGCTAGATCTATACTGAAATGTGGACGGCTTGACCGAGACAAGCCGGGCTGGTGGTGGGCCACTCCATTCCTTCATTCCTTCCTTCAACAATTTTTATAGTTCGATTTTTTGTTTGGGGTAATTTATTTTTATTGTTAACTTTGTTTAAAAGTGTGTTATTACTATTAAATTCTGATTACAAAGTACATGAGTAACTGATTTGTTTTTTTACTCGAAAATGGTGCCTCAGACGAAAGAAAATCAAGAGAACGCATTTGTCCAGAAATAGATAGGCATTTCTAGAGTAGTTTCTATTCTAAGAAACACACGCTCGCGTGTCGTGTATTTAATAAAAAAGTATTCAGTACAAACTCTGCACCAACGGCACTAGTAAAAATACCAGGACCTACTAGATATCAGAAAATGATTCTTCGTGCACGGAAAATGAATATCAAATTTTGCAAAAATATTGAGAATAGTGTGGAAGTTACAAGAAATAATTTTTTCTTAAAACTGTATTAATACTGTTACAGGCATGGCATTAACTACGGCATAAACATAAACAAAGCGTATGGTATTGACTGACCTCAGTGGTGAGGCTCACTCGAAAAGAAAAACATTCACCTTTATCAGAAATTCTACTGCAGACATACTTGCGCAAGGCCCACGTACATATAAGTAAAATTTTAAGCTTCTGTTAAAACACTCAAAAATTGCGAAAACCATGATTAAAAAATGCATTGTATACCTACGGGATAATGTTCCACGTAAAATTATTTACTCAAATAAAAAAAAGTAATAACTGGCGAATACTGTAATCCATTGTTCAATTGTTAAATTTGAAATAAAAAAAGAAAAGTATATATATATATATATATATATATATATATATATATATATATATATATATATATATATATATATATATATATATATATATATATATATATATATATATATATATATATATATATATATATATATATATATATATATATATATATATATATATATATATATATATATATAGTTAACCGGTTCAATCCAAATTCAATTGCCATGTGCATGTGCAATGAACGAAGAAGTAATATCCGCACGTTACCCTTGTTCTCTATATGGATTAAAAGAGTAGAAAGTCAGCCATCTCTTACTAGAGGTATGGTCAAATTCAAAATCTGAACACCAAGAGACAGTCTTTAAGAATGTAAGTGCATGTTTAATTATCAATTGATCAAGTACAGTCCCTCACTTGAATCTTATGACGACGTCGACATTCTCTCACATCGTTGAATCTCTGGAGGACGCGATACGCGTTTCCCACGATGATTTATGCACTTATTAATGAGATACGATTTATTTCATTGGGAATACAATCTTAACAATCATAGTATTGTATTTGTGTTACCATACGTGTAGACGTAATTTAACCCCAATAACTTTAGTTAGAACAGTAGCTAGCTTAGACCCTAAAGTACTAAAAACAGTCGAGACGACCTTAACGTACTCGAAGATAGTGGATTTAGTTATATTTATTATAATCTTAGGGCCATTAATATGTTTTGCTGTCGTTATAAGTCAAAAATAAGAATTAGGTCCAGAGGAAATCGTAATAAGAAGAATTGGTTGCATGTAGTTCCCGAAAAAAACGGAAGAGATTAATTTACTAGTACTGAATAGTGCGCAAGATTCTCACAGGCCATTAAAAGTTGGTAGGTAATGTGATTCTCGTCATTATATCACCGACACAGAACTTGGAAACAAATCCAGGTATTCCCTAATCGACGTTTCACACATACACGGCAACCGTCCAGATGGCACCATTAATACGGTTAAAGAACGAAGATCATACGAGAGCATTCACACGCACCGTAACCGTGTGTACTTCCCACTATGAACCACGGCATTGAGTACAAAATCATAAGTCAACGACCACGGCTACCGTTACCGTATTAAATGATACTGGAGTAAACTATTCAGTGGATGCCTTCACACGTGCCGTGTTTATTGCCCTGTTCCGCTTATGTATATATTTCCGATTGATGAGTGTATTTTGATTTAACGAAAAATGCTTGGAGGGAAGTTTTTCTCCAGCTAAAGGATGACATAAAAAGTTAAAATTAATAACAATTTTTAATTATAAAAAAGAATAGTTTCGGTAAGTTTTATTATTTATTCTAAGATATAAATTTATACAGATATGATTAACCTTCATAACATTAAAATTTTGAAAGCCATTTCACGGATCCTACAGTTAAAATATTACTCATATTGTTTGCTAATATTCCCCGCGCACTTTTTCTTCTCTAGGTATATTATCAAGCCCTGTTATTGTCATTGTATGCTCTACTTCATAGCCGTCTCTTTCCCGAGCAAAGTTGTGTAAAACAACACAAGCCTTAACAACGTCTACAGCAACATCAGGCTTCAAGTTAATAGGGCGATGAAATACCCTGTATTTATTAGTTAATATTCCAAACGAGTGTTTTACGTACCTTCAAGCTCAAGAGAGACGATAATTGAAAATCTTTTTTTACTGTCAAGTTATGTCCACCATACGGTTGAAGTAAGTGTTTGTGTAGCCCAAATGCTTCATGTTTCACCAAAAAAATAAGGGACTTTAGAATCGTTTGAGCTTGGGATTTCCAGTTCTTTATTGTTTATTGATGTCTACAGCGAGGAGATCTTTAATATGTTAGAATCGCAATCTTTTCCGTAGTTTCATACACAAAACGATAATCCGAGGCTGTCACCGCCATCAGGAGAGCCAAGTGGGTTGATTATTCTAACGTGTTTCCCGTCAACTGCTCCTAAACAGTGCGGAAAATTCGCCTTCAAAATTTAAAGCGATCGTCGCCAAATGGTATTAGGGGGTACGGGAATATATTCCATACGCATAACAGACCAAGTACAACACCATACATGTCTTACAATCGTGCTCACTGTAGAAATGCCAAGTAGATAACTGTAGTGTAGTGTGAAAGTACAACCGCTCGCCATATATCTGCAAAAAAAATATTAATGTAGATATTTGTAATTCTTTGCAGGTAAAGAAGTGACGAAGAAATGGGTGAATGTTAGAGATGCTTTTCAAAAGTGTGTTAAAAAAAGTATTCCAAGAACGCCAAACAGAAAGTAGTCTATCAGTCGATAGTGAACAACCGGAAACAGCAGATGAGGGAATACTTCAAAGCACTCTCAAGGAAAGTTTTCAAAAACCAGGATTACTAAAACGTAAATTAGACGATATTCATATAGAAACGATTCAAGCATTTAATAAAACACTGGATCGTCATTTGTCTTTTTTTAGAGGAATAATTCCTTCATTTAATACTTTTGAAGGTGATGAAATATTAGAATTCTAAATTTTGGTGTTACAAACAATAAGATCCATCAAGAAACGGAAAATAATGCTTTTCTATAATTAACCCCTTGTTTAGACGCAACATCTACGCATAAACACCAGTCAATAGGCGACAACATCAAGCGGAAGCCAACTCTATCAGAACATGCTCTCTACTCAAACAACGTACAGCTGCATGTGCAGCCAGATGCCGAGTACTTCACATGGTTGTAACGGTCAGCAGACTAGTTTATATCACACAATGCAACCTGTTCACTTGGATACGAACCAGCAGAAAAATATGGCAGTTGCAACAGCAAGCCAGTATTATGAAATTGTTGGTCAGCATCTTTCACCAGCACCTGCAGTATTGCACAGCCCATCAGAAATGTCACAAAGATCTGTAGACTCATCCGACTTCTCTACATAAACCAATATTTGATTAGGTTGGGTGCATTCTCTCATAAATATGTGTTGATGCTGAAGAGAGTCCTGTAGTTGTTGATACAGTTTATCAAATGTCCTAAAATAGTTGAAAAACGACTTTCCGTCACCTCCCAACTCGGTATAAATTACATGAAATTCCTCAAACCCTTTCCTCTTCATATTTATAAGGAGAATCCAATGAATTCTGTTCTTCCTTCTTTTTCTGATGCGCCTGTACAATATCATCATCGCTGCGACACGTTCACGGTCTATGTTGGGAAGCAACTACACCAGAATAACCGACAACGAATTGGTGAAGTGTGGAGGAGCAACGTAACCGCGTGAACGGTGCCGTTTGGACAATCGCGGTGTATGTGTGAAACGCCCTAAGCGTTATTTCTAACCATTGGGAATGGTAGTTGAAATAAAGGAGACCTATATCTACTACTGCTGATATCAAGTATGTAGGTAAAGGAAGTGGAAACTACTTAAGTGTTAAAAGTTGAACGAGTAATCAAAAGTAAAGAAATTCCAAGTACTCATTGAAATTTTGTCAATTGTTCAAGTTAACGGAAAGGAAAAAGGAAACGGCCACGTATTTCATTCCCTCCCCAAGGCGGAAGGCGGGCTGCTCGAGCTTTCCGAGCACCTTCAGCCACAATCATGCATTCCCAGCATACATACATACATTACGTATATATGCATGGTGGGATTAAGGATGGGTGTGCTCAGGATAGGATCAGAAGGAACGGAGTCAGGGTTCTGGGGAGGAAAATACTACCCCAACATTCGCCTAAGTAGCCGGTGTACATATACGCAGTGACCATGCCGCTACATGTGTATGAGGAAAACCCTCATAAAAAACCTCATACAAGGTAGACGGTAACGGAAATCGAACTCATTACCTCTCGAATGCTAATCAGATCGTGTCACCACTACGCTACCAGCTCGGTTCAAGTTAACGAGCTACCGCTGAATTGAGTTTTTCTTTAGTATAGAACTACAAAATTAATTTTCTTTTTGTGTGCACACGCTTCAGAGCAGTTTCAATAACTTAAGATAATCCAATTTATTCTTAAGTAAACTTCAATTCAATCACAATTAATGTATTACAAAAAACAACGGTAAAGTCAATGATAGAGTAGAGCATCGATGTAAACAAGGAATAATCATTTATAGAAAATGTAACGAACGAAGGTTGATATGAAATAATGTTTGTAGTGAATCATTTAGTGATAACAAAGCGAATAAATAAACAATGATTTTAATTAAATATTATTATTAATTTTATTAAATACATAAATAAAAAGTTTACCTCGAGTAGGATTTGAACCCACGACCTATACTTTGCTAGAGTAACGCGCTAACCAACTGCGCTATCGAGATTCAAGCCAAAATCTATGTCAATTTTGTCTTTATGTATGTAGAACTAATGTAAATTCTAAATATAGTGGGGTTACAATCAAATTGCTTATACTAATGGAATGTGAGCCTGCAATATCGCAAGGATTCACACATACCAAAGCAACTTGACTAATATTAATTTATTATAACTTATAATATAACAATGATTTTTATTAAAATAATTTGTATTTTAATCGGGAATGCACAATTTGTAGTAATGAATATAGAACTTAATTGCGCTCTACATCTGGAATGCCTACCAAACATAAGCTTCTACCAAACGTCTACACAGATTATGTTTAAATTATACAAACCACAAAGCATAATAAACAAATTTCAATGTCGAGGAACATTTTGCTCATAAAGTCAATATGTCTGTTATTTGATGAACAACCATATAGACTGCATTGCGAATATTAAGCTAGGACCAGAAAAATGCTATAATAAACAAGGTTCAATTTTATTCGACGCTGGTGAATTACTTGATTACCAATTCGTAACGCGGAATGATGTAAAACAAGTGTACACCAACGACGAAAAGATTCTATTACTGTTAGCTAAAGTAAAAAAAAGAGATCATGTAATTAAATCAGAAGTTGGGTATCCAAACCCGATGAAAGGTATTGTACGTAATAACTTGACGTGTACGGACGCTGAACTTAAATAACTAACATACTTCGAGTTATCACGAAACTGGAAGAAATAGTAAAAATGTGCCAAAGTAAGAAATTGCAAATATATGTAATTCCTACAAATAAGCTGAGAACTACACTAGAAAAGGTATATAATGTATCTAACGCTAATTATGTTTTAGCTTTAAGTTCAATATCAGCTCTACATAAATTACCGCTAATTGAATTCGTTTTGTCACCTAAGACCATATTAATTGGATTTCGCGTCCCGTTGCTACGACTCAGCAACATACAATTGAAGAAAGTGATTCCACTGAACTACGCATGGCAGAATTATACATGTTCGGTCAATGTGCCACCCACAACAATGGCCTTAGTACAAAGTGACAACAACTGGACAATTACAGTACCCCAATTTTATCCCTACAATGAAGAATTGTGTTTTGTTAGTGAACACTTAGGTACGAACACTCTACCAGTGTCATGCATCAAACAAGAGTTAAAGAGAGGATCCTTTAAGCAAATTGCTGCATTATGTACCTTAGTTTTCAGAGAAACAGGGAACGATAGTCAATTCATTACACAGATAGGCACCCAGAAAATGTGCATTACTCATCCCAAACCATCTCTACGATTGCAATGTCCACAGAAAACCCATCCAATCGAAGTACCGCTAAACATAGGTGCAGTGTCAGTGATCATACCTTGCCACTGTTATTTTGAAGATGCAGAGAGGCGATTTACCCAAGATATACTTGTATGCATGAAAGTGTCGAATTTTCAAAGCAACAAGTTATTCAAACAGATTGGTTAAGATTTACCGGGATAACACAACCAGGACGGAATAATCCCATTCTAAAATTTGATACAATAACTGATTGTTTGGATGATCCGGTTTCCTGAAACAACAAACCCATACACTGCCTAGATAATTTTCTTATATCTTGTTACGATTATAATCCTTTCCGTAATTTTTCCTTACTTTTTCCGAAGAACCAGGAAAAGCATCCTTAAGAAAATGCGCACACAATCAAAAAGGTGTTGCTGGCAACCCTATAAACGTGAAGTGGATGTTGAATAAATAATCACCTAAGAAGAGGAAGTTTACGACCTACACACCTACACACACTACATTGACAACGGAGAATGACTATCTACAACCCATTGCACCGATACGACCTAACGCGCCCTTAACTGCCGAAAATACAGTTATCAACAGTGAATTAAACGCAACCGCACCACGCCCGGGTTTCGACAATAACATTAGACTGAATAGAAAAGAAACACTCTACGTGAAAAAGGTCGGGTAGCGACATGACAAGTGTATAGTGTATTATTGACACAAACGATTGTCTCTTACCACTAATAGTGATTAATCTAATAACTAATAACTAATCTGAATGACTAATTTCTTCAAACATTACACAAAAACTGACTAATGTGACTTAATGTTAATTTCGTAGCATAAGTAATCTTTTGTATGTACAAGGTGAACGGAAAACATTGGCTAAGTACCCAACTCGTTTTTATTTCCCTCTTAATCGAACCATACAGTTCCAGCTGCCAGAGGTGTAATCCTCGAGTGACCATTTTCATTTTCTTTGTATTAGTGAACTTCTTTATGTAATCGCTCGAGGACTAGCTCTTCGTGTGGACCGGGGGACGTGTCACAATAGTGATCTTAATTGTCAGTATTAATACACCCTTTTCTTGATCGATTATCTGTTCAACATCTACTTCACGTTTATAGGGTTGCGAGCAACACATTTTTGATTGTGTGCGAATTTTCTTAAGGATCCTTTTCCGAGTTCTTGGGAAAAAGTAAGGAGAAATTACGGAAAGGATTATAATCGTAATAAGATTTAAGAAAATTATCTAGGTAGTGCATGGTGTTGTTTCAGGAAACCGGGTCAATTACCATTGATAATTCAAACAATCTGTTATTGTTAAATTAAAAATTAGAACTAACACTTAAATTCTACTTTAAGCATTTTTTGCCTCTAAATTACGCGTAGTACCAAAAAAAATAGAGCATAATTAACCGATATGTGTAAGGTCTATATCTAGGCATTTATATATATATATATATATATATATATATATATATATATATATATATATATATATATATATTTACAATTAGAAAATATTTTCGCAAAAATTTGGAACATACCGTATATTATTATAAATTTGGATTCCCTGGTTAATTTTAAGGGCACTTTATTCACTATATGAGGTATCTTAAACGCGCAATTTAGGCGCTGCATTCCATTTTTGAAAATTTTGAGGTTGAAAAGAAAAATTGTAACAACCGTATGGAGAAATGTAAAAATAGTACTATTATCTTATTTCATTTTCGAGATATCGTAATGCAAAGTATAAGATTTTCAATCATAGATAACTTGATTTATTTAAATGGAAAGGTACACATTGTGTTACATTGATAGATAGGAAATTTAATTACAATTTTTTTGATATAACATTGTTGGTATT
Organism: Vesta saturnalis; assembly: GCA_036346205.1. NCBI lineage: Eukaryota > Metazoa > Arthropoda > Insecta > Coleoptera > Lampyridae > Vesta > Vesta saturnalis. The sequence goes on along the minus strand of JARFJB010002012.1, from coordinate 1,157,635 downwards.
TATTTTTTGCCGTTTTTTGATAATCCAGCTTTTTTACTGAATTTATCGATTTTCGTAGGTTTACATATGTATGTATAATTGTTTAAATCACATCAAGCTATGAAAACAAAAGAATATTAGAAACAAAATTCAGCAATAGTATCTGTTTTGTCATTTCGCTTGTATGTTCAAACGTAACTGAGTTAATTACTTTATTGCAGTGTGAATGTTTGACGCTTAACTTTACGAACATCATATACGTAATACGTTTACTTAAGAATTATAATGAGTAATTTTTTGCAAAATAAATTAGTTGACATGATATTTGTGCTTGGAGAATCAAACAAAAATTGTTTATTGGCCCGTCGAATCTACAGGCAGCGTTATTCTGATCGAAGACAACCAACAGAAGAATCGTTTCGCAATCTTTTAGAAAGATTTGAAAGTACTGGCTAATTTGTAAGACATTGAATAAAACTTTATTACACTGCTTTTTTCCTTCTTTTGGTCAAATGTTGTTTTAACAAGTATGTGTAAATAGACCATTGGTGTCAGTTTTGTGATTGACAAACCTATCTAATATTATATTATTATTTCTAACCACAAGGGTGTCTAGAAACACTGAGCTTATCTCATTTCGACTGTGAATTCAAGTCTACCATTATAAGAATTAAATGTATTTAAAATATAGTCAACTTTATTAATTGGAACCGAGCATAACAAGTTATCCACGTAACGAAAGGAAACTGAAAATCTATTTTATCGATAACGAAATAAATGATGTCATTCATTACAATGTATGCGATTGAAGGTGACATAGCTCCTCCCATTTTATAATCAGTTACTGCAATATGTCTTTAGTTCCATTTGTAGACGTTTTTCTGATATATATTTAAAAAAAAAACAGAGTTGATGATGGTTACTCTAAAACAATTTGCTGCATGACATGTTAAAGAACGTTAAAAGGTACCTGCAGATGGTTCTCCTACTTTTTATTTAACATGAACCACAAAGTAACAATTTGTCAAAAACGAAATCGCGAAAGTTCGCATAACCTTGGTCAGTTTAAAAATGTCATTTTACTAAACTCCAAAAATGCCCAACTTTTCTCCAATATAACCGAAACTTTATATCTTATTGTTTCCTAAATCCCCATAGTGTCCCTCCTTACATAGGGCACAGTATATATATATATATATATATATATATATATATATATATATATATATATATATATATATATATATATATATATATATATATATATATGAGATTCCATTCGCAGCAATGCACAGCTAAATTCGCAGCGTTTTTAATGTTGTAGAGATTCTAACTTGATCAAAGACTTCATCTTACCCCAGAAGAAATAGTCTAATGGTGTTAAGTCGGTGCTTCGGGCTGGCCATGCAATAGGAGCTCTCCTTCCAATCCACTTATTTGTATATTCGCGGTTTAGAAATGCGCTGATTTCTCGCGTTGTATGAGCCGGAGCCCCATCATGCTGGAACCAAAGTTTCCGTCTAATGTCTAATGGCAAGTCATCAATATGTTCCGGTAGCACACTATCCAAGGAAGTCAAATAATTTTCGCCATTCAAGCGGTTTGGGAGAATGTAGGCTCCAATTACATGTTCCCCTACGATTTCGGCCCATATATTGACTGCAAAACGTTGTAGATATGCACGAGTAAATGTTGCTTGGGGATTTTCGTCAGCCCACAAGTGATTATATTTAGAGTTAAATACACCGTTCCTTGTGAATCAATCTTCATCAGTGAACAGAATAAATTTTTCAAACTCCCTTTGAAGATTACAATGCTGCAGAAGCCAACGACAGAACATCAGTCTTGGCTGAAAGTCGTCAGGTCCTAAAGCTTGCACTTTCTGTCTAGAGTATGGATAAAGACCTTGTTCTTTCAGAACATTTAATCTATTCGCTATTACCCTTGTGCTTGTCGATGGATCATCCTCAACAATATTAAGTACAGCCTCTTCAAATGCAAGTGTTCGACGTAATCTATTGGAATTTCCACCAATTGTTGGATTGTCAGGTTGCGTTGACGCACCCTGTATGTAGGATGTTATAATGACGTGTATTGTGTGTTTTGAGTACGGCTGTATTGAGTTTGAACGAAAAAAAAATTTTTTTTTGTGTATGCATAATGTATGTGGGTGTATGATACGCCACTGGAAATTTAGGAGAAATATAATTCAGTATGTAGATACGTGTATTTGAATATAAGAGAGACTTTAGTGTTGGAATAATTAGATTCTGATGAATGTAAATGTGAAGAGAAATTTGTCGATGGGACGATAATGCTTACCACTGTATTGCTTCTGTATTGCCACTATATGGAATGGAATGTTTGAAGATAGATGAGTAATCTTGGTCAAAAAATGTGAAGTATGTGAAGAAAGTGTAGAATGTTTTAGAAAATATGTAGAGAAAGATTTGGTATGCTTTAGTGTTAATTATAGAAAGTTTTTGTAATGTTGTGCAATGGTTTTGAGAATACGTGTATGTATATGGGATTTGAGACCTTAGACGGTGCTTATTTTTGCAAATGTTGCGGAAGCAGATCGAGCGCAGGTTGGAGATAACTGTTAAAAGTTGTGTAATGGTCCAGAGTGGCTACTGAATGAATGTGGTGACGAAAAATGATTTCTTCATGAAGTAATTGAAAAATTTGTAAGTAAGAACAAATATGGCGATGTATTGTAATTACACGCGTGCTTGTATAGAGGGTAGCAGCTATTGGAACTATGGAATTTTGAATGAATACTATTGGAGAATATCACGCGGAAGGAAGTCATGTTTAAAGATGGATGACTGAAGTTATAAATAGGAAAGTCAGGGATTGACGGGAGCTTTTTCGTTTTTGGCTGTGGCCTGTGGTGAAGGTTGGCGGAAGACGCGCGCGAAGGTTGTGTGATAGAATGGGATGATGATGGAGTATATTTGTGAATTTTAATGAGGCAGTAATTGTTTAAACAACTGCGTAACCCGAACCGGGGATGAATCGTAAAAGACATTCATAAATAAAACGATAATAAAATTGAGATTGAAGATAAAATTAGTTTGTGTTTTTCTTCAAGAAAATAATAAGTGCGTAAGCAGATTTATAAAAAGTTAACAGTTGTAACGTTATTAGTGTCAAGGCTAGCGCGTGTTCTTGTAACGAGATTCAGCTAAAAGTATTTATGACACCACCTGTTAAGTGAACGAAGTGTTCGTTGTATATTAAGCCAATGTTTAAGTAACGTTATATGACATTGAAAGTTTATTTATATAAGGGACTAAATTGGTGTAAAGGTTGCTAGAAATTTTAAGAGGCAACCAAAGGTTTACCGTTATTACATGTTTGTGGGAGTAATAACCTCGCATAGTGAACTATTCGCGAGTGCACAGAGGAATAAGTTTTGTTGAGCCTTTGTAATGTGCGTTCATGCAATTTAAGGATTACCAATGGACTACACATAATTGATTTACGGAAGAAAGAAAAAAAAAGAAGAAAGAAAATCCAAGGATTAATGAACAATTTTAAGTAAGGAATATATCTAAGTATTTTGAAAATGTAGTAAAGCACGATTATCTCTTTGGTTTAGTTCATTAGCGTAATGTGATTAAATATTAATTAGCTTAGAAGCGAAAGGATAATCGTTCTCGAATTATGTTGTTTTGGGGTTGTTTTAGTATTAAGAATTTTGCAGAAATTGGTAGTGACGTGTGGTTTTGATTTTCAACCACGTTGTTGAGGTATATGTAAATATCCTTGTGTATGTAAACATTTGTTTTTATTATTTTATGCAGGACAATATATACTTATCGTTAAATTTTTATTCTGTTGTTTATTTAGCCAGGTATGGAACACAGTTATAACATTTACTTAATTGGTGATCTGATTTTGACACATTTTAAAAGTAAGCTTTGCATATTTTAATTTTCAGATTTATGAGCAACCGGAAAGAGTTTATATTTGCCAGGTTGATTGCAAAATTTTCATGTTTGTTTCATTAGCGCAATGCACAATTAACGGATCAGCTGTTGTCTTAAAAATGTCATTAAGTATAACAAGAGTTTTGAGAAATTATACAGGTACGGATGTCTATTACGATTCAGAGAGATTATTTTGAAGTAACATTTATTAAGCCGAAGACATTGATCTTCTTTTATTTAGGAATTTTCAAAATTAATTACCGAATATTGGATGAAGAAATATTTTATTCAGTAATAAGTAGAAATTTAACGTTATACATATACGAGGGATACGCAGAAAATATTCAGTTACCGTATTATAATTTTTATTTTGGAAGTTTTAGTTTACGAGGTGTATTCAAAAAGTTTTTAATAACCTGGGTAGTGCTAAATTTATTTGAGTTTGAGTTGAATTGTTTGGGACGAGTGTTTGTTTTAGAACCTTCGTATAGGAGTTTACCGAGTAAGCACAATCAAGTAGGGTTAATTAACATCCAGCTTAAGACAATTATTTTAGCAAAGTTTCGATTGTGGTGGCGCCTAGAGACATATTTTACCGGAATGAGCTGTTTGAGTGTAGGTGTAAGGTGTTTGAGCATATTAATCATTCATTTTACTTATTATTTCGACCACGCCCATCTCCCTGTTAGCTGGCTTGGCAACCCGTTTACATTAGTAAGCATGCACGACGCCTAGTGCGGTTTGGACGTGTAACAGGGTAAAACCTACCGGTCTCAGATAATCGTCTACAAATTTTTCTAGAAAGTTGACTACTTGGTTGTCGACGATTCGGGTATCTCATCAGATATATTTGTCGAGCTTCGTTTGCATTACGCCTTGCTTCCCCAAAAACTAAAAGCATGTCAAGCAGTTCATCGTTTCGATAATAATTCATTATCACATAAAATACAGACACGACTTTAGAATATGTAATTTTATAACTCACAAACAATATCACATCCTTCAGTTTGAAGTGCGAATATCTTGGTTCACTTGTTCTAATCTTGTTTATTGTATAAGGCTCATTTGATGCAGATGTTTTTTGGTTTGTTAATATGTAGTGTGCATGAGTAACGACACTAACTAAATAATCTTTTTTTTAAACAATTGAATGAAATTTTCTAGGCAAATACTGTAGTAGATGATTTAACGATTTTATAAATGTTTTACTTTCAAAAATCGATCGAATGGTTATCAAAATATCTTGGTTTGAAATTTTTGATGGGTCGCCATTTTGTTATTTGAAAAAATATAAAATAGTTAAATACAAATGTTCTAGAGAATCGAAAGCTAATTCAGAAACTTTTTATTTTTTATTAATAGTCCTTAAAATAAAGAAGTTGTGACTATTTTTCGAAAAACAAACGAAGAGCTATAACTTCGAACCGGGGTACAGAATCAAAAATTGGAACTAAAAAAAGTTGTTTATTTTAATGAGATCTAACTGCCATTCTCGGGTGTAACCACTTAGTATTAACACCCTGTATATATATATATATATATATATATATATATATATATACGATGTAATTTTAACAAAATTATTAAAATTGACATCTGTGAAATTCATAAAGTTCTTGCAATGTTTTAATTTATGTTTATTAATATAATTGTAATTATTCCCACGTTTGAGTCCCATGAAATATTTTGAGATGAATTTCATTAATAAATTATAATGTATTCGATTACTTCAGCACGTTGTGTCATCATTAATTTATTATGATGATTAATGTTAAACTTGTTTAATAAGATTACCTCGACTAGCATCCCAGGGGAGAGTTCAACATTAGTTCAGTATCAAAAACATTTTAGTTAGGTTCTCTTGCCAAAAAGATCAATTGTGATTTTAAAATAAATCTGTAATTGCATATTCTCAACTTTATTCAAACACCTTGCATCACCTGTAATTATATAACATGTTGCGTGCATGCGATTATCATTGACCTAAATTTGTACACATATTTCACCATGACTAAACGATAACGAAGATACGTTTTCAGCAAGTATCTTTAGATGTTTAAAATAATATTGAATCACTATAAAATTAATCAATTGTACTATTTCCAGACTAGTACATAATTTACCTAAATCCTTTAAACACATGCACATGAGTGATAAACAATAATAATATTCAACGTAACCTCAAATAAAAATATGAGATTCATACACTCACATTTATGTTTGCATTCTTTCAGCTGCTCCAATTTTCAACATTGATGTTCCAATATCCATATCAGAAGTAATTCGAATTCCATAAATAATAGTGATCCAACGGTGGAAGATCTACAGGGTAAGCATATACAGGTATGCTGCATAAATATTTTCTTCAACACTTTTCAGAAGCACTTTGATTTTATTTATTATATTTTCGAATATAATAATTTAATTTAAGGTTATTGAGTCATAAAGTACTATAATTTTATCTGCATTCGATTTTTATTTAATTGATACTTATTAAATTTTAATCCTATTAAAATGGTAACACCATGATAATGTCGTTATAATAATTTCATATTAATCGAAATAATTGATTTACATGACTTAATTTCAATTGATTATCGATACCACATCACTTGGACAAATATTCACGTTAACCTAACTTATGACAATTATAGAATTTTAATTGTTTAATATTTGTATTATTGTAGGTTATACGAAACACACAATTCGTTTTAAATTTGAATTTATGTACAGTGTACACCCCGAATGACATATTCCCTCTTTAAGGAATTAATAGATGATAAAAAAATATAACAACTTCCTGTGCTTTTCTTGCTTAACATCCAATCAAATTATATTATTTTTTTTATACAAACATAATAAAGCTTAATTCTGATTGGCTAACCATTTTTCAGAAATTAGTGAATTACTAATTTTACACATAACTTTCTTATATGGGAACAGATTGTAACGTGTAAAAATCGATATCGGATACTTTCTGGTAGATTCTATAAGTTTTCTGATTATTCCTGTTTGGAAAAACAAAATATACCTATAGCCTGAATCGTTAGGGTTGTTATTTACTTAAGTTTACTTGTAAATTATGTCTTCACCTTAATGATTTAACTTTCCTGTATTTACTGCCTTTACCATTTATTATAATGGATTAAATGATTTTCTTTTAATGCGTTTACTTTTCTACCTTATAAAGCAATTATCCCTTTTCGTATTTAACTTTGTAGTCCATAACAAATGTTCTTAGAATAAACCTTCTAGTGCAATCTATACGTAGGTTCTGGTTATTTTAAAATTCTTACATTTCATAGGTACTTTGGTAAATCACCCCTAGATGGTGATACCATGTAATAATTGCATATTACTAATCAGGTTTTGTTTGAAAACAAACATCTATTTAACATGTTTACAACATTTGATAAGGAAAATTCTATTGTACACCAATTTTTACTAAGGTGTGGTTCTTGTATCACAGTGTTGTGGTGTAAAATTTACATTTTACAGAATTCCTCTGTTTGCTTTTTCGGTATAAACCATCATTTATGGATGAAAGTTCTTCAAGGAAAAAATATTTCTTCATTCGTTGGAGTAATATAAATCGCATTTAGGCGGCTGTCAAAATATATATTACGTTCCCAAATGGTGAGTTAATTTGATTTCCTTCAATCTCTTTTTAACTAGAATCTTCCTTCTAGGATCCAAATATGTTATCTGAAATTAAAAGAAGTACATTTAACCAAGCCATGGTAACTTGTCACAAATAGCTCGCCTTCGATATACATAGGTGAAACTACGTTATACGATTAACTTGTTAGTGGAGTTGATCGGCCTATTTCCACAGTTTATGCTTTTTGAGCGCAACGTTTCGGAAGCGGACTCTGCTTCCGTCATCAGACTTAGTCCTGAGAAGGACTGTTTTCTCAGGACTAAGCCTGATGGCGGCACAGAGTCCGCTTCCGAAACGTCGCGCTCAAAAAGCATAAACTGTGGAAATAGGCCGATCAACTCCACTAATAGGAAACCACAGTTACAAAACACTTATAATACAGAATTAACTTGTTATTATATTCCTTACTCTTTAGCTCCTTCTGCTTCCTCGATTCTCAACTTTTTCTCGCTTACTTGTTCGTCTTCTTCGTTTAATGGTTGCTGTTAAGATTTTAAGTATACGTTATATACCTCCTCATCTCATTTTGGTTTTGCTCCGATGCGCTCTTAATTTGGAACAACTCGTAAATGACTGGTACCTGTGGAATTTACTTTTGAACCTGTCACCGATTATAAAAGTGTTTTAAATTCACCCTACTTAAACAGCTTAATAAATTGCTACCTTTGTTACGACTTCCTTGCTATTCGAAATTATTAACGTTTACAAACATTTCACTAATTATAGAATGTTATAAATTGATCCAACCAGTAACTAATAGTTTGTGTATTTACTTTAACCAAAGTCATCAGGGATTGTTACTGCATTTTTGGATAATCTAGTTAGGTGTTGTTACGTGTTTAATTGGAAAACGTTTCTTTTTGACAAACAGAAACCTGGGATCTTTTAGGGTCAAATAATTCATATACATATAATAAATATATATTTTCTACACATTTTTAGCTTTTGGCAATAATGATTTAAATAAAAATTTTCTCAAGTTTGTAAAATTGATTTTTAAGGTGTTGGGCAATTTTACTTCCTTCCTTTTAAGAACGCCTTTGATGGCGGATGTTGAGTTTCTAGAGAATTTTTCGTTTCTGGTTCTGGATGCTGAAGCATCATTTTTTTGGAAAATTCTCACTTAAAGTAATACTTTGTTAAGTAAAAGTATTACTAACGCTTTTAAAAGGCGGATATAATTGAAATTATTCATTCGTCTACATCTTCGGTAAGTGGCACGTCTTTCGATAACCTCATGATAATTAAAATTGTTTTCAGGTTTTCGAATATAAAAGCGTTCAATACTAATTCTTTACATATATAGATACTTCAATCGAAATTACGTTGAATGTTCACTACCGGCTCGTGTCACCTGTAAGAGGTATGAACGGTCATAATTACTTAAACACCGTACTTATATTTACCTTCTTTTAGCATCTCTGTACTACCTATGTAAGAATATCTCTGTACTACCTATGTAAGAGTATCTCTGTACTACCTACGCAAGATCTCTGTATTACCTATGTACGAGCATCTCTGTACTACCTATGTATGAGCATCTCTGTACTACCTAAGTAAGAACATCTCTATACTACCTACATTTCTGTCATTCTTTCTTAAATTTTGTCCTCACATTTTACTGTTACGTTACATCCAAAGTACCTGATTATCGCTGGAAGGCATAAGTGCTTTGCTAACATCCATGACCATATACATGAAGGCTGCTAGATCATCGTAACAGTACCCGAAATTTGCAAGATCAAATAAGTAAGAGTTTCAACAATAAAGGTCAGGTTTTTTTTCTTTATTACCTGGTTACACGATTGTGTTTCTAAATTTCAAATACACCTGGAAGGTTCTTAGTGAATTTTTACAAAGAAAATAAATGTACGGATATTAATTTTGTAATCAAATAATTGACACTTGTTACCTCTTACTTAGGTTTATATACTTAGGGTGCTTCCAGCAGTTCACTTTCACAAAAATTCTTTATTTAAAACGGTATATATATATATATATATATATATATATATATATATATATTCACAAATTCAACTTTGAATATTTTGCACCCAATCACAAGTAAAATTTTAATTAATCAATAAAATAGATAGACCACATCTAAACAGTTTTAGCTTCCATTTTGACCTAATTAATTCTAGCTTCTGTGGCTGCATTCACCCAACGATTTAACTCCTGTTTTAATTGCAATGTACCGGGTGTAACGATGATATAAATTACGTGAACTACTGCAAGTGTTAAACATTTAATTCTACATGAATTTGTAATTTTTGTCTCGTAATCTTTGTGTTGTGTACATTACATTTCTTGTGGACAAGGTTGTTCGGGCCAGTTTATTTCCTATAAATTTCTTGATTACTTTGTTTGTTACGGTAGTTATTTACTGTGGACCGAACAAGCTTTACAATTTACTGTATACTGTGTGACGCGAAGGCAAGCAAGTTCATTAATTCAATTTTTTTATCCTACTAAACATCCCAATGGAAATATTTGTTAAATTAGCCAATTCCGAATACGAACAGTAAGATCTTACAACGGCCGGAAGGGGGCACATTTTACTTTTTTTTATGTTAGTGAAATTTAAATTATAATTGACGTGGGCACAATCTTAGGCTCACTGCTTTCCATCGTGGGATTTGGTGGAATGTTAATTTATATATTTTTTTTATTTTATTCCTTTGTTAGGATATCGACAATAAAAATTACTTTATCGGGGGAATTGTCAACTCATTTCTACTTCCTCCTTATATTATTATTTATTTCTTTTTTGGTAAATCCTATTTCAGGCTTTACAGGGTTTACTCTTCTTTCAACACTTGTTGAGTATTTCCTTATTAAAGCCTGTGGCGCCTACTCACATCCGCTTCATATCTAACCAGATTACTATCATTTTAACCTCCAAAACAACCACGCATCCGAGTGCTCTGCGGTCTTCCGTCCGTACGCCTGAGCTTAGTCGAGCTCATTGTTTTTTATGCCATATGATGGTTAGACACGTGGCAGTGTTAATTCTAGCTTCCATCTTTATTACCATTTTAATGACTACTGTTTATACTATAGTTTGCGCAGCAGCAGAAATTAACAGCATAAATTATAAATTTAGTATACCGGTTGTCTCTATCATATTACTTATACTGCATTTGTTAGCTCTTAAGTATCAAGTTTCTTTTATTGAGGGTAATAGTATTCAGAACATTGAACTTTAATTGTGAATTGATTAGTTATTAGTATATGCATGTTAATATATGAAGTGAGCAAGCTTCTCCTATTATTTAGTTATATGTGCGAATCTGTCATATTTAAAAGGGGAGGGTTACTTGTATATTGTAAAACGAATGGAAAATTGATTGATTACCTTTCTAACGTCCACTATTACAGTGGATTATATGTATCTAAATTTCTCTTTTTTTTGGGGATTAAGTATGAAAGACCTTTCAGCGTCCCAAAAGGGTTATTCATAACTTCAGGTAATTTAAAGATGACGTTATCACCAGTAAATCTTGAGGCTTGCCTTCCTTTGGGTACATACCCATACCTGCGCTCAATTACGTAGTTTCACTGTTAATTTAACTTTTTTGTGCTTTTACTGTGATATTGGGGATAAATTTATATTTAGTGATTGTTATGGGGAAAAATTGCATGTTCTAATATGCATGCAGTACAAGACGATGTACAAATGGTCTTATGTGTGATTATTCATGGATACATATATATTAAATGTTTGTATATAATAGTGTTGTTAGGAAATTAGAAATGAATTTACTCTTGTTAAGGGAATTGTCGTTTAATTTCTAATCCTGTGGCTCCCTGTTTCAAGCTTTACAGGGCCTTCCTTTCGAGAATTAATAATTTGTCCTTTTCCTTCTTTAAAGCTTGTGGTGCCTATTTCTTGTCTGTTCTGCCTATAATCTCGTTTTGTTTTATAACTAACCTAACCATTTTCGTTATTTTTATCCACACTTCAAAATACCCACGCTATCCGAGTGCTGTGCGGTCTCAGGATCGTTTGGCTGATTTGGTAGTCGAGCTAACTAACTCCCTATTTTATGCAACGTGGTCGGTTAGACACGTAGCAAAATCTTAAAAACAGAATTACTTTCAATTCCACACAAAATTTACTTTCCATAGATACCCCATTTGGCCTAATTCCTTTTAAAATTCTTAAACTATATAAATTTCAACAAGTATTCAAATTTTCATACTTTCAACTAACTTATTCTACTTCCTACAGGAAAAATATAAACAGAAATGAATTCTATGACCCAAAATACATGGGATACACCAGTTTCTAACACGCGTGTGGTTTATTTTGAAAACTTCCATCTCAACATCTATGTTCGTAATCAACATAACCTGGTTTTTCAATTTTTACACTTAAATTACATCTATAATGTTAATTTAAGTTGTAACACTTTTTATATATACTAATACGTAACTTATTAACACATTATTTGTTTAATTTCGCGTTATTCACTTATAAGTTATATTAATCTTATTAAATATGTTCTATTTTTATACACTTTAGCATATAGTTTATTCCTCCTATGTTAATTGATACAATTTCTTTTCTTTTTTTTTAGAATAGAAGCATATTATGTTACCAGACTAAAATCTACTTATTATTTTGGATTACATGAATTTTATAGAATCAACCAGCTGCTTGACACTTCCGAAGATGCTAGGAAACTATTAACATGAAAATACTATTGTTCAACCGTGATAATAATTTAATACTTGTGAAATTTAAATTAACTAGCTAACAACATGTCCCAGAATCACATTTGCACTTAGATTTATATTACTTTGAACTGCTGCAACTTGCGCTTTACATATATGCTTAATCAATTATATATATATATATATATATATATATATATATATATATATATATATATATATATATATATATATATGCATTACGTGGAGTGGAAGATTTAAAACTTGTACGTTCTATTTGTCTCGTGAACAGGCGCAGAAGATTGAGTGAGAAATAATTTGACAGCTCCTTCGGGAGTTATGAGTAGCGTTTCATATTTTGTATCCATGACGAAAATAAACAATGTTATGTTGCTAATATATAAATATTATTTTTATTATTATTAACCTTTTCCTCCTATCCACGAAAATTGTTCAATCGTTATGTACTCCACTTAAGAATCTAATTCAACCCCATTCCTTGTTTGTTTATGCAGAAACCTCTAAAGTACGTAAAAACAATACAACGTATTATAATGTATAAATTAAGCACTAAACCGCAGTTTAAATATTTGTTGTGAATCTAAAAAAACAAGCCAGATGGTGTTTTAGAATACAAAGGTATCTGTTGACAGATCTTATAAACACTACTAAAACTGTGTGGGAAATTCTTTTACTTTATATTCACAATGTTTACATTCTGCAGCCTGTTAAGATTTAAAGTATTTATCAACAACATTTCAAATTCAGAGTTAGTCAAGAATAAGCAAGATATGGGCATCTTTCGTCGAGATTTTCATGCAAAAGCACTATTTTATATTATAGCAAGTTTGCTACAACTCAATTTTCTAAATGAAAGCCTGTTTTGTGTTGTGTTTGTAAATAAAGCACACTACATTTGAGAAACTTTCATACTTTTCATGCGTTACAAAGATATTTTATCACTGTCAACGAAAATATTTTACTACACATAAACAAAAGAACGAATAGAATGCTGAACTTACAATCAATTAAACACAATTTTCTTTCTAAATAATAAAAACTGAAAAAAATATAAAAGAGGTATCCGCAAATTACTTATTTTATGAGAGCGAAACTGCAAGAGAAAAGAAGTCACAAAAATTTCTCACTTGGAAACGTTCTTGAAAGTAATTGGGAAGAGTAAATTCGTTCGAAGATAAATGTCGTTAGTCCTTTTATTCTCATCGATAAATAAATCATCTAATGTTTCACATTGGAAAGTTTAATCTTTGCAATCATCGGCTGTCATATTGAATAAGACTTTAAGTTTAAATTTAAAAGACTTTTTTCTTCATATTCTTATGTCAGCTTCTCTGTGATTTATTACTTTTTTAATTGCAGAAAGAGAATTTTAATATAGAACGCGGTAGAAGTAGATCAAACAATTTCACTTAATTGAGTACATTATGTTTTCAATCCAGCTTCATAACAAATATTCGATAGCGAAATTAAAACAAACACTACAATCAATTTATTTATGATTATTGTGCAAATGTAGGATTTTAAAAATAGAGTATCTACAGAAATTTAAGCTGAAATATAGATAGAAAGAGTCTCTAGGGTAACATCTAAATTAAGGACGCATCTTGCCAATTTGTTAGAGGGTAAGAACTTGGGAGAAAGTGACTAAATTTTTCAACTGAATTTAGTTACACATCGGTTTCATGTTCTGTGAATTTTATAGTATTTCTAATATTATGTTATTCTTCTGATCATAAAAAACAATTTTATACAAATGTTTGACTCTATGTAACACGTAGATATAAGACATGAGTAATGAATACGTTTGCTTTAATTTAATTATTTGGATTTTGGCTTTTAGTAGATTCTTCTGCAGCATGGATTTTCTCTCTGGAAGGCAAATACCTTCTTTTCTAATAATGGTTCACACTCTAAGAAGTTACAAATAATAACAGTTTCTATCAATTTATTTTAAAGGATTTTCCGACCCTTCGCTTGGGTTATGACAATTTTACATATATTTTGTTACAGTTGTTAAAATTACCTCAACAGCTTTGTTTGTTGTCATTTCGGCCGTAATTCCATTTAGTAACTTCTGCAATTGTAACATGCTTTAAACGAGTTTTTTTTTTGCTTTCTAACGTACATATACATACAGGGTGGCGCAATAATGTGACAAAATACCATATCTTCCTTATCTTACAAAATTAAAACAAAAACTATTTATGTAAAAGATATGTGAACATGCGGATTCCATTTTAAAAATATATTTCACCATATAGGACGTTGCATAAAGATGAGCCAAAATATTTATTAACGGAATACCCTATATAGTATTGCATAATTGAATTCCTCGTAAATTATTCTCCATGGTAGGGTAATTAGTTTTAAATTAAACTGGACGTTGCCTACTTAAGTCTAAAATTGTTTAATTTGAAGAAAAACGTGGTTACTTGGCACGCGCTACAACTTTCAAAGCACGTTAATTATTTTAACAAAAACTGACTCAACAAAAGACAAAGGGGTGCTTAGGTCGGTTTCTTGTACTGTAAAGATCCAGCTTAACTTTACTAAAATTTTTGTAATTAATTATTTTTTTAATTAACCTACAGTAATCAAGATAGATAAAGTTGCATAAAATTAAAACCCATTACAAAAGATTTCGCGATATTGCATCATAAATAATTAATTTTAATCCTCTGTATCTTTAGTGGCGTTACTTCGCCGCCATCACCAGTAAATCAGCATTATAAAATCAAACTGCTTGTTGAGATACGCTAAGGTTAACAGCACGTAAATTTTATTGCACCACTTTTCTTAAACATTACACCAGACACCTAGAGAAACGACGGGTTGCAGAACCTGGAAGTTATCTAACCGTTCCAGTACACACACTGGAAGTCACGGCAGGCTGTAAAGCCTGAAGTTACCTTCTGCAAGAATACACACAAACCAGGACGTTGTAACTACGGGCTAACGCCCTGTAGTCATCTTCCATTTACTCCAGCGGCAAGAAGGGTACTCGCTCTAATTATACCGGTCCCCAGGAGATCCCTTTGTACAGCAGTCGACGGGCTGGACCCATAATCTTATAAAGTGCTCTTCATTAAACAGATATTACACATACAATACACCGACCAGATCCTGAGGAAAATTAGCAATACAAACAAGCGACGCCTTGACCTAGAGATAGTCTAAAACCAGAAGCCGTATTCTTAGAGATCACCCGCGTGATCCTCCAATTAAATAAAGACGAACCCGTGGTGCGTTTACGTAATAAATTGTATCAAACGAGCTCCAGCGTCTCGTAAATCGCATATAAATTTTGTTAGATATTCTTCTAATAATATTTCTTAATAAAGGGAATCCGGTAAGATAAACATCCCTGTATCGCGAGTATATTTTTCTGGAACGAAAAGCTATCCATTATTTCGCTTCCGAAGGCCTGACTAATTTCCCAGCATCCGAAAAGATTACGCACATTATACGTGTAAATTCTCTCATTTCAATCCCGAGAATAATCACGTACTTAAGACACCTGCATTCCGTCGGAAACAATTCTCAGAATTGTTCAATTTAGTACACGCAGTCCTGAATGGTCGTGTAAACTCGCCTCAGATCAATTTGTTTACAACAATTAATAATGGAAGCAATTTTTAATAACAATTAACGTAAAAGGTCGTGATAAACTCCATCTTTACTGTAGTTGATAGGTAGAATAAGTTTCGCTTATAAGAAAGTTATACGCGTTTAACAAAAATAGACGTTTTCCTAATAATAAAGAATTAATGCGTCTTATTTCCGGGCATAATTAAATGTTAGATAATCATTACTGTAAATACGTTTAAAATTAATTAAGAAATCCTGAGACCATCCTGATTAGTTAGAGTAAATAATCAAACGCGTACGCACAATTTGCATTTAGAAACGTGTAAATATTAACCTGTCCTGTGTGAAGCATTCCAAGTACTGAGTTCACATCCAGTCAGTCTGAAAGCCAAATCATATATAAGAATAGTCATGCGCGACAAGGTTACTTTAAATTATTGATTTTCTCTTTGACCTGCTTACAAACACCAACGCGATCGTTGGCCTGTGCTCATATAATACGTAGAATATTACACGCCACCTGACAAATACCACGACACCGTTTACAGGGCCGGCCTGAACGGTGGTAATAAACCAAATTAAATCGTCATTAGTATGATTTTTGGCTCATAACACACTAACAATTTAACCACAATAATTTATATTTTCACAGAGGGCTCAGGAGCCAATAATTACCACTACCGTCCACGGGGGACCAACCAAAACGGGCGCTACCGGGAAGGACATCCCGGGTAACCTAAGATCAGATTTTTTAGTTGTTAATTTATTTATTTTAGCACCTGATTATTTAGCTTTGTAAAAATAGGTAGTATACGTTTAAAACATTTTTGTTGTAATTACACAAAGTGTACAGTGTTAAGCACCAAAATACGAACCACCCCCGTGTTGTTAAGACAAGGCCCGATTTGAACTAGACCGAGGCAAATTAAAATAAACCATTTTAATTTAATTATTGTAAAGCAAAGGCATTTACAATACAAGGTGGTGTCTACAGGCTCTGCAACATGGGAATATTCAAATTAATTTTTTTTTTAATTTTTACATGGGACACCCTGTGTTTAGGTATCCTATATTGTTTAGTTTTTAATTCTTTTCAACTTTTGTTAAGGTATCATTATACTCGTTACATCTAGTTTTGGGACATTACTCATTTTTTTAATACAATTGCAAAAAAAAGCGTGCTACTGTAATAGGTTAAATACTCACTAGAGTATTCAGCCCGTATAGGCAATTTGTGCCACGGCATAGCTCTGTGGTGTGGGCGGGGTTCTTAATTAGAACTTAAAAGGCACTCGTAATAACTCGTCAAAATCGGTAGATAAAGCCACCTGTTAAAATCAATTTTGTGGCGGGAAAACGTCATGAACTGATGTTATATTGGTCCAACAGGAAACTAAAACGTTTACTCAAAAATCTACTATTTCTACAAATTCTACTCCAAAAATATTAACGCCAGGTTCACCTAAACTTCAATAAAATCTTAAGATTTATATATAAAAGCCGCAAAATTATAAATAAAACCTAAAACTCACTAAATATTTCGATAAATCTACATCAAAAATTAGTAGCTTAACTAATCCAAGAATAACAGGAAATACGAAAATTTAATTATTCAATTAAAACGAAAAATGTACGTCCAACAAACTAAACAAACGCGATCAAACATCTATGAAATTCTGAAATTTATCAAATGTCGGTATCGGGATGTAATACCTAAATTACCAAAATTAGTTACCTAACTGCCATAACAAACAATTATACTCGCTTACCTGTTCGGAAAATCAGGGACTAGAATGTCTCCAATCGATAAGTCGATACCTATAAAAACACTTCAAAAGATATCTCGCAACTTTTCGAGATACCCTCGTAAGCACAATCCGCTGTTCGGCTAGCAAACTCATACTACGTTATCTAAATGCATTACGTCAAACCGTAATGAATCTCATTCCTCAAAAATTTAGCTTTAATTAATTACTTAAAAAAAACTTAAACAACTTTCATCAAATGAAGTCAATTACTAGCAATCTTAAATGTGAATCAAAAGGTTTCTACTCTTTTAGCTTATTACTTTACGTCAAAATTGTAGCACAGAGGGCGAATCACAATAGATTGACTGGGTAACTTCAATTCAATACATTCTAAATTTAAAGACACAACAGAAAACCATTTAACTTACCTTTGCCTAGAGTTAGAAACACCCACTCCACGTTCTTTAGTTATAACGGTAGCTTCACACACTACTATATTACTTGCTCAAAATGATTAACGCAGTACTTACATTACAACTGCTACAACGAAACCACAATCACATTTGACCACCATCTCCTTTAGTAGTGACATTTCTAGGTCCTCCGCTTCCTTCAACATGAACTACAAGTACGTCCAGAAAATTTCATACGGACGATTGGAATCCGTTCGAAGAGCGCATCTCCAATAGTCCCCCAGACCTACCATTAAACACTATAGGCGACAGACCAAACCGTACAAGATTTCACCCATGTTATCACAGACGCAGCCAATTACAGGCGTCGTTTTCTGAATTAAGGAAAAATCACAGATATATCGTAGATTTCTGAAAACTAGAGTCAATAATGCAATAATCCGGTTAGAAACCAATAAATTCACTCAAGAAATATTGGACTAAAGAGACAGCCAACTATTATTACCATGCAGGCTCTAAATTTTGGCATAAATTTAAAGTGTTTTCTATCTCCTAACCAACCCTTAAGGTAACCTTGCAGTTTCAGATCAGGAGAAAGCCGACTGGTTCGGTTTTCATCTGCAGTCCGTGCCCACGATCAATGGAGACCCATCGTTTGACGAAGAATTCAAAGCTTAGCTCAAGCAATACCTTGAGGAGTTCCAAGACCAAAACCATAGACGACAAGAACTGTCTCATAAGAATCCATGCCTTAGTCCCACTTTATCCAACCAAATACTAGAGATATTTAGGCAAGGAAAAATTCCGTTCCAGGGCAAGACGGCCTTAACCGACAAATACTAGGGAATCTATACCCAAATACCATTAAACGGCTAGCCCGAATATGTAACAGACGTCTAGCCTTATTATTTTTCTCGGCGGAATGGAAGTCTGCTTCAACCGTCATGATACCTATACCTAGATCCCTTTCCCTTTCCATCCTATAGACCGATGCTTCTTTCAACTTGTATGGGTAAATGTCTGGAACCATACTATCCCGAAGGTGACAAAACCACATTGAACCCAAAGACATCATAGCCAATAGAGAGCTCGGCTATAGACCGTTCATGCTAGGATCTCCCACTAAAGCTTTATACAAAGTCCTTCATACCGTTAAACCGCCTTGTTTGTTGCTTTGCAGTCGTCCTAGACAAAGTATGACATGCAGAACAAGAATTACGACAGTTAGGTTTTCCGATCGTATTCGTTCTTTCATATCTGACAGGTAGATGTATGAAGGTAAGAGTAGGTGCTTCTACTTCCACAAATTTTTATCTATTCGCGGTCGTACTTCAAGGTTCGGCATTAGCACAAATCCTGTATATAATTTTTTCCTGCCACATTCTCCACCCGAACATATCTACTGGCCAATTTGCCAACGAAATTGCCCTTTGAATGCCCAGTAGGAGCAGTGACGGAGTAAATAGAATAATCATGAAATAACCTTCCCAATTCTAGGCCAACCGGTGGAAATGAACAACCTATCTCAAGAAAGCGTAAACAACAATCTTTCGGCATCCTAAACTATCCAATTGCAGTAGACACACCTCCGATATCAACTTCATTGGTGGACAAAGACTACAAGACACAATCATACACCTGGGAATCACCTTATCCCAAACTCTACAATGCAATCCAACTCTAGCAAAGCTCTTAGTAAGATACGCAACTGTAAATCATTACTAATAGGGCTGTGTGGAAACATCACAGCTTGTCATCCAGAAACTCTACAAGACAAGTAATAAACTCACATCCGACCCATACTCGACTTCAGCACACTATTATATGCAACTTTAAAAACTTCAACTAACCAAAATTACTCAGCGCTGCGAAAAGACGCACAATACACAAACTACATAGCAGACACCCTAAGCAACTAACCACTCAGCACGTCAACATTAAACCCATAACTGACACATTAATAACACCGAAAACCAAATATACAAATCTCAGGGTTAACAGCGACACAATCCTAACCAAACAAGCACTAAAAATCCCCTTCACGAACACCCCGACTACTACGAAGAGCCAAAACCAATTTCAAACATGTTCCAGATCTCCTAACACAACGATTAAGCTACCTTTCTGAGCAGTTCAAAGATCTCCTCGACAATGCTCCCTATACCATAAGATAGTCCTATTCACAACATATAAATTACAACGAACACCACAATGAAAAAGGACCACTTTACCCACCTATCTACTATTACACGATATTTATACTCTAGCTTTAATATAGCATATGACTAAGTTTAGAGTTATCGGCTCGTCAAAGTGATAGGACGTGTTTAAGGTAGCTCCGGTTTCTACCTTCGGTTACTGAAACAAGTTCGGGTTGGTTATAAACGACAATTTCCAAACCAATAAAGTGGTGTACGGTAAGTATAAGTTTTTAAACAGATTTTTACACTCAGTGGTTTGATTATTAATAATAATCAAAAATAATAATCTAAACAGTAGAATTGTTGTAACTTGTGAAATGGCTCTTTAAATAAAAACAGGCGCGTAAATAACATTCAGGAATGCTATAGCATTGAATTTCTACAAAAAAAATACGGATCCTTTAAACGCATGCCAGATATGGTTGTTAAAACTCAAAAAATTGTAAAGTAAATTTAAAGCGCAAATACCACCGTGTTATCTAAGGTTTGAACTCAAACAGGTAAACATTTTTGCAACAACAATGAATTATAGAGAACTAGAAAGATAACATATTATATCCCATGGTAGCGCTGACTATAAAACAATGATAAATACGTATCTGTAACTGCAGGAAAAATACCAGATGCGATTCATAGAAATGTACATCTTTGTAATAAACCCCTTTCTATAAGAAACCAAAACGTAATTATTGTCATAAGAATCATTTTATTAGCCTAAATAATCAAAATAAATAACTAGATCAAATCTGTAATCCAAAGTACAAAAAAAAAGCAAATAAATAGAATAAATAAACAAATAACTAACTCTAATTTGCAATTGAAATTCTAAATTAAAACTAATTAAATAATTTTTCTTTTCTCAAATAAATAACCGCAAATCGCATAGGGAACAATCTAATTTAAATAAGGAGTACGATCTTTTTGAACAGATTTTTATCGGCTTGAATATTAATAATAAACGAAAATAATAATAGTAGACTTTTTGTAATGTGTGAAATGGCTCTTTAGTTAAAAAAGGCGCGTCAATAATATTTAGAATTGCTAGAGCATTGAATTTCTACGGTTCCTTTAAACTCATGCCCGATATGACTGTTAAAACTCATAAAATCGTATTGACACAAATATAAAATACAAAAGATGTAACTAAGCATGGAAGAGTCGTAAATTAAAAAAAAAACTCTCTGCAAGTGTAAACTCTAGGTACAGTTCGCAGATTATCTGTTAAGTTTTTGCACATTTTTATTTGATTGCAAATTTGAAACAATCCAATTTTATTTTTGGTACTATACTAAATTTAATTTTAATTAAGTTTAATTAATGCATTATATTTCATATTATTTTATAGTATATTTTTCTTTGGCTGAAGTTTAAAATTAATCTAATTTTTAACTTTGGTACTATATTTAATCTTAATTTTTAAATTAATTAACCCTAAAATCAGGCAATTAAAATAGGGAGGGCTAAGATGGTAATTATCGTTATTTATTATTACCCTGCAACTAAATAAAAGTGAAATTTAAAAAATAGAAATGTTAAGTTACCACAGTTTACGACAATAATAAAACAGATTTGATTAGTCTAAAGTGGCAATAATGTTCAAGTTGCAACCTAAATTATAAACCAAAATAAATAAATTATTTTAACTTTAATGCTCTCGACACCCACGAAACTAACCATAAACAAGTTGGGGTACTGTATAACCTACGCACGATCCTGTTTTGTTTTCAGTGCAGTTACTATATTCTACAATCATACAAAAGTGCTATTTACTTGCAACGTACCGCGTGATTTTTTCACAAAAGTAGCCATTTCTTTGAACGCGTTGTCAGTGAAGTGCGAATTTCTTACAGAGATAAAAAGTAAAATACATTTTCGAAAGTATCTTCAGAAAGTAAGTATCATAATTTCATTCTAATTATGACGGCATCGCGATGCCTTTTGTTGGGCTTTCGCAACACTAGTCAAATCTGGTAGTACTATTCTACATATTATTGTGAATGCACTACAAGAAGTTATATTTCAAATTTATTTATAGGATCAAAATTTGGGCGTTGTTAAAGATTTATGACCCTGCTTTTCCTTGGAAATCTGGCGGAAATGTTAGTCAGCCTGGTTAAAAGGCCTATAAAATTATTTATAAGTCAAGAGCACATAAGATTATGGCCCTTCTTGAAGAATCCAACATTTTGAATTCGGCTAACGGTGCAGAAGATTATTTAGTACCCTGAATATTTCCATGGTACATTTAACAATTTGAATAGTACCCAGTTCCAATCGGGAGCGGAATTAGTTGTTCATAGCGAAGATAATGAAGTTAAAAATGACGAAAACCATACAGATTGACGTATCTATAAATTTAATTGAGGATGACGTATTAGACACAGTGTCGACTGAAGACCAGCCAAATAGACAATAAAATTGCTAGTCTAGAGAGAGAAAAATATGTTGAGATATTGAACAAGACGAAGTGATTTCCCTTTGAATTACCAGCTAAGTACCCAGATTGCAGAACAGATGTCAGATTTGAAAACTTGTATACCTTCGTTTTATTCACATCCTCTAAGTCCGCTTCAGGTGTTTGAGTTTTTTTGTCAACGAAGAGCTTTTGACCTACACAGTTAAGGAAACAGTTCGTTATGCACTCCAGAAGGACACAAAATTAGAGTTTGGGGTTGATGAGTTGAGCGTATTTATAGGAATTCTATTAGTTAGTGGGTATAATGTAAATCCTAGGAGGCCTATATATTGGGAGGAATCAGATGACGTGAAGAATGTTCCAATTTCAAATAGCATGCATCGCGGTAGATGTTACGAGATTTCGTCACCTCAATGATAACTTATGTCTGAAGGTTGGTGCGTGAATCCTAAATGTGGACCCCTAATTGATTTGCAAGTGTACCAAGGAGCAAACGGACAACAAAATAAATATGAAAAACTATTTGGTCTTGGTAGTGGAATTACAATACCGGACGTATACGTAAAATCAACAATAAGTTCATGCCTCATTGTGTATACGCTGACAATTACTTTACCCCCCTTGGCCTAATCGATTGGATGTCAATAAATGGTATAGGATATGTGGAAACCAAAAGATCTAATAGAATTGAGAAATATACATTAGCCGATCTTAAAAATCTAAACGGAGTCAGTACGTCATTTATAACGATGAAACAGCTAAAGTACTCTTACGCAGATGGAAAGACAACGCTATTGTTACTCTAGCTCCAAATTGTTCAAGGAGTAAGTCCCATCCACCAAGCTACCAAATATTCCTTTGCAGAAGGAACAAAAATTAAAAAGGCTCAACCGAATATGATAAAGGTTATAATGAAAACACGTGCGGAACTGATCGTATGGATTAAAGTATTATGGTACAAGTTAGAGATCTAAGAATGGTACTGGACTTTGCATATTTGGGGGGTAGTGCCTCTATTCAGAATGTTTGTCTACTTTATCGCAAAATGAGAGATGTAGTCCTAGATTAACGCGAAATGGATTTATTAGAATTTTGAAGAAACATAACTAAAGCATAAGTGACTAAATACGAGACGCCTCCAAGCAGACCTGGTTCTATGCAGTTTTTGGAAAAACGTGTCATTTCTGGTACTAGGTATGACACCACTGGATAGCTAATTTGCTCCCAAGATAGACGAACACGTTGTACTTTGTGTCACTCAACAACAACCAAAAAATGTTTCAAACCTAATATTGCTTTACATGAAAAATGTTTTTTAAAATTTCGTACTGAATGATATACAGAGTCCGTCAGAAGAATGTATACACATTTTAAGGGACGAAAAGTATTATTTACGTGTTAATTTTACATTTAAATACTGATCACGTATGTTGTACTGCCTTCAATGCAGCACATGGTTATTTTAAATGTTCAAAATGTTGGCCGTTGGCAGCTAGACACATAACGGAACGACGAGCGGTCGCCGCAACTACTTCAGTCAATGTTTCAATGGAGATTGCAGCGAAGTTCCTCCAGCCTGCGTAGATTACGTCGGTAGACTTGATCTTCGCAGTTCCCCACAAGTAAAAGGAGTTATACCTGGTTATCGTGAGGGAACTCAAAGGGACCTCTTCGTCCAATCCAGTGTCCTTGGAAATTATGATCCAGGAAAGCTCGTATGGTGGTAGTGTGGTGGCGCCTTGTCCTGTTGGTAGAAGACCTCTTCCTCAGCTTCATAAAGCGCACGTATACCTGACAAAATTGGTGTACGTAACATTTCCAGGTAAATTTCTCCAGTGACAGTACCATCAAATAAGAAGGATCCTACTATGTCCCTAGATGGTAGTCCTCACCACACATGAACCCCAGGTAGATTGACCGCCTTATCGAAATGAACATATGGATTTTCCTGTGCCCAGTACTCGCAATTATACCGATTAAATGTTCCATTAAGTTTAAAAACCGCCTCATCAGTCCACACCACCTTCGTCACAAATTGTTGATCTTCAGTTACCATTTGTTGATACAATTCCCAAAATTGCATTCGACGATCAGGATTGTCATCATTCATCCCGTGTAATAATCGTGGAATGTAAACTTTCCACATAGCAGCTTTCAGAATTCGTCATACACTTGCACCGCTAATCCCCACTTCACGTGCATATTGCGCAGACTTTTGTGGAGAAACAGCGATCTTTTCCAATAAGGGAGCCGACGATTCATGACTTGTACGCCGTCTTCCCGATCTTCCTTTTTAAATATCAGAAATCATTCCATGCTCTTCAAACTTGCCAACTATACGTTTAATTGATAATCGGGTTGGGGAATGTCTTTGAAACTCCGCCTTTACTGACGCTGCACTTCAACGGCATTATCAAACCTGATAAACCAGTACAGAATGTACTTTCGCTTCTCGAATCTCAATCGCCCACCAGCCATTTTCTCGTTTTGTTTTACAATCGTTCTCTTTACCTTATTGAATCTACAACCATATGGGTGACAGCTTTTAAGGAAACATCATACTACGCATTGTTGACGTAATCCGATCCAAGTTCGACAAAAATTCACAGATATAATCTGTTAAAGTGTGTATACATTTTTCTGACGGACTCTGTATTATATGTTCCTTTTTATGTTATCTGTGTGTAATTTTGTACAATTCAAGGGGGTATCTCAACAAAATGTATTTCTAATCCCAGTTTTCGTTATACACACTCATATATTGCTATAATTTTCAAATCGAAGAAAAAATATGTTCTGGGCCGTAACGAATTGACATTATTCGGGTCTTTTATAGTAATTGAATAACCATCTATAGATTACTATTCAGATTTGTGGCCACGTTACTTCATTTACTCTACTATTGTTATGAAGATTATTCTTGAATATCCTTCTAAACGTTCAACAAGGTTCATTAAAATCCCATCATCCGATTGTAATGTAAATAGGTTACTAAAAGTATTGATCGATTATTTCATGAAGTTTACAATTTAAACTATGAACTAAGTCTTGTACTGCTTGAAACTGCATATCACTGACATATTAGACGCAATAGGCTAAAGTGTATATTAAAATGCACCTTTCTACAAAGAAGTAAAGGTAGTTTCACTTTCGATATAGCAGCTCATACACTTTTCTGTGCATCATCCATGAAGATGTACAATGTAGTATTATCATGGTTACAGAGAGTACTCGACTCCCCACTAAAAGCTTCTAGATGTTTAATAAGAGTAGTCTATCACATTTCTGCTTTTTTTATAGAAAACTTTTCAATACTGTACTTTTAGTAAACCAATACTAAGACAATCAAGTTACTGAGAGTACAATTGCAATAAAATGAGCTATTGATCAAATATACAAAAATCGTTTGCAATGAAATTAATTAGGCAGTTTTAAAAGTTCTTCGATAAATATCCGATTTTCACTTCACCTAAGGTTTCAAATTTCCTGCGCTACAGAATACTGATATAAGGTCGGATAGCCCAAAGTGAAACTATTCTTAAACATCAAATACAGAAGACGACGTTAGAGGATATTCGATTCCTGTAGGATTCCGGAGAGGGAGAGCTTCATAATGAAGTCCTGAACAATTTTCAGTGTCGAGGGAATTTGTGAATGAGAATGAATGATCCAAATACTGCACAGTAGGGAATTAAAGGTTCTGTACTAACTTTATCCTGCTTGCCCAGATTTGGTTTTATTGTAGGCATGTATTGAGCCGAGATTTAGTGAGTGTCGTATATTAAATTCAATTCATTAAATTTTGATTGTGAATGTTGGATACGGCTTTGAGACTATTGCTTTGTACAGTGATTTATTGCAAGATCCTTTGTTGTATGTTCTTTTACAAAACATTAATAATCTGAAATTGAATAAGATGGATTAATGTTTCTATCCGTTTCTGTTCAAATCTTTGAAGCTATCTAAAAAAATGATTTTAATTCGAGAATGGAACAGTTACTTTAAATTTCATCAACTTTACTTTGATTAATTGCACTGATTGAAAAAACACATCCGTTAGATTTTTTTGTTAATATCGAAACGATGGTTGGGTTAAGCCTCATTAAAAAAATCAATTACTAAACGAAGCCATAGCAACATAGTTAAGCTCACTGAAATTCCACAGCAAATGCAATGTAATTTCCTGTTTGTAAAATGTCCGGACATTGGCGGTCTCTGCGACACATTAGACCACATTGCTGCAGGATGTTTCTCTTTCTGTTAGTAATATTCCCTTTACACTGCGCAAAACATTATACCTTACCCAAATTCTCTTAAATAGAAAATAAAATTTATTAGCCACTATGTAATTAACTTTTATTATAGGTAGTTGAAACATTTGCTAACTACCCAAACCATTTATGGTATGCGAAGTTACATATAATTAAAAATATTCGTTACGTTGTTAATTATGAGCACTCTACTAATATTATACTAGATCACGATAATTTTTATTCTTTATTAGTCTAGAGACAAGAATATAACTCTAATTGACTGGTTTATTTTTATAATATTAGTAAACTTTAAAGCCTAACCACTATAGTAAAACAAACAGTTCATAGCACAAAACCGACAAATGAATAAGAACATTATCAAATGTAGCTTTGAATCTTTATGCTTTTCTTATCAAATCACAAATTACACTAATATAGTTACTATATCTTGCGCTAATTATTGTCGCAGAATGAAGTCATAGAATATAATAACAGAATAGATATAAACTATAATCGAACCCGTTGTAACTGAAATACGACCTTCAAAGTAATAACACACCTAATGTTCGCAGAAGATAAACGTACAAACTAAACTCAACAATAAAAAACCTCAAGCAAGTTAATAACCTACTAAAGACACCTCGCATCCAGCGCTCTAGCCGTTACTTCACTCACTTTAACTCTGGTTTCAACCTGTACATTTACTTGAAAATGACAAAAAATTGAAATCAATTACGTATAGAACTTAAATTAATTATTTAAACTAATATATTTTTTTAATTTACAGGCCAGGAGTAGTCATTAGTTATTTCTTTAACCCTGCTGTTACCTTCGGGTGTATATGACCCGAAATCAAATTGTTGTTTAGATAACTTTTTTGTTTATTAATATCTAAACTTCGTAGTTAATGACTTAGTTTCTAATCCATTGAAGAATGAGGTGGCTTGTTTGTTTTAATAAATTTTTTTCCCTTATTTTTTTAAACATGATTGTTACATTGATGTTCCTCGGGTCACTATGGCCTGAGGCTGTAATACATTAGTAAGACGTATAAATTTGTATTTCCAATTATTTTATATTGAAATTTGAGATAATATGCATATCATCACATGCTTGTTCAAATGTACCTACATATGCGAGT
The DNA here is from genome assembly GCA_036346205.1 of Vesta saturnalis. Lineage (NCBI taxonomy): Eukaryota > Metazoa > Arthropoda > Insecta > Coleoptera > Lampyridae > Vesta > Vesta saturnalis. The sequence goes on along the minus strand of JARFJB010002012.1, from coordinate 1,129,599 downwards.
TACTACAGCTTTTTCGGCAGGTCTGTAGCTGCGTGTGCAAGTCGAAACAGGAACAGACTTGCAATTTGCAGTAGGTATAAATATCATATTGCTGTATGCAACCGACAGTTTTGTTTGTTACGTTGCAGAGTAAAGTGCGGTTTGTTATAAAGTGCTGAAATAACAATAATGGCAACAAGTATCATATCAGTGAAGATAGTGATTATGAACAGTCAGACGATGATTTCTTCGACAATGCTGGACGGACAAATCCTACGCAATTGATGCCACCTGCTCAATCGGTTCAATCTAAAGATAATTCTATAACTTGGATGTTAGATCCATTTCCTCAATCAGGGCGTGCAACTAGTGGAAATATCACAAAAGTCGCTCCAGGTCCAACTAGATACAGCAATGCACCAGTCCAGGATGTATAATCTACATTTCAGCTATTTTTCTATAGTTCTCTGGAAAATATAATTTTGAAAATGACTAACATCGAAGTTCGTAGAGTGTATGGTGACAAGTGGCAAGAATTAGATGACATTACGTTGCAGGCGTACATAGGTTTGTCACTGTTAGGAGGAGTTTACAGATCGCATGATGAATCTACCAGAAGTTTGTGGAATGCAGAAACAGGCAGACCTCTTTTTCGCGCAACAGTGCCGTGTTACGGTTTGATAATAAAGAAGATCGTCAAGAAAAAAGACTATGGGATAAGTTGGCACCTATTACAGAATTTTGGGACAAATGGGCTGAAATACTACCAAAATTGTACAATCCTGGGCAAAATGTAACTGTGAACAAGCAGCTGGTTGCATTTAGAGGTCGTTGTCCATTCAAGCAGTATATACCAAGCAAGCCAGCAAAATATGGCATCAAAATATGGACGCTTTGTGATAGTGCAAGTTCTTATGCTTTAGAAGTTCAAGTATACACGGGAAAACCACCTGGGGGAAAACCTGAGAAGGATCAGGGGCTAAGAGTAGTTGTAGACCTTACTTATGGACTAATAGGTCAGAACCTAACTTGTGACAATTTCTTTACATCGTATAAATTGGGTCAAATGCTTCTCAAAAGAAATCTTACTGTGTTAGTGACTGTCAGGAAAAGCAAGCCTGAGCTACCTATCATGGAAGTAAATAACGTTGTGCATAGTTCCAAATTTTATTTAACTAAAGATACCGCAGTTGTGTCTCATATTCCAAAAAAATACAAGAAGGTCATTCTAATGAGTACGTTTTATAACCAGAAACAAATAAGCGACAGAGAAGACAAAAAAACCACAAATTATACTTGATTATAATTCTGCAAAAGGAGCAGTTGATACACTAGATCAGCTAATCGGTGCATACACATGCAAACGAAAAACAAATCGATGGCCCATAATATTATTTTACTACATTTTTGATACCAGTACCTATAATGCTTTCGTCTTATGGCGCGAAATAAAACCAGACTGGAGTAAAAATATTTTGTTCAAAAGAAGACTGTTTTTGGAACAACTCGGCAAACAATTGGTAAATCCTTACATTTTGTCCAGAAAACATCTTCCCCGTAATGAACAAGCATCTTCAATTGTAACAGCTATTCAACAACCATTGGTGGAAAATTCTACCGCACCTCTTCCTGGAACTAGCAACAAAAACAAACGAGCACGCTGCAAATTTAGCCCTTCTAAATTTGATAACAAAACTAATATGACCTGCATTAAGTGTAAAAAATATTTGCGTAAAGAACACGTGACCTATTATTGTCCCGACTGTAATAAGTAGTGGATCATATCAATTATTAGACATTTTTCAATCCGGTTTCTTTTTTTTATTTAAATTTGGTTGAATTTGTTGTAAGTTTCACGTTTCATATAAAAAAACATTGCATTAGAGAAATAAAGTTAATAAATGCATAAAAATTGTTGTTATTTTGGTTTTAATTCATATTTCAGGAGTTCGGGTCATTATGACCCGAAGGAGCACAAGTGTGTAGTCTTGTCGAGAAAAACAGCAGGGTTAATACCCTCTATTGTAAATAGAAACCGTCGAAAGCTTTCTGTAACAGAGCTCCCCACTATCCGACCCCGAGAACAGGACTATGTCACGATAGCAGCCACCCACGCCCACCACTAAATTTGTCTAAAACCGACAGACAAAATCAGACAAAATTCGAAATTTAGTCAAATATTGTCCCGTGGGAGATTCATTCAGATTCAGTCAGACTTCTCATTCCGATTCCGATCCAAATTTTATCACAGATTTTTCATCCGAGGTCAGTGTTAAGAAATACTTGGCTTTAATTAAAAAATCTGACCTCACCAATCCTATTTTCGTTGAAGGGCCAGGCTGCAGACAGAAACCGTTCCTTCGATGACTATAGGTTGCCAGTTAAAATGGGGTTTTCATTAATATTTATTTATTAAATTGCAGCTATTTTATTAATTATTAGAAAAAAATAAAAAAAAATCCTTTTCTGTCTTTTTCATTTTGTTGTATATATTATTTATAATTCATTTTGTTTTATCACAGTCACACTTCTATTTTTTTTTTAAACATAATCTGTTTTTTAACATACTCCTGAAGTCAAACAAAAAATCTTTAGTAATTTAACAATGAGTTCAGAAGTGTGTTAAAATCACATGATATTGACACTTTAAACTAATTTTACAGTTGTTAATGATTACTAAGGTAACTAATTTTACAGTTGTTAATGATTACTAAGTAACCTTGTTTTCACAGCCGATTAATAAAATGAAATTAAAAACGTAAATAATTAAACAATTGTAATTTCTAACGTAATCTGTATTTAAACCTACTCGTCTTTTCCTAGACATACCACCCACCTAAATAAGACGGTATATTGTAACAGTATTTCGTACCACCACTTCCTGATTTCGGGATTCCATGTTTCCATGCAACTGCACAAAAAGCAATTTGATATTGATTACACATCAGCACTGTATTGGCTGATGTTCATGGGATGTCATTATTTCAATAACTACAATTTCAGAATTCATCACAAACAACGTTTTCAGCCATACGTATCGATATAATATAATACAATATAATTTCGCGTTTTATTTTCGTTTTAAGCAAGTGTAGGGTAAGGTTATTGAAATGTTAACAATGATTACAGCTCTACTCACAAACAAGATAGTTGGAGAGGGAATACCGGCACTATAGCTTTTGAGGTATAATCCTTAGAATTTTATACTCTAAGGTACAACGCGAAAATAAATATTTACGCGCTTAATTTAAATGTGTATTGTTGGATACACAAAAATGTATTGTGTGCTGCATAACCACTGTAACTATTATTTTCTTGACAAAAGTCACAAAGGGGCAGATCTGTACACGGTGAACCAAGAATTTAATAGAAATAACTTTATTAAACTTAAAAAGCTAAACATCAATATAAAATATTTAGTAACAATGTTAATCTTTACAGAAACAATTTTAAATATTTTAATTTCCGATCTACAATTCATTTTGATTAAAATGTAATTAGATTTTTATAGTTTAACGAATGAACTGATGAGTTATTTGTTTGGAAAGGTTTACCAACACAATTTAATTGTTAAGCTAAAATCAAAATAAATTGAATACATGTTTAAACAATCGATACGAAATCATATAAAAATTAAAACGTTTAAAATATCAAGGCAAAATTATTTTATGTGATTTTCTTAACCTTCATCCTAACTTGTGTCATTTTCCGACAAACCAGTATTCACTACAAATTTCAAAATTTCCACTACTTCGTCAAGTAACCTATCCTTCTCCCATATTTCTTGAGCCAATCGATCCACATGCTCGCAATGTTTTTGCAATAATAGTGTTTCGAGCCCCAAAATGTATAGTTTTCTTCTAGTTCCAGCCATAATAGGGATAACCTTAAAACATAAAAATTACATTATTATTAAAATTCTTGTACATAAGTACCTTTATTTCACAAATAAAACAACCCAAGAAGTCTTCAAATAAACTGATTTTAACAAACAAAAGTAACACAATAAAAGGATTAAGTAACAAAACGCACGCGGAAAATGTCATCTGTAAATTGTAATAATTTACTTTTAACTGTGAATGTACCACCTTAGAATTCTCGAATATGATTGGACAAACAATTTGCCGCTTAAAAAATTTTAAATACATTATCTTAGTTGACATATTTTCTAACTATCTTGTATGCTGAGTGGAGCTGTATATCCCTGAACATAATTTAAGAAATTTACCATCTTCACATTATTTCATCGTCTGTAAAATTTTAAGTTTATCGAGGTAACATCCAATAAATATTAATTAAACCTACTTTTATTTCACTAAGTAGAAGTAATTTTGTATGAAACAGGAATGTTTCAAACTGATAGTGACGTGAACTGCACTCCATCGGAGATTAAAGAGACGGCAAAATAGGCCATTTTAGATTTGCTCACTGAAAAATCACGGGGGTTTATTAAAATGCTTATATGAACTTTATAGCGTAGCGAAAGTATGGGATAGATATACGAAAATATTTCAACTGGTGCCATACCTAAAAAGGAAGTCCATGGTTATCAGCTTAAAAAATCAAAAACACTTACAAGATAAGTTCAAAACTTTTTAAATGAAGCTTCAGATTGCAAATACTTAACGACTAAGGTAAAAGTGCTCCTTTTGGTTCTAAAATTGAAATATTTTAGGTTTGTCTGATTTTTGGTGTGGCAGGAGCATTACGCCGTGATGAGTTGAACCCATAAGGTATCTTTGATTTAGACACTGTTTTACTAATAAAAGTGCTGGACACCAAACCACCATGATCATTCACAGTTGCTGGTGAACAGTACTTACCTTTATATAGGAAATAGTTGTCATTACGTCCACTTGGTATTGATGACGATCCCTTCTTTATTAAATATTAAAATGCGAAGTGTCACAGACAAGTTCTTGGCGTACACACGCTCACATAAAACGCTCAGGAAGTAGTGTCTTACTTAGGTTTGCCAGATTTAAAGATGTGTACTAATCATTGCCTAAGAAAGACATCTGATACACTGCTGATGAATGCAGGTGCAGATATAAGTGCACTGAAATGGCACGGAGGGCGTTTTATGTTTCTTAACCTTGTTAATTATTAAATTAAATTTATTTATAAAAACTGAAAGGTTATAAATTAACTTAAAAAGTAATTTCGTTTCGATAAGGGACATGTAATGAGTGGTTCCCAAATAGTGAACTGCAAATAAATCACTGAATATAAAGGTAAAAGTGGTTGAAGAAACAGTTTTATGTTTTATGCGTACAAAAAATTAGTTTTCGGGACTCGTCCAGTACCATTTTTTGTACTAATGAAACAAATAACTATTTTGAGTACTACAAGCATAAATTCTTTCAAATTAGAATGATTTTGTACCACTTAAACCGGTTTTGAAGTTGATTTGAATAATTTTCTTTTCCAGGCTTTCCAAAAGTTTTGTTGTAGTTGAGTGCATTATATCGCTTTTAGGAGTAGAATGTGTAATTACGCCCAATAAAAAATGACCCGGAATTAAATAACTGAGATTAAGATCGTTGACATCTTGTGATAGTGGAGTAATTGTTCGGGAATTCAGAATACCTTCTACTTAAATAATTACTTAAATTACTCACACGTTAGTCTTTTTCTCCTTTTACACGTTTAAGGTGGTATTTGGAACTTTTTACACATGATTCCCGTAGCCCTCCAAATACTGGAAAATAACTTGGAATAAACTTGAACTTCATACTTTTCGGAGAAAGAGCATCTTGTATTATATTACGATTTTCCTTATGGTAGATTTCAAAATTTATATTAAGTTCATGATGTGCTCCTTTAATTTATTTCTCTTTGAGAAATAAATCTTTTCAAACACGATAGAAATGTTTTAATTGTTGAATCAGAGCAACGTTCTAAATGAACTGATGTAGTTGTGAAACATGTAAATAAACAACGTAGGCTTTTCCTTAAATGTCAATGTTTTATAGCAAATGGACCAATCCCGTCTTTAAACATGGTTTTCAAGCATTAACTCGATCGTATGGCAACGATCCCATGAGTTGTTCAGAATATTTCGCGTAAACATGTTACGCATTTACGAATAATTTATACTTAAAGGTGGAAGGCATGTATGCTCCATGCCAGCCGGAGAGGACCACCACCCTTACCATGGGCTCCTTAATACTGGGTCTCCGATTTTCTGAGCTCGGTAAAGGCTGCCGGTTACCTTTTCCATCATCCTTAATCTTTCCTTCTTGCCCTCACTGTCTTCCAATCGGATTAAAAGTCCCAAATTAAAAAATAAGATGGCTGTGGTTTCTAGGATAATAAATGCCGGACGTAAAATCCTGCCCAAGCGACCTAGGTCATCGAAAATTTCAACTTTCCGATTCACTACTGCAACATCCGCGGTATCAGGTCTAATCTTAATGCTATTCACCACCATCTTGAACAATTACAACCTGATATTTTGTTTCTATCTGAAACACAAGTCTCCTTTGAAAGCTCTGAGTCACCCTACTTGCAACTTCCTCAATACCACCTTCACTCTAACTTTGGATATAAAGGAGACGTATGTGCCTACATCAAGGACAGAATTTCATGCAAGAGGGTTTCTTCCTTAGAAAATAAAAATTTTTACGTGATTTGGTTTAAACATTATGGTCCTAACTTTGTGAAATTCTACTGTTGCATTTATAGGTCTCCTAATGACAGAAACTATCAAGACTTCTTCGAATACCTTAGTATGAAAGTTGACTATCTCCTGTCTCAGTTTCCATCTTGCGATATCTCAATTGTAGGCGATTTCAATGTTCATAACTCTAATTGGCTTCAGTTTTCATCTACTACAAATCCCGCTGGTCATAGTGCAGAAACATTTGCTATTTAATGTGATCTCGCACATATGATTTCTGAACCCACAAGAATCCCTGATAACACTAACCATACTCCACGTCTTCTAGATCTCTTTCTTACATCAAACCCTCTTGTTTATAAAACTTCCGTTCTTTCGCCTTTGGGGCTTTCCGACCATTGTCTAATAGAAATCATTTCTACTGTACCTAATTCCACTGTTGTTCGCAAAACCGACAGGACCTTGTGATGTTTTAAGTCAGCTCGATGGAGTGATTTACGGGATTTCTTTGCAACATTTCCATGGCGTGAATATTGTTTTAAGTCGTCCTCTTCTTCGGACATCGCTCTTTCAGTATCTGAAGTCATCCTCATAGGAATGAGGATGACAGTACCGTATAGGTCATTCACGTTCCCATCCCTGGTTCAATAAGGCTTGTGGTAATACAACATCTTTAAAAATAAATAATACATTAAATGGAAATCTGATAAATCGGTCAACAGTCATGTAGAATACGTTGGTGCTAGAAATAGCTGCAAAAGTGTCATCACTAGAACTAAAAAGTTGTTCGAACAACGAAAATGCAATGAACTAGCTACATCTCCTTTAGGCAGTCGTAAATTTTGGTCTTTAGCTAAGGCCATTAGTAAAAACTTTGGAACATCTTCATTACCCGCCCTGGCATCTATTGACGGATCGGTAGTTGTTGGTTCTGTAGACAAAGCCAATGTTTTTGTGGATTTGTTTGCATCAAACTCGTGTCTCAATGATTCTGGAAAAGATGTGCCCCTAGTCAACTCTTCTTCATACGCTATGAAACCGATTCATTTTCGTTGCAAGCTCTTGAAGTCGCCTTATTGAGATCAAGCCTATTGATAGGCTTGATCTCAATAAGGCGACTGGCCCAGACGGTATCCCAGCTATTGTCTTAAAGAAATGTTCCCCCGAACTAGTACCAGTCCTGTCTAAGCTCTATACGATCTCTACGTCTTCTGGGGAATTCCCTTCATCATGGAAGTTAGCAAATGTTTAACCTATTCCCAGAAAAGGCGATAAGATCGATCTCTCAAACTGCTGACCAATTGCCATTACCTCCATTTTGTCTAAAATCATGGAAAAAGCCATCAATCAGCAACTGCTCACGTTCCGTGAAACTAACAAACTCCTTAGTGGCCACCAATATGGGTTTAGGAAAAGTCGTTCAACGGGTAATCTTCTTTCATATGTGACCCAAGTTTGGAACAATACAGTAGAGCAGTCCGGTGAAACAGTTGTAGTCGCTTTAGATGTCTCAAAGGCATTTGACCAAGTTTGGCATAAGTGTTTACTTGCCAAACTCACCTCGTTTGGGTTAAATGATGCGTTCATCAACTGGGTTTCTAGTTTCCTTGATAACGTGAATACGTGTCGTATTTGATGGTTTTTTTTCAAAAGAATTTAGCATTAACGCGGGCGTACCACAGGGATCCGTTATAGCGCCTACACTTTTTTGCTGTACATAAATGACCTTATTTCTTCAACAACTAACCCCATCCATAGTTCACTCACAGTGATAATCCACATTATACGTTAAATCAAGAAATTAATGCTGAAATGGCAAATTCAATCAACAAAGACATTCAACGTATTCTCTAATGGGGAAGCAATAATCTAGTTAAATTTAATGCTAACAAAACTCAGTGTTGGCTTGTGTCCGCCAAAAAAGATCATTTCCTGTTGTAAGTATGAATGGCTCCGTTCTTAAGTTTTCAGATTCTATTACTCTGTTGGGTATGAATGTATCTTCAAATCTCTCATGGGTTGACCATCTTCTGTCAGCTACCAAAACAGCTGCTTGTAAAATAGGCTTTTTGCACAGATCTAAGCAGTACTTTACCTCGCGACAACTCCTTCTGCTGTATAAGGCCCAAATTCGGCCTCATCTGGAATATAATTCTCACCTCTGGGTTAGTGCTCCCCAATACGCTCTCGATATCGTTGATCGTATTCAAAAGAGAGCGATTAGGCTTATAAATGACTCGTCCTTAACTTCTCAAATCCAGTCCCTTGAGCATAAAAGGATGGTTTCAGTTCTTTCTTTGTATTGTCGTTATTACAACAGCTATTGTGCTGCTGAATTATGTTCTTTTATACCATCTCGGGCTATCTTTGCGAGAAACACTCGGTTCGCTCATTCACATCATCAGTATGCAGCACAAATCTCCAATTGTCGTATCAAACGGGCGCAATCCACATTTCTCTACACGGCTTCTAACTCTGGAATGATCCCCCTAGTTCCTGTTTTCCTCTCACTTATGATATGAGAAAATTTAAGGTAGCTGTTCATGGGCATCTATTGGCAATTCAATATCCCTCTATCTATCCTCCTAAGTGTTCCTGAGTGCTTTAGCACGATAGGCTAAATTTAGCCTGTTCAGGTCCACAATCATAAAAAAAAAAATTGTCTAGATCTACTAATCAACCAGTAAGACCTACTTTAACTTGCAAGAATCAGTTTTTGACATGTATGTAATAAACCTATATGTTCGTATCTAATTATTAAATCTGTAATGTGGCTATTCTTTGATAAAATTATTGTAAATTTTAGGGAAAAATTAATTTCTTAAGCAGTTTGTAATCTACCAGTAATCCTTAAGCTGTTTTTGTTATCTAAAAACGGATGAAAATATTTTAAATTAGAAATTATAGGTACATTGCTCTTTATATTTTCAATTTTTTGTTTAAATTTATTAGACTGTTCAACATGAATAATAATCACTAATGCATTTTTAAGTTCATTAGGAGCTAAAGTATCAAAATTTCTTGAAAGACTCAAAAAGCTAATTGAAAATGCAATTGTAATTCGTAATTTTAACGAATTTGATATTTTCTTAAAGATGTGCGCACGCGCGTGTGGTTCAAAACATCAACTTTACATTCTGGTATTATTTCTGGAAAATCAGCTTCTTCACTACTATGTGATTCAAAATGTTTGTCCAATAATAAATTTGGAACGTTCCACCACAAACCATTAGTAACGATTAATTGAGGTTTTACTCCTGGTGAAATCAAATCACTTGGGTTTATTTGAGTATTAATATAATTCCATGCAACCCTATTAGCTACATAAGTGTTCAACTTAAATAAAGATGATTTAAGTTAACATAAGACTACTTTTGAGTCTGTAAATAAGAAAATCTTTAAAGTATATGTTGAGAATAATGAAACAATTTCTTTTATTAGCTTTGATAGAAGTAAAGTACAGCGTTCAGCTCTTGAAATTGTAAGTTTTTCATTTAAAGGGAAAAATCTAGATTTTGAGCAAATTAGTTAAGTTGAAACTGTATCATCGTAAGTGGTTACTTTAGAATAAATAAAGCAATCATACACAATGCTAGAGGAATCACAAAACCCAAACATTTCTAGAGATTTTCTCATGCTAAAATTGAAATCCCGTTTAATCTCAATAGGTGGAATTTCATTTAGACTTTTAATAAATTCTACTCACAATTCATTCGGATTGGCAATTTTTCGTCCCGTGAAATTTTAGCAGTTATAGTAGGATCCAAAGCACAAGAGGAGCAAAATTTTTTGCAATAAAACTAAGAACCTTGCGCTTTGTAAATAATTCACCAATATTAATAATTGTAGGATACTTTATTACGTATGCAACCTTTAAGACATCGTAAGTTATTCCCAAGGTTTTTATGTAATTTTCGTTTTCACTTTGTAAGTTAATCTCCTCAAAGTATCTACTTTCATTTGGGATATTTACTAATAGTGAATCATGGTTAGAAATCCATTTGTGCAAATGAAAATTACCTAATCTAAGCAATTCTGTTAATTGTGACTGAAATAGTTTAGCTCCATCTAAATTATTAGAACCACAAAGAATATAATCGACATAGTAATTATTTATTATAACATTTGAGGATAACGGATATTAACTTTCATAAATTTAACTAACTCAAATAAACATCTCACTGCCAAATAAGCAGGTGATTTTAAACCCGACGTAACTGCTTGAAGTTATAAACATTGCAATTTACTACCCTCGTCCTCTCTACAAAGAATGTTCTGTGAGCATTTTTGTTTATAATTAATCAGGATCTTTCTATGCAACTATTTAGTGCCACTTATCATTGAGTACTTGTACATTCTGAATATACTCATTAGTTTTTCTAATGTATAGGTACTGTTACAGGAAGAAGCCATTGAAAAAAATGAAAGAATTGATGAAGGCTCTTAACTAGTATTCAATCCTGTATATTATCTATTACTACATAACTGAACTTAGTGTGTTTATGTGTGCGTGCGTGTTTGTGTGTATGTGTGTGTGTGTATATGTGCTTGTTGTATATATATATATATATATATATATATATATATATATATATATATATATATATATATATATGTTAAGAATTATTCTCCAACACAGTGTATATATATATAAAAAATAAGTTGCGTTGTTACGTAGTTACGGAAAAAATTTAACACCAGTTAGTTTAGTTTTTCACAGATATTTAATAATTTATTTTAATTCTCCGAAAATACACGCTCAACCTCTAAATATAATCATATCCTAAGTTTAAAAAATATCTCTCTGTTCTCGCTTAAATTATGTGCACGTTTAACTAATATTTGATTTTGTAAGAATTTCTCGAATTTTGTTGGAGTCAGACACATTAGCGTAGTTTTGTATTGAAGTTCAATTGTGTTAATAAAGAAAGTGTTTTCTAAAATCCCATGGTCCTTCGTGTTCTCAAATATAGTAAGAAGTGTAGCACAAAATTCCTACATTTTTTGGTGCCATCGAGCCGGATAAATCAGCTTTCTACATCCTACATCGAGCCAGGATAAGTCAGGTACGATTTTGTGGGTCGCAGCCTTCTAAGGAAGCCGAATGCTGTTTAATTTGAAGGTGAACTTTTAAATCTCCAAGAAGAACTAAGTGAATTTTCAACTTTTCAAGAGGATTGAGGTATTTTCCCAAGTAGTTCACAATAAAGAACATTTTATGTTTCACTTTTATATTAATCCCTATTGCGCTATATTTTAATTTACTTAAAACGTATTTCATGAAGTTTAATTGTCATAATGGATATGTTAAAGTTAAAATCAGCTCGCACAATTGCTAAGGCTGTAATTCTTATTGGGTTTTGCAAAATAAAGATATTGAAAATGGTACCAATAAATTTAAGTCAAATATTTTGATACTCCTGCTGCAGTTAGAAATTCTATAGAAGAATTATCTCCTAAACATGACATTTTCTCTGATAGTCACATTTCTCAAAATGACAATGTCAATACAGTATCCCACTGTTATCCCAAAATAAAATTGCCGCAAACTAATATACCTCAATTCTCTGGTAATTTTTCTGAATGGGAAACATTTTTTGATCTGTTTACCCCGCTTATTGATAAAAATAGTCAATTTACAAATGTTGAAAAATTTTATTATTTAAAGACATTGCTAAAACGTGAAGTATTGTCGATTCATTGAAAGTAACTAGTGATAATTTTGTTACTGCAGTTTCACTGTTAAAGAAAAGATTTGAAAATAAAAATAAAATAGTGAATTCTTATTTTAGTAATATTTTAGATGCTCCAATTACAACAAAGTGTAATCCATATAATTTGAGGTATTTTGCCACTACTTGTAGAAGTAATTTAGAGCCATTGAAAAACTTAAAACTCGAAGATGAAGAAATTCTTGAATCATTATTAATTTTCAATTTTCAGTAAAAGCTGGATTATAGTTCTAAGAAAATGTTTCAGGAAGAGATTGCCTAAGTTAGAGGAGTTTTTTTCGAGTTCCTAGAAAAGAGATGCACAGTACTCGAAAATCAGTATAGTCTTGATATTAAAATAGAAAAGAAGTTTAATAAAATATCATTACATTCCAATCATTTTAATCGTAACGTGCAAAAAGAAATCATATTTTGCTCATACTGTAACGATAACACCCATAGAATATATGTTTGCAAAAAAATTATAACACTTTCTGTACCAGATAGATTAGTTTCCATTAAATTGAACATTATTGTTTAAATTGTTTCGGTAATAAACATCTGATTGAAAATTGCACCTCAAGTTCGAATTGCTCATAGTGTAAAAAAGCATCACATCTTGTTACACTTAAATCAAATTCCTCAAAAGAACTATCCTGAAAATTTCCAAAACAATTCATACGTTCAAAATCAATATCAAAATCTCGCATCTGATAAATCTCAACATATGTCCTTAGGTTGCTCCTCTGCAGTAAAGATAACAGTCAAAATAATTTATACGCCAGTCACTCCCAGAAAACGCAAAATCACACTTCACCTTACGATAATCAATGCTCTACTTCTCGGATTACATTTCGTAATAATCGCAACAGAATTTAGCTCGATTAAGTGAATGATCAACCCTGCAGTTCAAGTAATACCTCAGCTTTATATACAAAAAACTCTCACGTACTTTTAGCTATAGCTCAAGCTACCATCTACTCAAAACAAAATGAACCTATACAAATTAGAATTAGGATAGTGGAAGTCAAAACTCCTTTATAACTCAACATTTAGTTGACAAATTAGGTCATAGTACACATAATAAAAATTTAAATATTTGTGGAATTTCTCAATGTCTCATATTCTCGAGTCAAATGATGAAACTTTTGCACCCTAATGTTGATTGCTGAAAAAGAGTATCTTGTGTAGTACTTGACAAAATTACAGATAAGTTACCACAAACTCTCATATGTCCAAGAAAATAAAAAATTCCAGATCACATATTTTCAAACCACACAGACCCTGACCTTTCCACTCCGAATAAACTTGGAAGTTTTACTTGGAGCGGATGTTTATTATGATCTGTGAACATGTAGGTTTGTAAAAATGGGTAAAAATCTCCCTACTCTTCTCAAAGCACACTTGGGATGGATAGTCTCAGGAAATATTCCGCACCATTGTATTAATCAATTGCCTTAATTTTCTCAACTTTATCACGTAACTACATTCTCTGAAAGCGATACTCAACTGGATTCAATCCTTACAAGTTTTTTGGACCATTGAAGAAATGCCAAATAAGTCTGTTCTCACTCCCGAAGGTGAAATTTCTGAAGAAAAGCATCCTGATGACTTTTTAGAACCAATAAAATTTGTAGCGTTATCAGTATAAATTTACTTGAGGGTTTCCTCTCCGTGAATTAAAACGTTTAAGTGCCATAAGAAAAGCTTCGTATTATAAATTAGATACGAGTTCTATAATATGTATGGCTTTGGTTATAATACAAATAAAAAGAGCAATATAACATTTTTGAATTGGAGCTTTTCTCAATCTGGATGACTTTATAATGAACGGATCTCCAAAATCAAGTTCGAATTTTTCAAAAGGTCGCGAAATTTGAACTCTGTCTTTTTTCAAGTCTGACATTATTTGTTGAGACACCGTAGAGTTGAACCGAAAACAAAGTATGCAATTTCTGATGAGGCGTTTCACCTGACGAAGGCCATTAAGAGGCCAATATCTCAATCGAAAGCTAAAGAGTTGTGTTCGTGAAGTAACATGAGATAACTAATATCAGCGTTTTGTGATCTACCACCTACGCGAATCAAATCATCAGGTCCAATGAAAAGTTTAAAAAGATGAGATGTTTATTCGAAAGCGATTTATTATTAGAGAGTTCAAACATTTCTTTAGAGAAATGTTCCTTTTGAAGAGTTTCTAAAATAAAATTTTAAGGCCTCGAGATTTCTTGAACCGATAAACGTCCAACAATTTTGTTGGTGGGATTTTTTGATTTATTGATAAATCGAAGAATGTAAGCTAGGAACCTTTGCATGTGAGGGAACGATGACACTTTCGAAAATATAGATGCCCAAAAATTGACAGCAGTTTTAGCTGAAACCAAAGAAACCTTTCGTTCTTCAGGAGGATTATTTAATTCTATAATTTTTTCTTGAGTTGATAAATTAAGTTCAAGATCATGTAAAAACTGTGGACCAAAAAACCAAAAGTTCAGAGCTCCTGAATTAAATTCACCTCTTGACAGCATATCTGCGGGATTTTGTTTAGATTTAATATAATGCCAATAACATCCTGACGTTAGTTCTTGAATTTATGATACCCGGTTTGCGACAAAGATATTTCAGCGAGAGAGACGACTTCTACACCACAATAATGTTATTTTTGAATCAGTCCAAAGATGCACTGATTCGACTGCGAGATTATTATAGATTTTTAGAATTTTGTTCACCAATTTTCAAAGTAAAGCCGTAGAACATAATTCGAGTTTGGGTATAGTAATTGTTTTGAGACATGAGATACGAGATTTTGCCGGTATTAACATGCAAGGCTAACTTGTCCGCATATTTTACTCGGAGATAAATGCAACCACCATACGCAGCAGTACTTGAACCAGAAAATTGAATTCAATTTATCACTTTATCGAAAAGGAGGAAGGGAATATTTCCAAGATTTTTGAATTGGGAGATACTTTTGAGGAATACCTCATGTTCCCTTAAGATGATCGCGTCGCAAATACTTGCATCCCTGTCAATTTTTAACAAGTAAAGTTTTTGCATTAAAATTTTACCTTTGACTATCGCTGGACCATGAGGATTGAAACATTGTGCTATCGTAGAGAGAATTTTTCTTTTGGTAACATGACTCTCAACTTGAGTGTCAGGAGATGATATTTTTAAATTATCTGAAGAGGGGTTTCAAGATAATCCTAACAATTTACAAGGTGACCCTGTAAGATTAAAATCAAATTCAGATATTTGTTCATGTGAAATACTGTGTAACACCACTTTCTTAAATGAAATCTCGAGTGACTTAGGAGCGAATTTAATTGAGAGTAAAGAGTTTTCAGTTCATCATAAGTACCGCATCCAGCTAATACATCATCCATATACGTTTGAGAAAGAAGAACATTAGATGCAAGGGGGTACTGTATTCCTTGAATAGCTATTTCTTTCAAAACACGATTGGCGACAACGGGTGCAAAATTTGCCCCATATGTGACGGTGAGAAGCTCAATACATGATAAAGGATCTTGGGGAGAATCACGCCAAAGAATGTTTTCTAAAAAGACTTGATCTGGGTTTAACCTAATTTTCCTACACATATTCTCTATGTCGGCGGTGAGTACGAACCCAAACGTACGAAAACGACAAAGGATATATAAATGAAGTTGTACACGATAACCTTTTAAGGTAAGATCATTATGAGAGAAACCTGATGATGTTATGCATGAAGCGTCAAATACAACTCTGAGTTTGGTAGTTGAACTCGGCCCTCGTATGACACACAAGTGAGGAATTTTCGCCAATTTTGTTAGTGCGGGAGAGAGAAACAATTCTAGCGTGATTTAGAGATAAATATTCATCTATACATTTTTTATACCTGTAAACAGGTTAGGTTCATTTT
Source organism: Vesta saturnalis (assembly GCA_036346205.1). NCBI lineage: Eukaryota > Metazoa > Arthropoda > Insecta > Coleoptera > Lampyridae > Vesta > Vesta saturnalis. The sequence continues at coordinate 1,113,383 of JARFJB010002012.1, read as the reverse complement.
CGAACCCCTTCTCAAGAGACAGAAATCGTCTTTGAGCAAGATTTAGTGATTCCCTAAGCTTGCGGTGCTCAGTGGGTAATTTATGGGGTACATCAACTTAAAAGCGACCATTTTTTAATCTTCGATTGAGATATTGGCGTCTTAATGGCCTTCGTCAGGTGAAACGCCTCATCTGAAATTGCATACTTAGTTTTCGGTTCAACTCCACGGTCTCTCTGCAAATAATGTCAGACTTGCCAAAAGGCAGAGTTCAAATATCGCGGCCTAATGGGATCCAGTGGAAATTTATACTACCCAGGTCTCCGAATTGGGGTGGATTCTGGGAATCAGCAATTAAAAGCAAGAAACATCACATGTATCACCTCATTGGTAATTCTCAATTCAGGTTTGTAGAAATTTCTTAACATTTAACACAAATAGAAACAATTCTAAATTCGTGACCTCCCTGCGCTCTCTCGAATGATCCTTCCGATTCCATTCTCCGACTCCTGGCCATTTTCTGATAGGTACTGCTTTAATAGCCCTTCCCGACAAATCTGTTACGCATAATCCTGATGATAGACTTACATTTTGGAAACAATGTTCTAAAATACAACAGATTTTTGGAAGAGATGGTCAGCCGACTGTTTCAATCGTTTACAGAATAGACCAAAACGGTTGAAACCTTCTGTTAATTTCAAGGAAAGCGATGTAGTGCTTATAAAAGAAGAAAAAGCTTCACCCCTCAACTGGCCGCTAGCTACAGTGATAGAGGTCATGCATGGTTCAGATGGAAAAGTCAGGGATGTACGTTTGAAAACACAAGAGAGTGTACTCACCAGAAATATAACTAAATTATGTCAACTTCCTCAACTTGGTAATATTTAAAAAAAATTAACCTAGATCACTATTTATTAAATGTTATTTCCAATAGTTTTGTTTTCCGTCGCTCTATTTGTTTTACTCTCTTTTGCTTTAACTACCTGAAGCCTTGCATGTGCAGGAGCGGTAGGATGTTGAAGAAACGTTCTCCAACCTGGTGTGTATATAAAAAAAATGAATTGCGTTGTTGTAGTTACGGAAAAAATATAACACGAGTTAGTTTAGTTTTTCACAAATATGTAATAATTTATTTTAATTCTCCGAAAATACACGCTCAACCTCTAAATATAATTATATCCTAAGTTTAAGAAATATCTCTCTGTTCTCGCTTAAATTATGTGCACGTTTAACTACTATTTGATTTTGTAAGAATTTCTCGAATTCTGTTGAAGTCAGACACATTAGCCTAGTTTTGTATTGAAGTTCAATTGTGTAAATCAAGAAAGTGTTTCCTAAAATCCCATGGTCCTTCGTATTCTCAAATATAGTAAAAAGTGTAGGACAAAATTCCTACATTTTTTGGTGCCATCGAGCCGGATAAATCAGTTTCCTACATCCTACATCGAACCAGGATAAGTCAGGCACGATTCTGTGGGTCGCAGCCTTTTAAGGAAGCCGAATGCTATGTAATTTGAAGGTGAACTTTTAAATCTCCAAGAAGAACTAAGTGAAATGTCAACTTTCCAAGAGGATTCAGGTATTTTCCCCCGTAGTTCACAATAGAGAACATTTTATGTTTCACTTTTATATTAATCCTTATTGCGCTATATTTTAATTTACTTATTTCATAAAGTTTAATTGTCATAATGGATATGTTAAAGTTAACTTCAACTACTGTGCTAACGCTATAATTCTTATTGGGTTTTGCAAAATAAAATATATATATATATATATATATATATATATATATATATATATACATATACATGAGTGTGTGTGTGTGTGTGCGTGTCGTGTGTGTGTGGGTGCGTGCGTGCATGCGTGCGAGTGTGTATGTGCGTGGGTGTGTTCGTGCGACCATGAACGCGTTCGTACGTGTGTGTTGGTTCACGTGCATGCTTGTATGTGTTGGTACGTGTGCGTGTATGCGCGTAAGGGTGTGTGTGGTGTATGCAGTGTGTGTTGTTGTGTGTGTGTGTATGTGTGTGTGTGTGTATGTGTGTGTGTGTGTGTGTATGTGTGTGTGTGTGTGTGTGTGTGTGTGTGTGTGTTATGTGTGCGTGTGTGCGGGTCTGTGAGCGCGTACAAATGTGTATGTGTGTGCGTAAGAGTGTGTTTTGTGTGTTAGTGAGTGGATGTGACTGTGAGTGTTTGGGTACGTGTATGTGTGCTCGCACGCGTGCGGGTGTGCGTACGTGAGTTTGGGCGTGACGGTGAGCTCGTGTGTGTATATTGTGTGAAGGTGCGTGTGTGTGTTTATGTGTGTGTATGAGTGTGTGTGTGTGTGTGTGTGTGTGTGTGTGTGTGTGTGTGTGTGTGTGTGTGTGTGTGTGTGTGTGTGTGTGTGTGTGTGTGTGTGTGTGTGTGTGTGTGTGTGTGTGTGTGTGTATGTGTGTGTGTGTGTGTGTGTCTGCGTGCGTGCACATGTGTGGGTACGTGCGTGCGTGCATGACTGGTGTGTGTGTGAAAAAAAATTCGGGCCTGGATATCATCTAGAAAAGACGTATACGTTTGTGTCAGTAAACAAAGATATATTAGAGTGATCTTAGTGCAATGTAAATTAAATTTTCCTTCAAACAGTTCATTGAATTAATAGTGATTAAATTACAATAAAACAAGAGATTTATACGAAATGAAAACTTAAAAACACATAAGATAAGATAACTAAAGCGAAAAAATGAAATGCAGACTATAATATCAAAGACTCAATAAAGAGACAGAACCGTAATAAGAGTTTTTAGTAAATACGAAATTAGTGAAATAAATTAATTAACTACTGAACATAAACAATATTATACATAATTAAAAGCAGTTTGGTTCAAGAGGACAAGATAAACGTAAGATTTAAAAATACGATAGTAAAATGTAAACAGGACGATAACGAGAATTGTTTACAAAAGAAAAGAAGTACTCTAAGGGCTGAAGAAAATAGTAAAATGGAGAATATACTAGAAGGGATAAACACAAAGCTAATAAATTGAATGATTTGGACAAGAAAACTGAAGATATGAACAATAAACTGGATAAAATAAGCAATGAAATTGATCAAATTAAGATGCAAAATGAACGAAACAAAGAAAATGAAAAAATTAAGATAGAATTAAAAGCACAAGATCTACGAATTTAAATATTAGAAAAGGAGATACACAAGAAGAAAAGTATAAAACAAGGAGTGGAAGAGGTAGCAAACGAGCCAGATTTAGAATTAAAATGAAAAATAAGAATAACTCTCAGAGAAATAGAAGTCCAAACAGACATAGAAAGAGAAGTACAATAAATAAGAGGACTAGGAAGGAACGAAGAGGAGAATTGGAGGAACAGACCAATATTGCTCGAACTAGCACCAGTAAACAAAAAGCAGGAGATAAAGAAGGCCACAAAAAAATCTAAAGGACGGAAGGTATGGATAAACACCCAACGTTCAAGAGGAAAGAAGAAACTAATAAAATATGTGAAAGACGAATTCTCCGATATAATAAACCACAAGCCGATAACCAAATATACACCCTAGAAAAACTAAAGGGATGGGAAGAAGTTGAGAACATAAAAAGAGAAGAGATAAGAGAAAATTAAGAGACAAATAAAAGGGAGTAATATGAATGTAAAGAAAATAAAGGCCGAGATGAAAGATCACCACAAGACACGGAAAATGAGGAAATTAGAAAACACATGAAGTCAATCACCTATACGGGAAGACGTAAAAATTCTTAACAAAGAAAATAGCAGAACTACTAATAAAGGAAACAACCGCAAAGAAAATGGAATTACAAATAAAAAATGGAAAGGCAATGTAAATAAAATAGTAACTACACCGAAACAAATACAAATAAAGTCGAATAAGAAAAACATAAGAATAGGACATAGAATATGAAATGGAGGTAGTGGATGACATGAAAGAATATAATCTACAAATACTGGGGATAAGTGAAACAAAGAACCAGGACAAGGAAATACAAATCTAACGGATGTATTTACATTATACTACTCAGGGGTACAAAGGGGGTCTAGAGGCAAAGAAGGAGTGGGCATCATATTAAACAAAGAAATAATAAATTATTAAGAAATCAACTCAAGAATAATAAAAATAAGTATACTAATACTAGAAGTAGTGAACATAACACAAATCTATGCACCAGTAGAAGGAGCAGAGGAAGAACCAATAAAGAAATTCTACGAAACAGGACAACAGACGATATACCAACTCCAAGAAAAAAATTAGAGAATTGTAATCATGGGAGATTGGAACTCCAGAATAGGAAAAGATAAAGAAAGGCGCGTAGGCTGTATGGGAAAATATGACGGGGAGTTACGAAATAGAAATGTAGAAGAACTGATAGTTTTGTATAGAAAATGAAATGATAATTGAAAATACCTTTTGGAAACAAAAAATAGGAGACAGATATACCTTCGTGGCAGAAGAACGAAATGCTAGAAGCATTAATAGACCTTATCACGTACACAAGAAACATGCAACACGAAGTAAAACACATCGAGACAATAACAAAGGCAGAAATACGATCAAACCACAGAATAGCAGTAGCAAATGTGCTAATAAATGAGATGGAAGTAGAAAAAGACAAGGAAGATACAAAAATTTAAAAGTATAAATTAAAGAATGCAGAAATTAGGAAAACATACCCAATGGAGACAGATATCACACTAAAAGAGATAGAAAAGACAAAAGAAGAATGGAGTATGGACGAAAGATGAGATAAGCTGAAACAAACCTTGTACCAAAAATCGGAAATATGTGGGAAGAGAAAAAGAAACGTCAACCAAAAACGAACAATATGGTGGGCAATAGAATTAAAGAAAAAAATCAAAAGGAAAAAAGGAGCGTGCAAGAAATGCAATAAAACAAATAAAGGATCAAGACAAAGCAGAATATATAAACTTAACGATAGAGGTAAAGATAGCAGTTAGGGAAGAAAAACAAAAAAGCTGGGAGGAATTTGGGACAGAACTAAATGAGGACTTCAAAAATAATAATAGGAAATTCTGGAATAGAATAAGAAACATGAAAAGGATAACGAAAAAAAAGTAAGTGGAATAAAGAATAAAGAAAATGAGATAACGATTAAAGGACAGGACATACCTGAAATATGGAACAATTAGTATAATGAAAAATTTGAACAATGCCTAAATGAGGGAAATGCAAGAACTGAATAAAGACAAATCTAAGAGTGGAACCAACTGATAGAAAGAGTAGAGATGGAGAAGATAGGAAAAGCACTAGGAAATATTAAAGCGGAAAAAGCAGACAACATAGAAGAAGAGATGATAAACTGGATGGGAGAAGAAGGAAAGAAGTGGTTCTCCCTAATATGTAATAAAGCCTGGAAAAAGAAAAGTATTCCTGTAAACTGGGAAAATTATTCAATTTTACAAATTCACAAAAAGCGCGACCAAACCATCTGCGAAAATTACAGAGCGATATGTCTGTCATCAGTAGGATTTAAAACTTATACTATAATAGTATAAAAAAGATTAAGAAAACGAGTAGAAACAGAATTAGGGGACGAACAATCGGCATTTAGAGGAACCAAGCAAGTAAACCACAATATCAGGATAGTGATAAAACTTATACAACGAGAAATGGAGAGTGGAAAACAGCTATATCTAACTATCATTGACCTAAGAGCCGCATTTGATATGATAGAAAGAGAAATAGTGTGGAAATTCCTAATTCATCCCAAAACTAACAGAACATTAATACAGGTGGTAAAAAGCGTATATCAAAATGGAACGGCAAGAGTAAAGAATAAATGTGCATAGATCAGAAGAATTTGAAATGACAAAAGGACTGAAGCAAGGGGATAGCCTAAGCCCACTAATATTTATTACAGTAATGGATATGTTAATAAGAAATACAAGAGAGAAAGTAGAACAAACGATAATAGGGTATAGAAATATCATACCCACAAAATTAGATAACCTACTCTAGGCAGATGACATCGTATTAATAGCCCAGACACAATGGAAAATGCAATCCATGGTGGACGTGTGGACATAAGAAATTGAAAACCTGAAAATGGAAATTAATACGAATAAAAGCAAAGTAATGATAATAAAAGGCAATTATAGAATAGAAGAGGAAAGAGTAGTATTATGCAAACGAGAAACACTAGAAGAAGTAACAGTATACGAATCCCTGGGAAGTGTGCTAGCCAACGACGGAAAACTACACCCAGAGGTAGCGAAGAGAAGACGAAGGGCAACGAACATATACCATGCAGTAAATAAAACTATACTACAGAAGAATTAGATAGACATAAATACAAACATGAGGGTGTGCAATGTAGTAGTAGTACCAGTGAATCATGGGTACCACTGAAAAAACACGAATCCAAAATAAATGCTATTGAAATGAAATACTTACGAAAAATAGCGGGAAAAACTAAATTTGATAGAGTCAGGAACCAGCAAATAAGGAATATGACGAAACAGGAAACTATCATGACAAAATGAGAGAAAAGACAATTGAACTGGTACGGTCACATAACAAGAATTGACCCAGAAAGAATAGCCAAGAAAGTGATAGAGTCAGGAAAGGAGAGGAAGCGAAAAAGGGGAAGACCGAGAAAAACATGGATATAAAGGATAGAGGAGATTGGAGTAAGTAAGTAAATAAGGCAATTTGTCCGGCAATTTCATTTCTGTGAAATTAAAATGTCGCAAAGTAACATTAATACTAAAATTCATAACACATGAAAACAATTTCACTTTAACAGATGAATTGGCCGTAGTTTTAATTTTACCACTTCCAAAAATGTTTACACCATCTTTAAAAGAATCAATATGTAACCTTTCATATAAGTCTTTAGTAATAAACAATGTTTGTGATTCTGAGTCTAGTAAAGCGTTTGCTATAAAAGAATTGTAAATTGTAAATTTTGGTTTTCACTGCTGGTAATAATACGTTTTTTTTTGAGGTAATGGGTTCGATTCCCGTTACCGTCTACCTTCAATGAGGTGTTTTCAGGGGGTCTTCCTCATACACATGTAGCGGCATGGTCACTGCGTATATGCACACTATGTGCATGCTGGGGTAGTATTATCCCCCTCATAACCCTAACTCCGTTCCTTCAGATCCTATCCCCACCACACCCATCCTTAATCCCACCATGCACTTTGTCTGTATGCGCAATGCATGTATGTATGCTATGAATCCATCATTGTGGCCGAAGGAGCTTGGAAAGCTCAAACAGCCCGCCCTCCCCTTGGGAGGTAATGAAATAAGTGACCTTTCCTTTCAATACGTTTTTTGTTCTGCTGTCAATCGAATTTAATATATTTGATGCTTCAAAAGCTACAGCTCTTTCCTCAATGAGTTTTAAAACCTTATCCATTGAAGGTATTTCTTTATAGGATTATTACATTTCTCCAATTGAAATGCTTGTCTAGTATTATTGTCCCATTTTCCTTAAAAATGTATGAGCTAATATGACACCCCAATCCAAAACAGATTCATTTAGGTTTTCAAGTACATTAATTAATTCTTTAGCATGTTTAATAAAATCTCTTAACTGTTGTGAACTACATTTACTAACTACAGACAAATCAATTAAGGAGTAAATGTATCGAGCAGTAGGAATTGAATCGTTATCGCAATGTTCATTTAACATTCTTAAAGTCTCTATTAATATTCTATTAATATTCTTGCATCTCCTTTAAGATATTTTAATAAGTACAATAATTTTTGCACCTTTGATAATTTTACATTTTTATCAATGGTTGCCATAAATGAGGATATAATAATGTTTTAAATTCTGTTATGTTATTTGCTTCCTTATTTGAACTTTCACCTAAGGAGGAATTGACTTGTTTTTTGTTAAACCTATTTACAAGCTCCTTGATTTTTTACAAGAGTATCACAATATATATTTAAATTTTCATCATAGTTATCTTCATCAGTTTCATTACGTGCACATGATTATTTCTGCGTTTGATGTGTTGGCTCAGAATGAAACTTGACTGTTTGATGGCATCTTTAATAATGAACTATTTGATTCAAGGTACACTGTGTGGCGCGCCGACCGTCCTGGGGGACGATTATTGAGTTCATAGGAAACGTTTCCTATAGGAATATTTTCCTACGCTAAATTTCCGTTTGGAAACGACTCCAACGAACACTTTCTTATTCTTGACTACCATATGAATTTATCTGCAGATAGAACCTTGCTCATATATCATATCGACCAATAGAGTTTGAATAATTGACATGCATAGAGTGTTGTTATTATTGACATTTAACATGCTCATGTCATGAGTGTTGCCATTGTGTTGTCTCATTTCGTGTTCCTCGCTTGAGCTTCATTTATTCCTTTATTCTTAACAAACTCAAAAATACCAAATATGGCCAAAACGTGTGGCAACATTAGTGACAACCAGAAGAGCAAATTATTAGTGCTTCTACAAAATGAGCAAGAGCCCTTAAAAGGAAAGTTTACCGCATCCTTCACTAAAAACGATGGGAAGTCATCGCCGGCACGGCGAGAACGGTACATTTTACATTTATTTTGTATTGTGATAAATGTTCGTTTAACTTTTATAAAATAGAACATTATAATCATCATATTATCTAAACATTAGTATTTGGTACGTTGTTTTTTAATTTTAGACCTGGCATGATTTAAAGAAAACAGCTGAAAGAAATTGACAACTAAAGTTCTTCATACGTCTGGTATTGTAGGTGGACCCCAATAAATGTGGAGATGTCTAAGGAGGACCAGCAGATTTTGGACATTTTGTGTCCGACGAGCTTGGAGGGGATACACTTATTACAGAATCATTAGTAGCAACTATTGTAAGTTATATAATTTTTAAAATTTCTATGTATATATTTTGTTGCAGGATATTCAACAGAAGTCAAATGGCTCAAAAAAAAAATTGCAATCTGATCCTACAGAACGTTATAGATGCTTCTGATATGGACCTTGTAGGTGAGGTTGGAGGTACTTTTAAGAAAGCCGCACTATTATGAAACGCTTTACTTGAACAAAAATTTATTTACGAACCTTGAGGAGAACAAATCAAGTTCTTCCACCAAACCAACATCAGGAAATGGAAAGAAAAAAAAATCTGCAGCAGTGAAGAGACTGCAAACTTCCATTACAGCCAATGAAAATTTAGTTTCACAATGTGAACGGAAAATTGAGCTGAAGGCTAAATATTATTAAAAAAAAAACTGAGCCGACTCTTTAAAAACATTAGTCAACTTTATGACAGAGGCTAAGAAATGTTGAATTATATTATGTTATATTTATATTTATGAAAAAATACATTTTTGTAATGAAGACTTAGTTCTTGAAGTGATTTCTCATTCTTCATGGTCGTAGGTGCGTCCAGGGTCGACTTCAAAATTTTGTGAATACCTTGCCCACCATTTGAGGCAAGGGTGTGTATTCACAAATCTTTCAGAATTATATTGTAATCAGTCAACCGCATCTACTGTTAAATCGTAGATCTTGACGAAACCACCATCAGCTAACTGGAGTGAACTGCGAGATTTTTTTGTAACCTTCCCCTGGCGTGAGTATTGCTTTAAATGGTCCTCCTCTTCAAACATTGCTCTTTCAATAACTAAAGTTATCCTGACGAGTATGGAGTTATACATTCCCAAAAAATGTAATCGTGTGGGTCATGCCCGTTCCCAACCCTGGTTTAATAGGGCTTGCACTGAGATATTATCGCAAAAGCATAAACTCTATACCAAATGAAAATCAAGTAGATCTATCGAAAATCACGCCAACTATACTGCCGCATGAAATAGTTGCAAAAGCGTCACCACTAACGCGAAAAAAGATGTTTGAAGAACCTAAATGGCAAAGAATTAGTCTCATGTTCTTTGGGTGGTCGTAAATTTTGGTCATTAGCTAAAGCCATCAGTAAAAACTTTAGTACATATTCCTTTCCACCCATGATGTCTCTCGACGGAGCTGTTGAAAAGTCTAACCTCTTTGTCGATTACTCTGCATAAAATTCATGTCTCAATGATTCTGCCAAAACTGTGCCGTTGCCCAAATCTACCCCATACGCTATTAATCCAATCCAATTTCGTTACAAGCTCCTGGAATCAATTATTAATGAAATTGACTCAAACAAGGTGACTGACCTTGGCGGTATTCCAGCTATAGTCATTAAAATATTCTACCCCGAGCTAGTACCTGTATTGTCCAAACTCTTTTCGATCTCCATGTCACCTGGAGAGTTTCCCTCATCGTGGAAGTTGGCAAATGTCTAGCCTATTCCTAAAAAGGACGACAAAACAGATCCCTCAAGCTATAAACCAATAGCTATCACTTCCATTTTGTCGAAAATCATGGAGAAAGCCATCAACCACCTAATACCTTCATTCATCGAGTCCAATAAACTCTTAAGCGACCCCCAGCATGGGGTTAGACCGAGTTGTTCAACGGGTAATCTTCTTTCATATGGAACCCCACTTTGGAATAACACTTTAGATAGGTCCGGTGAAACAGTCATAGTAGCTTTAGATATTGACCAGGACAAGTGCCTACTTGCCAAGCTCACTTCGTTGGCTTATCCGATACACACATCAATTAGATATCCAGATTTCTTGACAAAAGACGTATACGGGTTGTCGTCGATGTCTTCTTTTCGAAAGAAACTACTATTAACTCGGGAGTACTCCAAGGACCAGTGATAGCTCCCATACTTTTCCTGCTGTACATAAATGACCTCATTTCCTCAACAACTAACCCGATCCATTGCTTTGCAGATGACAGCACTCTACATTGTAGTTCTTCTTAGTTTTCCCACAACAATAAGTCTAGACAGGACGTTAATGGAAAAATGGCAGCCTCAATCAACAGTGACTTAGAACGCCTCCTTGAAAGGGGAAGGAATAAAATACTCACGTTCAACACCGACAAAACGCAGTGCTGCCTTGTGTCCGCCAAGAAAGACATCACTTCCTCCTATAAATATGAATGGCTTAGAACTCAAATTTTCAAGCTCTATTTCTAGGGATGTCCGATATCATCAAACCTTTCATGGGTTGCCCTTCTTTTGTCAGCCAGTAAAACAGTTGTCCGCAAACTGGAATTTCTATACAGATCTAAACAGTACTTCACATTGCAACAACTCCTTTTACTGTATAAGGCTCAAATTCGACCTCATCTGGAATACAATTCTCACCTCTGGGTCAGTGATCACCAATATGCCCTTGATATGGTAAACCGCATGCAAAAAAGAGTTATCAGGTTAATAAATTACCCATCGCTGACTTCTGACCTACAGCCTATTGAGCATAGAAGAATAGTTTCGGTTCTTTCCTTGTTCTATTGCTACTACTATGGCAAGTGTACCTCCTAAATACACTCCTTAATACCTTCGCAGGCCATCTTTGCTAGGAACACTCGGTTTTTCCATTCACACCATAATTACGCACTCAAAATTGCATCGTGTCACACTAAACGGGCTCAATCTACATTTTCCCACACGGCGAACAAATTGTGGAATACACTACCCAGTTCCTGTTTTCCTCCAAACCTTGACTCAAGTAAATTTAAGGTAGTCATAAACATTTCTCGGCAGCCTAACAGTATCCCTACACCCTCTCAATGTACCTGAGTGCTTTAGCACGTTAGGCAAATCTTAGCCTGTTCGGGAATACTATAAGTGAAAAAAAAATTAAATTTTGTGTTAGAACCAACGTTCACAATATGCTCATCGGAAAAGCATAGAGTTAGGTCGTCCGTGTCCTGTCCTACACGATTTGCTTTACTCAAAATACTTCTTGATATATCTTGCCTAGAAATGTTCAATAATATGTTTTCGTGTGGTTAATTATAATGAATCAATATCAATTAATTGCGATCAAAGTTGTTTCTTATGATCCTTTGTAAAGCTTTCCCATCCTCTAAATCTGGATTGTTTCTTTGTTGTTCATGATTGTGTTCTGCTAGATTATTAAGGAAACCAAAATCTAACTCATTATCTCCATTCTCTTGTTCCGCCTCGGGAATATTATTAGCAATACACATGTTATGAAGAACAACACATCCATTGATAATTTTGCAACATTTGGTTGGTAAATAATGCAGAACCCTGTATTTTAGTAAACATCTAAATCGGGCTATAGGTACCCCGTTGCACCGTTCAATAATACTTCTCGTTCTATATGCTTCTTCCGGTAACTTTGGTGTTGGGTTTCTTACAGGGGTTTGTAGCCAAGATATTAGGGGATAGTCAGAGTCTCCTACGAGAACAAAAAGATTCAGAAAATATGAATAAATAATTCTCAAAATAACTATTTAAATATAATTAAAAACAACCTACATACTGGGAAAAATGCACACCAATTAAGAAGTAATCAGGATTTGTCCTAGTTAATACTCTTAATGCTGGCTGAATATCTGATCGACTACAGATATAAGCCTCATGCTCACTTCCTGGAAATCCAGCATTTACATTTAATGTACGTAATCCAGGGTCACATATCTGGAAATAATAGACCATAGTTATTGATGCAATCAAAAGAAAATGTATTTAATTACCAATTGAACATTTATTGAGTGATAAATTTTCCGATTTACATATATGTGTTCAGGATAATGTGTACAATCTATACAACCTATAGCGCCAGGAAAACCATAATCTCTATAAAAACTTCAATACAAAAATAAACTTCTTATAATGAAATGAATAGGGCGCATGTACTTACTCTCTTCAAATACTATTTAACTCAGCAATATTTTGAGAAATTTTCACCCACTGATTGAAGATATTCGGTTCATCCAAAGCATTGGTTACTTCTTCAATGCTTCGACTTACCGATGGTTGACTAATTCCAGAAAAAAAGTCATAACCAACGTCAGTTTGGTAACTACCTGTAGCATAAAACTTAAGTGCTACCAAAACCTATAATTTTCCTTTATTACGGCACATCCAGTGAATAGCAAAAAAAATTACCTTTTCCACTTTATTTAAAGCTGATATCCGTGAAGGAACCAATAAATATGGGTCTTGTGAAATAATTAGATCTCTGGTAAGATTCTTACTCAGTCTAAATATTCTTATAAACATTCTTTCCGACAACATTTCAAATAGATCTAAGCTCGTGTTCTTCAATAATAAACGTGGCGGTATATTCACTGTTTTCAGCTCCCTCAATTACTTCTACCATTACTAATTGAGCCAATGCTTCTTAATTAGCCATTTTATCGCAAAAGCTGACATTAGAAACGTCATTAGAAATGTCATAGTAACCCGTTTCCGATGGGAATTACCAAGTGGAAATATTCCTACGCTAGCGATGGGAAATGGTTCCTATTGGAGCGTCAAGAGTAGCTAATACGCGTTCCTATAGGAAAATCTCATTGTTTCCTAAAGGAAACGTATTCCTATGAACTCATTAATCGACCCTCAGGGCGGAGTGGTTCAACTGAGCAAGTATTTCTGCACTTTTAAAATGAAGAAGTCTTGAAGGTTGTGTGGTTGGTAGATGTATCAGAAGAATACCCCAAATTTAGGATCAGGGTGTTTGAACAAGAAGGAGAACCTCCTTCACGCGATGATATAGTTGCGTACTTCTCCTTTACATCGAAAGCTATATTGAATATAGTATTGGGGAAATTGCAAATCGGGTGAAATGGAGTTTTCCCAGAAAGCTTGTGTTTCAGACTAAAACAAAATATCAGGTTGCAATTGTTCGAGATTTTGGTGAACAACTTTCTATGTAAAAACAATTTCCAAGTTGTAAGACAGTACATTACGGATATTAGAGAAGGAAAACTTCAGGCTACGTTTTCGAAGGTAGTCATTAGTTTAAGTAACTTTAAGAAGATAAAACTTGTGTAGACTTTACGTTTTTAAAACCCATACGATAAAGTGGTATATTTTATTATTATAGCACTCACTAAGGGAAACACTTCACCGTAACTACTACTGATTAAGGAGCATTACTTTCAGTTGAAATATAAAATAAATAAAATTATTTTAGATACAGTAGTGAAAGTTTGAAATGGTTCTCTAGCCGATCGATCCAAACGTCAATTTCGAACGAAATTAAATTTAGTGCTCGTCGTAGAGTGAAAAAATGCGCCATCTAAGTTAATAATGTTCAAATATATTTTATTTACTACATAAAAATTTGTTTACTAACTGCGCTAACTTGTCTTTCCAATGTACTTTCACATTTTTAGATTTTTTATATATAATTTTGATTGTCCTAAAAGAAAATATACCTGCGGTGATACAGGCCCTGAAATGTTTTATGAGACATAAAATAACTACTAAAAATAGCTATAAAGTATATAGCAGAAGCTATTAAAAGCAGCTGACCATTTTTGTTTGGAAGGAATATAATTTCTAAGTTGGTATAATATAGTGTATTAAATTTCAAATGCAAAATAAACGCTTTGTCATTAAGCATAATTTTCGGAATATTGTATTTCATTAAAAAAGATTAATGGAAATCGTGGACAACAGAATGTTTGCGTAAGTGCATGGGCGTGATTAGTGTAAAAGCGTGAGAGGAAATTCTAAATGGAAGACGGTGATTTGCAACGTGTATTGGATGAAGAATGATGCACTCTAGCTGTTCCAACAGGAACTCTGCATTTCAAATAAAAATACTACGCACACTGTAAATTTACTGTTAAATAATGTACGTGAGAGATTATTTTATAAAACTTTTATGAACGTTATACATCATTTTACTATATGGATACTACTTTCCCTTATTCTTTAACATTATGTGCATTGTGTTTTATCCCTAATTTGGTTTGAGAAAACCGTAAAAGGTAATCTAACCCAGAATGTATGCTTTTAATTAAAAAAGAAGTAAAATAAGAATTTCAGTGCCATAATTGGAAACTTACGTTATCGTAACTATTTCCAGAAAACTGGCAATAATCTTTTTAAATGAAAATAAGTGCTTAAAATCTAAAATAGAAATGAGTTGCTGTTGATGGGCTTGGAATTGAATTTAACGCGGTTTGCAAACTCTCCAGAGCAGACCGCACTCGAGCGCTTTTCGAAATCTCATCTGGATCTGATTTCATTATGTTTAGGGCTTTTTATAGCAGGCTTGATAATGCATCATCATTCAAGTATATTGAAAATTTCTATAAAGTATTTGTGTCAAAATGTGTATTTGCAATGTTAAAAATAAGGTTTTCCGTAAATATTTTTAGCATCTGAAAAAATTTGATTTTCACATTATTTAATAAACTCCTACGTACAATTTCCTGGGGTGGAAAATTATAAATAATACCTGCTTCGGTTTATGAGAGGGAATATCTCTAGGAACATCGCAAATAAATAAATACTGCATTCAGAACGAGATTTTTGGATACGGCACAATACAAGATGAATTCAGAACTAAGCAGCTGTAAAATTAAAGTAAATGCTTCAAATATTTAATATAGATTACTTATAATTAAACCAATGGAAATATTGTAAGAGGGAACATAGCTTTCATAGAGTTTATATGTAAATAAACATGACTGATATAAGTAAACAATTCGAGACAGGGTTATTTCAGAACTTTACTAAATTACTCAAAATAAAAAAATAAATAAATTATGCGTAGAGTGCGGCCAGAGTAGAGGTGTCTTAGCAGGCTAGCTATTTATATTATTTTAATTAACAGTAAACAGTGAAATTATAGAAACAAATTAAAATAGTTATACATTAAGTACCATAGTGTGATACATTTTTGGTTTTCATAAGTGGAAAGCATGTGTACCCCATGCGAGCCATGGAGGTAACACTACCCTTCCCATGGGCTCCTTAATATGGGGTCTCCTATTTTATGAGCTCGGTAAGGGCTTCCCGTCAGCCTTTTCCTCATCCTTAATCTATTCTCATCATTACTCATCCTTCTCGCCCTCACTGCCACCCTATTGGATTGAAAGTTCAAAATTGAAAATTAAAAAAAAAAACTGGCTGTGGTTTCTAGGGAAATAAATTCCCGGACCCAAGCGACCCCGGTCATCGATGGTACTCACTTTCTGATCCACTATTACAACATCCGCAGTGACAAGCCTAATCTTAATGCTGTTCACCAACATCTTGAACAACTACAACCTAATATATTGTTTTTATCTCCTCTGAAAGCTCCGATTCAACCCACTTGCAATCTCCCCAATACAACCTTCACTCCAACTTTCGATACAAAAGAGGCGTATGTGCCAATCTCAAGGACAATATTGATTGCAAGAGGATTTCTACCTTGGAGAATAAAAATTACGACGTGATTTAGTTTAAACATTCTGGTCCTAAATTTGAGAAATTCTACTGTTCTAACGACAGTAACTTTCAAGACTTCTTCAATTACCTTAGCTTGAAAGTTGTCTACCCTCTCTCTCTTAGTTTCCATCTTGCGATATCTCAATTCACCTACTACCTGCTGGCCATAGTGCAGTAACATTTGATATTCCTTGTGATCTCACACAAATGATTTCTGAACACACAATAATCCCTAATAACCTTAACCATACACCACACCTTCTAGATTTATTTCTTACATCAAACCCACTTGTTTACAAAACTTCAGTTTCTTCCCCTCTAGGTTTACCTGACCATTGTCTAATGAAGTACCTTATACTTTCCTTAATTATATTGCTGTTCGCAACAGTGTTAGAGCCTTGTGATGTGTTTAGTCAGCTAAATGGAGTGATTTACGGGACTTCTTTGTAACCTTTCAATGGCGTGGATATTGTTTTAAGTCGTCCTCTCCTTCGAACATTGCACTTTCAGTATCTGAAGTCATCCTCATGGAGATGGAGCTATACATTCTCAAAAAACCAAAATAGTATAGATCATTTACCTTCCCTACACTAGTTCAATAAAGCCTGTGCTGATGAAATATTTAAAAAAATGAGTCTTATGTTAAATGGGAATCTAATAAGACGGTTAACAGTGCAAACTATGCTGGTGCTACAAATGCCTGCAAAAGTGTTATGATTAAAGCTAAAAAGTTGTTTGAATAACGAATATGTAATCAATTAGTTACATCTCCTTTGGGCATTCGCAAATTTTGGTCTTTAGGTAAAACCATCAGTAAACAACGTGGTACATCTTCATTCCCCCATGCGAACTTTTGACAGATCTGTAGTTACTGATTCTGTAGACAAAGCCAATTTTTTGTGGATTTATGTGAACCAAGCCCGTGTCTCTGACAAAAAATCTGTTCCTAGCCAACTCTTCTTCATACGCTATGAAACCAATTCATTTTCGGTACAAATTCCTAGACTCGACTTACAGTAATCTTGGTCTCACTAAGACGACTGGCCCAGACGGTATCCAATCCATTCTCCTAGAGAAATATTCCCCCGAACTAGTACCAGTCCTATCTAAGCTCTATTCAATCTTTATGTCTTTCACGGAAATGTTTATCCTATTCCCAAGAAAGGCGATAATATCAATCCGCTGAACCAATGACCAATCGCCATTACTTCCATTTTGTCTAAAATCATGGAAAAACCTATCAATCAGCAACTGCTATCTGTCCTTGAAACCAACAAACTCCTTAGTTACCACCAATATTGGTTCGGGAATAGTCGTTCAATTGGTGATCTTCTTTCATATGTGACCGAGATTTGGAACAATACATTAGAATAATCTGGTGAAACAGTGGTAGTCGCTTTATATATCTCAATGGCATTTGACCAAGCTTGACATAAGTGTTTACTTGCCAAACTCACCTCGTTTGGGTTAAATGATACGCTCATCACCCGGGTTACACATTTCCTTGATAAAAGACTTTTTTTTAATAAAAGCTGGCCACAGCGATCAGTTATAGCGCCTATACTTTTTCTACTATACATAAATGATCTTATTTCTTCAACAACTAACCCGATCCATTACTTTGCTGACTACACCATACTTCATTGTAGTTCATCGCAGCCTATTCATAATGGTAATCCACCTTCTATCTCAAATCAAGGCGTTAAAGCTGAAATGAAAATTTCAATCAGCAAAGGCGTTCTACGTAGTTTTTGACGGGGAAGCAATAATCTAGTTAAGTTTAACGTTAATAAAACTCAGCGTTGCCTTATTTCTGACAAAAAGGTCGATCATTTCATGTTGTATGCATGAATGGCTCAGACCCTACTACGTTGGGAATGACGCATCTTCAAATCTATCATGGGTTGCCCATTCTCTGTCAGCTACCAAAACAGCTGCGAGTAAAGTAGTCTTTTTGTACAGATCTCAGCAGTATTTTACCTCCCGACAACTATTTCTGCTGTATAAGGCCCAAGTTCGCCTTGATATAAAATACAATTTTCACCTCTGGGTTGGTGCTCCCCAATGCGCTCTTGATATTGTTGATCTTATTCAAAATGGGCGATTAGACTTATAAATGATCTGTACTTAACTTCTGACATACTGTTACTTAAGCAGAGAAGATTCGTTTCAGTTCTTTCTTTGTATTATAGGTATTACAAATCGCTATCCTGCTGCTGAATTACATTCTGTGATACCATCTCGGGTCTCCTATGCTAGGTATACTCGCTCATTTACATCATCAGTATGTAGTACAAATCTCTACTTGTACCAAATGGGCGTAATCCACATTCTTCTACACGGCTTCTAAACTCTGAAATGATCTCTCTGGTTCCTATTTTCCTCTCACCTATGATATGAAAAAACTTAGGTAGCCATCCATAGGCATCCCTTGGAAACTAAATATCCCGATATCCATTCTCCTAAGTGTTTCTGAGTGCTTTTGTACGGTTAACCAAAGTTAGCCATTTCGGGCCCCAACTATTAAAAAAAAAATATTTAGTGCAGTTGTGAATAGCGTTGGTTAGATAAACAAGTAGTAAAGTGATAAACCAAAATGCTTAACACATGCGATAAAGTTGTTCCTTGTTCAAATCAATCGATTTTTTTGTAAAAGCAGATATAGCCAAGAATAAAGCTGATGAATATATAGAAAAGATGTTATGGTAACAGTAACAAAATAATTTAAACCCTAAAGTCATAGGAGGGCCTCAAAATGTCCACCGTTGTCTTGTACTCATATCTGACGACGTTTTAACATATTTATTTGCACTTTTAATAAGGCTGTTTGTCGAATTTGTTGGATAGTAACCTTTATTTTATTTTTTAACACTTCCAAATCCAAAGGCTTTTCTTTTTACACTTTGTCCTTAATTGCCCACCAAAAAAAAAAAATCCAGAGGACTTAAGTCGGGAGACCGTGGCGGCCAAGTAATAGGATCACGATTTCCTATTCAATTATTAAAGCATTCTTGTAAATAGTTTAACACAATTAGTGCGTTGAGCGCTGGTGCACCGCCGTGTTGAAAGTAACTCACATTTTAAATTAAATTCAATGGAAGGCCATCCAATATTTCTTCTAATTAGTTCTGTTAAAATAATAGGAATCTTGCAGAATTTAGATTCTGTCCATAAGAATATGGTCCAAGAATTTTGGCATCAAGAATACCGCACCAAACATTACCTGAAAAAGCGTGTTGATCGCTTCTCTCAATAGTATTATGAGGATTTTCTTTCACCCACTGAATGCTGTTTTTTCTATTAGAAATTCTGTGGCTAGTAAATTTTGTCTCATCCGTAAATAAAATAGTCTTGGAGGATTTCCCCCCTTGCGCATGGTATGATTTAAAACTGTTTTGTTTTAATATAATTTGAGCTTCATTTTTAGAAGAGTTGCACTGATACACAAATTTACCAAGAGATCTAGTTGGTTTAAATTATGCACATGCTAGAACAAGTCCTGTTTTCATTTTGATTTTATTTTGCACATTTTTAGGTTTGGTAAAAGTACGAATTTTCTTTTAAATTTGGTTCCAATTTAGAAAATAATCTTACATCTGGTTGTTTCCTTTCCATATACATCTGATAGTATAATTCAGAAGCAGCATTAGCATTTCTGTTCGACACGTAACAGCAAAATAGCATATTTCTTTCTTCATAAGAACAAGCTTTATTAATACAAACTAGAAAAATAAATATTGTTGTTCACAAGTAACGACAATTGATAGGTATACGTTGTTTCAGTTTCATGGCACATGCTATTTTGTCTAATACATAAAAATTATGATCTTTTATAAATTGTGAGACAAAGAAAAATAAAAAAATCTGGCAAACCGCACATTTTTGAAATCAGAAAAGTATAGTTAATTGAATGAGTCCGTAGCCACCTATGATTGCCATTAGAAATAGTAAGTTTGTGTCGTAGCTCAAAGCATATTAAGCGGGGGATGTTCCAAGATAACATAAACCTTTTGGTGCATTTTTTTTTATTATTGCAGTGGATGACGACTGTTAATAAATTGTTGTGAGTTGTTTTATTATTGTTCATTGCGTGTACAAACGGTTGTGTATACTGTTATTTTGTTGTACTGACGAATTTATAACGAAATTGTGTGCGACGAAGGCGTTATGAGAACGCGATTTATTTGTTAAAACCATTTGTTATTTTGGTGTATGAATCAAATAATTTTTAGTAAAAGGCAATACCGAGACTAGCTAGTATCTCCGTCTATTAGGATAAATTAAACGATTTAACTTGGAAGAAAAATTAATGTAATAATGTGTGGCGATCTCTCAAAGGTTTTGTTAATTTTTTTGCTTATTTATTTATAATACACCTATCAGATTGAAGTATTTGTGTTTTTTATGTGTCAACCCCTTTGTTGTACAGCCAAGTACCGACAAGCATATTCAGAGTTTGTTTTAATTGAATTAAATTATTGCTTTAATGTCACTATTTTTGGTAGTGAATAGCAAGTAAAGGGTAAATACATTCCAAAGCTTATTGTTTATTGGACTACTGCGTAACTTCTGAAGGTTGATGAGTTAAAGCCTTACTTATACGAATTTGAGCGCATTTAATGGCGGATTGACTAATATAATTTAAAGTGGTTGTAAATAGAATTAAAGTGACAGCTTCTTTGGTTGAAGTGAAATTTCATTGAGGATCAGACTTATTGAGTAACAATGTAACAATAGAATTATCGTTTCTTGATCAAGCTAGTGATTTATTTTTACGGCACGCAATTATTTTAGTTAAGCGTGCAGATATATTTGAAGCGAGTCATTTGAGTACTTTGAGCGAGTTGTGAACTAACTTAAGTAGGCATGATTCAAAGTACCAAATTGCGCTTGAGTTTTACTCCAATTGATTGTACGAAACGCTAATAATTAACTTTGCTCGAATAATTTTCCAGTAATGGATAGCACTTAACAAAAGCCTGAGTATTTACACGTTTATTAACTTAACTTTAATTATGCACAAGTTCACAAAAACACTTGATATTTACGGCGAACTGTGAACTAAGGTCTTGGGGCAGGGAAAAACGTTTGATTTTTCCACATAAAAGTGACCACTTCTCCAGATAACATTGGAAGCACTTGTTTAACCTCTCACACCGTCTTGGAATTTTTACAAAGTTCTCTCTCGTGAATAATTTCAGATCTCGCCATCTTCCTTAACATCTCCCACTATGTTAATTGACCAATCACAAAAGAGAATTACTTAAAATTTTTAATCAAACTCGAAAACGGACGGAAAAATTGCATCATCATAAAATATCCTTCGTAACCGCCATCCCTTACCTATGCAACTGATATCATGTAAATTAGCGATTTCTTAGCGACTCTCAACGTTAATACCTCGTATATAAAGCTAAATACTTTGTTCAAAACCAAAATTCTTACCGAAATTCTCCGTCAAATAGCCGCTTAAAACGTCTGAACAAAATGTGAATTACGCTTTTCTACTCTACATTTAAATACAATGTAATAATTTTGATGCGTTCTGTAATTTTCCAGTGATGCAACTTTTAACGCCAACATTTAACGATAAAATACTTATCTTCTTTTTTTTTTTAATATTTAACGATATGTATAAAATTACAAACTATTCTTGTTTAAAAAAAAACGTAATTAATTTTCCCTCTCAAATGTGTAAAAAGGGTTTCACTAATAATACATAAATTATATTCTCATTTTAAACTTTCATCTCAATTTAATAAACCAAAATTTATATTTCGTTTTTCAGTAAAAAAAAAAAACGGATCTAAACGCGAGTGCTATCTACAAATTTCAAATATGTAAAAGACAAAATAAAAACGTTACAATCAAAAACGAATACTTTACAACAATTTCTAATAAACTTTAATAGTGCCAAATAAGACATACAATCGAGACCCAATCAGCGCTTCCAAAACTTCACAACTGAATATACAGTGTGATCAACTAACACTCTGGAGTTCGATAACTCCGTTACCTTGAGTGTTACGAAAAAAAGTTTTAAATAAAATTTATTCATAAAGTCAAGTTACATATTTCAAAATTACTTAATAATGTACAGGGTATTTCATAAAGTCACAGCACATCAAATTTATGTTTCTTAATGGAACACCCTGTATATTATGTCAAATTTCAAATGGGCTCATTTTTTCTATTCCAATGATAGAGGTTTTTACTAGGTTCTACAGGGTGCTTTTAAAGATGTGGCCATTTTTATGAGAAAATCGTCACAACATATTATTTAAAATAAACAATTCAGGGCTAATGTATCAAGGGCAAAATAATTTCGTGATAGTCTGGTTCTGTTGAAACTTATCACTTTTGCGATAACTTTTATTTTTTGTACAGGGTGATCCAAAACCAACATCCATAATTGTCTTGGTTAATTTAAACGGAAAACCCTCTATTTTATGTCATCTCTGAAAAGTACTTAAGAAATACTTTTACTCTTCTTAAGCATTCTCTTACCTAAATCTTACAGTTATAGATTTATTTAGATTTTTAAAAATAAGAGCGACATTTTTGTCATAACTTCAAATTTTTCTTTCATGACTGTAATGTATTTTTTGAACATACTGTAAGTTTAATCAACTCTGTATCAATACTATTATTGTCAGGTGAAAAAGATATACATCAAGTATAAACTATTGCAAATAAAACCACAAATTGTTAAACAAAACTAGGTATAACAGAGACTAAGAGTAATAAATGAAACAAAATTCTAAAAAATGGAAAAAAAATAATATTTAGGTAACAAAGTTTTGATGTGGACATTAAACCATTGTAGATTAAGCAAAATACACACCTGCACTTTACTGAAACAGTGTTTCATCGAACGCTAATTGTTTGATTCACCACATACGTCATCAGGAGAATGAACATAACTTTTTTAACTAGTATTTCATCACTCGACGATAGTTTCATTGACACCACATCGTCATCAGGAAGTTGAACTTAAATCAGTTTAATCATAGTGACAAAATGCAGTGTTTCGGTGAAGTGGTTTTTATATTAACTGTTTAAAGTGGCCTCTCATTACATTTAAACAATGTTGTAGCCGATGTTCAAATCCTCTACTTACATTTCTAGCCATAGGGATACTAATGTTTCGGAAAATCACTCTAGTTCTATTTTTCATGTCCTTTAAAGTAGTTACAAGTAATTTATAAACATACTTCACTTTTCACATACCCCGACAGAAAAATATCTACTTTTGTTAGATAGGCGCTCTTGCAGGCCACTGAATTGGCCCTCCTCTACTTATCCATCGTCCTGGAAACTGATCGTGTAGTTGACCGTGGTTCAGTGCGTTATTATATATGGGAGCCCCATCATGTAAGTACCACATACACTGACGTATACGGTGGGGAACGTTTTCAAGAAGCAGAGGCAACGATTTTCCAGAAAATCTAAATAAACTTCACCGTTTACCGTCTTCTCGAAAAACTATGGTCCAATCACGAAATCGCCAAGAATACCACCCCAAACATTTAAAGACCATCTTGTTAGTGAAGTAGTACTATTACATGAGGATTTTCTCTTGAATAGTAGTGAAAATTACGTTTATTTAAACATAAACATCCCCGGAAAGTACATAATCAAGAAAACCTTATTGATTGCGAATCAAATATAACTTACTTAATGAATAATGTGTTTGTAATAATATAATGCCAAATAAGCAATAAAACGCATATAGCCAAATGATGTAAATGCTGCTTGCAATGGAGCCATAGCTTTCTCCTCTCAGAATATTATTTTGAACTTACACTGCATTTCGTCAAAGTTTCCCTAATATTATCTTTTACTTAGTGCAAAATTTGAAAAAACATGTTGCACAAGAAGGACTGCGGTGAAAAAAAAAAGATGTCATGTATATACATTATAGTATAATGTGTTTCAGGTAATATCAAACGAACGCACACGTTGCTTTGGAGGAGCTAATGATAAAGACATTATAATTTCCGCCAATCGAAAATGTGACACGTAGGTCGACTAAGATCAACGTTTCCGCCACAGACATGGGATCTGTCCGAGTGGATTCTAAACTACGTACAGCTCACAAACAATATTACCGAAGCAGTGCACAGCCGTCTGTTCAACCACTAACTGTTTGGAAGTTATCATGAAATTGAAAAAGACAAAGATGCTTTTTATGAAATATTGACAGCTGGAAATTATAATATAAATAAAATTGTTGTGGTGAAGTAGGTTTAAGAAAATTTAAATGGCCAGTATAATAACAATAATAATAATAAAGTGGTGATGTAATTTGTACATTGAATAAACGCCAAATGTAATCTCTAAATACAAATTTTTAACAAATTGAATTACTAACCTTTCACCACTAATTATATCCCGTCTCGTCCACAATCGGTTGATTAAATATAGGGAGGGTTCTACTATATTGCCTTGTTAACACACCTGAAATGCGGCTTGTTTCTCACCTGCTTAATTATTTTCCTTTCTCTAATTAATAAAAAAAACAATGTAAAAATTAAAAAAAATATATAATTAAATGCCTTCTCGAGCGCCATGTTATCTTTGTCCAGGAATAACAAAACCTAAATAATGAACAATAATAATTTTCTATAAATATCAAAAATTAACAATGTGCAATTAAGTTTATTTACGCAATATATGGATGGTTAAGGAGAGGAAAGAAAAGGTTTTAAAGCTAAGCTTAAAAAATATAAAATTTACCACATAAATACCTCAGTATAATGATTTTCTTATAGACAGCTTCCGGTGTTTAATTATGGATGCGGAACGGTCAACCAGTATGAAACCGTTTCTACATCTTCCTTGCGTATTCTTGTAACAACGTGATCAACTAGGTATTTGAAGGAATTTTCGATCCACTAAACTTATTGTATTCTTGATGTTTTATTGTATTAAAATTGCATTTTAAGATGAAATTATTTGAATGAAGAGAAACTTGTGTAAATAAGTAACTTAAGAGCCATTTAAAATATAAATATAAGTATGAGTAAGTAAGTAAGCAAATAAGTGCCTTAAGTGAATATAAGGGAATAATATAAGTACTATAATGATTGTACGTGAGTGTACGGGAGTGTACGTAAATGCCTGGAAAGAGCAAATGCTTAAGCTTTAAATATAATGAAGTGAAAAATAACTTACCACCAAAATTCTGATGGCACCAAATATAAAAATTAAGTAAAAACCATTATAACAATGTCTTCTGCTTTAACATTCAGCAGCAAGTGAAGTAAAGAAATAGAGGCTTTCATAATTGCTTCTGTAAGTGCCCCCCCTCAAGAAGTGGTCACGCATTGCGCCAAATACAATGATCGGAGTCCAATTTTTAAAAGAAAGGGAACTATAACTATTTATATAATATTACACCCAAAATATATGTTCTATGAAATGCAATTTAAGTTGCCTTTCTCAACTTTACATGTAAATAATTAAAAACTCCTCTAATTTCACGCCAAATAAATTAATGATCTTAGATTAACGTATTTTTTAATACAACCACAAAAAAGGTTGTTACAAAATGATCCACTTCAAAACCAAGACAAGATTATTCGCACTGCCAAAACAATTTAGCACTATAGAAGGTCATGCAATCGACTCCTTTTTCACTATGTGTATAACGGCCGTATGCGTGTGCGTGTGCGTGTGCGTGTGAATGTGCGCGTCCTTTCGTTTTTCCTGGAGCTGATTAGATTTTTGGTGATACTCAGCGGTGGACTGTTTTGGTTTTCATCAAATGTTTCTGAAACAGTTGTTTTTCTCATAGGGATAAAGATACCAATATCTAGACCTCAAACATATCGATTAATTATGGTCTATGCAATTTTTTGGCACGACGCGCAATTTTTCGGAAACAACTTATAATGTACTGTTAGTTCAAATTTTTTCAAGATCTGAGTAACGGTTAACTTTAAACGAAAATGTGGTTTTTTTCCCTAATTTTCGTGACGAAAGTGCCACTTTTCCTCCCTAAGGAGGCAAAATATTTTGGCTCCCGCTAAAAAAATTTAATTTTTTATTATATTTATTAAAGTGTTGAATTTACATTAATTTTTATTTAACATTTTAAATAAACTAAATTAAGATTTTTTATTGAATATATTAATGTGCAATTTGTAAGATTATTAAAACTAATTGGATTCCTGAAATTAGCAGGGATATTCTTCGTATTTTAACCGAAGGAAATTTTGGAACAGACACGTGCCGCTGAAGAAGTTTCTGATGTAATATCTGATATAATAGTTGATGAAGAAGTTGGTCCATTAATAAT
This sequence comes from Vesta saturnalis, assembly GCA_036346205.1. Classification (NCBI taxonomy): domain Eukaryota; kingdom Metazoa; phylum Arthropoda; class Insecta; order Coleoptera; family Lampyridae; genus Vesta; species Vesta saturnalis. The sequence continues at coordinate 1,086,841 of JARFJB010002012.1, read as the reverse complement.
TTGATTAGCAACTTGGCATTTCTTTGAAATAGATTGGTCTAAATAACCTTCTGTAACCGTTAGTATTTAGCAATTTTGTAGGGTATTCTTGACATGGTGTTCTTTCCCACCACTTGTACTAAACATTTTGATTTGCTATAATAAATAAAAAAACGTGAATGGTCCGTTTTAGTCGGTCTAAGATAGGCATATCTTCTAATCAGTCCAAGAACGTTAATGCTTCTAATAGTACTATTTGTGATTATAAATAGTCTTTGTATTTTGTATTTACTATAATATCTCTATTATCATGAACATCTTTAACAGCCATTTGGCACAATTCATCACACCGATAAGCACCACAGATAGCAATAATTAAAGCAACCTAAACGATAACAACGAATTAATAGTGAAAAATATTAATACTACATAGAGAAATACCTTAGACATTAAATACTGTTCATCCGGTGCTTCGATGATACAATTATTAATTTCCTCTCTGGTAAAAGTAGCAGCTTTCTTCGGTTTGTATGCAGCTCCCTTTTTTTTCAAAAAATGCCACTAATTTAAGAAATTTTATATCCAAATCTTCTTTTATTAAAACAGTTGATCGAAGCACGGACCATTTTGACCATAGTGTTGAAGATCGTAAATTTTTTGACAGTTGTAGAAAATAGGTTAAAATTACCTCTTCACTTATCCACTTAACTTTTCTTTCCCTCATCCAACATAACAAGAGATCGTATTCCTTTTCATACCGTAGTTGTGATTTTTCTTAAATTTAATATTTTCGCCTCTTCCATAATGTCTTCAGGAATTGAATTTTCATCATTTTCTTCAATATCTGCCATTTTCTTGAGAACGCAACGTTTTTTCAAGACAAAATTGTGGATGAATCAAAAATTTCTAAATTTTCGAATGTTTGTTGTTCTGACTCCTTGGTGACGATAATAACTACTAGATTCGACGCTAAATTTCCAAATTCGCATTTTTATTTATTATTTTCAGTTTTCATGAAGGTGTTGGAAAAAATCATATGTATTACACTGGAGTAAAGTATCTTTTCCTCCCTTCTGCAGTTGCTGCTCTCGTCCACGACTCGGGCAGCAAACTCTGCAGTCGGGAGGAAAACCACTACTTTCCTCCCTAGCAATACAAATAGCTAGTATATATTTTTCAAGGAAGGTTCAATTTTACATAACTTTTCTTTATATCATTTCTTAATATATAGCGGAATAAGTGTAAAAATTGAATAAGTATGTTTGATAACTGCGTTATCGATATTTTTGTAGAAGCGAGAGACTTTGTATTTTTTTTAAATTCGCATCCAGGTATCTATTAACCTCTATCTGACATGAAGTTTTAAATGTCTGTCTGACACAGATCACTGTTTCTGTTTTTGCAATGTTGCCTACATTCGTAATGAACGTATCAGAAATGAGGCTGCATAATTATTCTAAGAAAATAATCTTTAAAATTATTCCTTTTCTTTTAATTTTCACTTTGTAGGTTGGAAGATCGTGTTGTTCGACAGCAGATATTTCAAAGGAAATCCTAGGGGGGAGAGAGAGACTTTGAGCAACGAAGTCTAAGAATATTTGCTGTGAAATAAATGAAACCTATACTCCGTTTGCCGAACAGAAATAATTAAGCTCCTCCTCAAAAATTCCCGCAATATTTAAGTGCAACTTTGTTATTGGTCGCATTCTTAAAACCTGGAACACAAGCAATTATTTGCTTTCAACTGTTGTAGTTGACGTACCTAACAGAACACAGACCTCTAATTCTGTTTTATTCAGTATCACACAGTTTAACTGTTTCACGTTCTCTGTTTTTTAGAATAAAGTAAAGTGCATTTTGCAACCGTTCTTTTTTCTAAACGTAGTATATAACCCTATAGTACCTAATCCAAAACTTCAAATATTTTTAACCTATGTTTGTGTTACATTATTTTATATAATTAAAAACAATTTGAAAAAAAATGGTATGTGACGATTCTTAGTTTATACCCCAGTCCACCTGCAATTTCCAAACTTTACTTTACTGTAATAATTTGTAGTCTCTTGTACGTTCTTCAATACGATCTAACGGGGTATGTAATAGATAGTTAGATACTTCTGCTGTGTGTTGAAAGTTCCAACACTAAAAACATGACGCTTTGTAATTTAGTCTTGACAAAATGACATTCCAATTTGTGGTTTTAAAATTTCCCGGTTTTTATAATTTTGTTGGTGTAGAACTGGTCGCTGCTTACATTGGCCAAAATTTAGTGGGAGGAGCTTAACAATTTCTGTTGGGCAAACAGATTTCAGTTAAATTTGTTAATGGCGGGTCGTGTCACGTTGTGTCGGGCACCGGCGATTTGTGCTTGCCCGTCAATATTAGTACCGGTATGTTGTTCCCGGCGTATGGTATCCGACGAATTATAGCCGGCGAATCCTTTCCGGTGAATCGTACAGTATCGGATAATAGTGTAAAGTAATGTTTAGTTAATTCACGCAAATTCAAAAGGTACACATTTCTGAAGAAAATGTGACCTAATTACTAACATTCTAGAAACACTTAATTACATAATACGTGCGTGGTTATATATAAAAAAAAATTGAGTTGGCGATTGTGTTACTAATTGAAACGGAAATTTAAGATACATGGTGACCTAAATCAGTTGTTAAACACTAAAATATTTTTATTAATATTTTATATAAGGTGCAAATAGGGTATGTTTTTGTCGTAATGATGTACTATTTCTTTGGTTTCAGTTTAATACCCGTATTACAAATGTGAAGAATTTCATACCTTTTGATGAAAGAGAAATGTTCTAAAAACCTAGTTTTAAATTTGCAACTCGTTTATCCAATGTAGAAGGCATTGCACGTACCGCAATAAAGTTTATACACCGCAATATTACTTAACGTATCAATTTTGTCTATTGTGTTAACCAACATGATTTTCAAATTATGTTTGAAAATGAAAGAAATGACGATATCGTTTTGTTTAAACAGATTTTAGAGAAATATGCTGGTGCTTCTATAAACGGCAACGAAAAATGATGAACTGCGTTGCCTTCCATGGGACATGAAGTGGTGCGGTTGTAACTGTTATGCCACCGAAGAAACTTATTTATACAATTATAAGCAGAAAAGCAGGCAAAGTAAGCAATTACAGACCAATATCCATCCAAAATCAATATGGATTCCGTCCTGGTTATTCTACGGAAACTGCAAATTTTTGATACATTCAATACCTCTACCAACAAATTGACCAAAATTTAATAACTGTAACGCTACAATTTGATCTATCCAATGCTTTTTATAGCGTAGATAGTCAAATTGTATGCCAAAAACTTGACACGTATGGAATTAGAGGACCTATGAATTTATGGATTCAATCCTACTTGTCTAACAGACAAATACAAGTAAAAATTAATGGAGTAGTATCTGAAAAATATGCCATAACCTAGGAACTCCACAAGGTAGCGTACTTGGACCGCTTGTCTTCCTGTTATTGATCAATGATTTGCCAAAGTACATAACGGAAGGGAAAGGTTTTATGTACGCTGATGATACCTCTGTGGTGATTAGTGGAGACACCGATAAATTGGTTAATAAGAAAGTGATAAGTATATTGTCACAATTTGATGAATGGTGTTTAAGAAACAGGTTAAATATTAATGACAAAAAAACGACTTCTGTTGAGATATGCTCGGCATATTCGAATGATCACAAATGTCAATTTAAGGTTTATAATGTAAACATCTCTAATGCATGCTACACAAATTTTTTTGGAATAGTAGTTGACCAAAAGCTCTCATGGGGGGATTATGTATTTGATGTGTGTAAGAAGCGCAAGAAAGCTTATTTTATAGTACTTAATTTAAAAGGTACTTTACAACAAAAAATGCTTTTAAATGTATAGTACCTACTCTTTAGCATTTCCTGTTATTAAATATAATATTATTGTGTGGGGTAACATTCCGTACGCTGAACGTGTATTTGTCATGTATAAAAGGAAAGCAAGGGACCACGTATTTCATTCCCTCCCCAAGGGGAGGAACAGTGATAGACCGATTTATGTTTTTCCAAATTGGGCCATATTTATTGATGGTAGGTATCAATAGTGTTTCGTATTTATACGAGGGTATATTTTAAAGTATCCAGATTACATTTTACTACGTTGTTTGTATGAATATACAGGGTGTGATCAATAAGATAGCTTATGATTCAGAATCTTCATAAGCTTACGATAATTTCATTTTTAATATTAATTAGACTTGAAGATCTTCAAAATCGAATTGACGTGTATTTAGATAACTAAGACGTACTTTAACATGCTCCTTTAAACTAAAAGGGTGTTGTACGAATGGAATCCGTGAACTTCAATTGTGTATAATTTTGTCGAGTAAGCTATAATTCTGTCTTCCAGAGTTAGTTAAGCCTATTATTCATTAGTCGAGTTAGCGGTGAAGTAATTTGGTCAAGTACTAACTATCCCTCTAATTCTACCAATGAAAACGTAATTGGTCGAGTCGAGTACTCGACCATGGTCGATTAGAGTAGGATTATACGGTGGTAAAGTAACTCGCCCACTCTCCTACTACCGATTTCTACTCTACTTGACCGGTGCTATACCAATGAAAACAGGTACGAGCAAGTTTAGTAAAGTCGAGTGTCTGAAGTGTATGCAGACATCGCGCTATTTGATTACTTTTTATGCTTTGTTGTGCGTTTCAAAAATGAAGTGGATTGAGTTGGCGACAATAAAGTTAATTGAATTATGTAGAGAACATGAATGTTTGTGGAATATAGCTAGCGTCAATTATAAGAACAAGCATAAAAGAGATTCAGCATACAGAGAAATAATTCTTGAATTGAGCAAAGCAAATTTCGGTGTAACAGAAAATTAAAAACATCAGGACTACGTACAACCAGAAGCTTGTGAAAATAAAAAAAGCTAACAAATCTGGCTGTGGAACTAAGGACATTTATGAACACACATTAAAATGGTTTCCAATGATAGATAGTATTATAAAAAATATAAAAGGCAGCACTGAAACTGTAGACAGTTTGAGACAAACACAATCCCAGGTAAATAAACTTTATTAACAAATGATAAAAGAAACATTTACGAAAACATTTTAGGAATATTTTTGCGTATAGTGATAAATATATTACTAAATTAATAAATATATCTGTATTGCCACGGAACAGCTCCCTCATTGTTGAAATATTCTCTCAGACGGTCAAGATCTTATTTGCTAGGTCGGTGGTTTTTTTGGCTATATTTTTCTCCAAACTTCTTAATGCCGCTATTTCAGACCTCCACTGACCTGGAATGATTTTTCTACTATTACTATTTTCTGCGTCAACAGATCCTAACGGCATATACGTTGTTGGTCATAATGTACGTAACCAGTTGTGTAGAGCACATGCAGCTAAAACGGTTTTCTTGACTGTGGACACCAAATGGCATCCAAAAGTGAGCAGTTTTTAAAAACACCACCTTCAGACTCTGAACCCTTGCTTCCAACATTAATATATGTAAAACAGTAGTTGGAGTCAGCAACTGCCATTAGAACAATGCTATTTGAACCTTTATAGTTGAAATCAAAATATGTTTGTCATCAATGGCTCCACAGCGATTTGGAAAATTTCACCTATTTTCAAAACCACCACATTGCTTCTTCCATTCTTCTTGTGTAGTTCGTGTCTGAAAAAGATAATATTTATATATTATTTATATTATAATATGTCTATAGCAATCACTCATATAATTGGAATTTTATGAAGAAGGCACTGCATCACCTCATTCGTTAATTCCGGTACAATCGTAGCCGACGCAAAATACCACAGCGTCACGTATACTGGCAACGTCGGAACAGCCGCTGTCAAAAAAATCAAAGCATAATAAAACAAATCTGCAAGACCTACATGACGCTGTCAAAGAGGAACTACGAGTGGAAGAAGCAGATACAAATGAAAATAGTGCCTTTGCAAATATGTCGGTTTGGCATTGAATAAACTACCTTTGCAACATTCAATAATGGCACAAAGTGATATTCAAGCATTTTAACAAAATACAGACTATCATCAATATACCAGCCACATCACCAGACCCATCACCACACACGCCTACTCCAGATTTTCTTCAATCCATGTACTCAAGTCATTCTTCAAGTTCCCAGAAAGAAATTCAGGAAATCACGGATACATTAATCCAAATTCAATACTTATCACACAACGTTCTATCGCAAGCTTGGACCTTCTCCTAATTAAATGTATTAAATGTATAGATTAAGATATTATATTTTATAAGCATTAAAAAAAAAAAATTAAAACAAAAATGCGTTTACCAATTCAACGCCCTATATCTCAGAAATTAAGCGTATTAAGAGCAATATTAAAGAAGCATTATTCTTGAAATGAGGCATACTAACGATCGTTGAAACCTTGCTAATAAAAAGTGAGACATCATGTGTACTTATTGAGCTGAGGCTTTCGTATATATCACAACATACTTCTGAAACAAAATAGAGATTGCTGTTTTAGATACTCTAAGCCATAGGTTCCCAACGAGGGCGCTACCGCCCCCTAGTGGGCGCTGGAGCTTTTCGTAGGGGCGGTAGCGAGTCCAAAGGAAAATGGGGTCGTTATGACAGTCAAGAGGGCGGTCGCGGCGTACTTGCCTAACTAGAAATTTAACCTTTAAGTACTCGCGTCAACTTTACATACATAACTGCTCGCATGGCGCCTTCTAGGCACCAATTTGATTTATAGCTGTTTTGATTTTTTTACAAGCATACTTAAAAAGCATTATATTCAAAACAATAAATTGTTGTTTTGTAATCACGTCTAAGAAAAGTAAAACAATCTAAACATGTTTAAAAAGTTTATTAACCATTAAAAAAATACATTAGAATACAAGTTTGAACAAAGGTTACAAATGTATTGATAATTAATATATTATATACATAAGTACGGAAATAAGATTATACATTACATTCATTGCATATAAGTTTACTGTGTTTTGTACAAATATTTTTGTTACAAATTATACAAATTTGTTTTGAATCTCTATCTTGGGTATAAACAACAGCATTTTCTGGTACCTGTAGCTACTTATTTGTATTGTACTATTGACAATATGTAAACACACGAGAATTTCTTTATTATTATTATATTTATTACGAAAAATTCTACCAATGTAACTGTTCGCAAGGTGTTTCTCAAGTGCCACATGTCGGTAACAAGTCTATGCAAGTTGGTAAGCAAAGACGTGATTTACGCAATCAAGCATGTTTCGACAAAAATATGGGAACTTGAATAACTTGTTTGCAGAGCAAGTGGTGACACGATCTGCTTAGCATTCGGGTAATGAGTTCGATTCCCGTTACCGTTTACCTTGTATAAGGTTTTTTCAGGGGGTTTTCCTCATACACATGTAGCGGCATGATCACTGCGCATATGCACACCATGTGCGGCTGCTTAGCCGAATGCTGGGGTAGCACTTCCACCCTCAGAACCCCAACTCCGTTCTTTCCGATCCTATCCTGACCACACCCATCCTTAATCTCACCATGCATATGTACGTAATATATGAGGGGGAGGAATGAAATACGAGGGCTTTTCCTTTTTTCCTTCTAATGTCTTATTGTTTTTATATGCTTCGTGAGTGATCCACACTCGTGCGTGACTGATAAGGTAAAGAAGTCATTATAGCCATTAGCTTTATAACTTTCTATAAATCCGTTGAAAAGTTAATGTATTGAAATCGTAACAAATTGTGAATTCCAAAATGTCTGGAACTAAGAATAAATGTCGCCAGTACAATATTCCGTATTTGAAATATGGATTTACGCAATCTCCAACAGACCAATTATTACCTATGTGTTTAATTTGCCAAAAAGTTTTATCAGATGAAGCCATGAAGCCTTCTAGGCTCCAAGAGCATTTGAATAAGATACATGTGATAAAAAGGACAAAGATTTATCCTATTTTCAAGGACTTGAAAAAAAATATTTAAAACAGCCAACTATATCAAACCTTTTTGCACCGTATTCTAAATAAGAAGAAGATGGTCTACGAGCTTCATATAATATTTCATTATTAACCGCAATAGCGGGAAAACCACACAATTAGTGAGGAATTAATTATGCCGGCAGTAAAAGAGGTAACCGAAACTGTTCTTCATCATAAGACGCCATCAGATACCATAAAAAAATTCTTTTGAGTAATAATACAGTGTAAAGAAGAATAGATGAAATGGCTAAAGACGTTGAACTATCATTATGTAATTACTTCAAAACTTTCAAATTTTCCATTCATTTCGATGAATCAACTTTACCAAATAACGAAACACTACTGTAGGCTTACGTCCGATTCATAAAAAAATTAAAAATGTCAAGAGTTATTTGCAAAAAAATTGGAAACCGATACAAAGGAAGAATCTATATTTAATACCATGCACGTTTTTTTTCAAGAGAAAGAAATTCCTATTCGAAATATTTTATCAGTTGCTACAGATGGTGTTCTAGCAATGACGGGGCATTATTAGGGTTTCATGGCGCATTTAAAACAAGCAGTACCAAATGTACTTGATGTACATTGTGTTATTCATTGTCAGCATTTGGTTGCAAAAAATCCTAATGAACGCCCGCATACGTCGTTCCATTACGTTATTAGAGCAGTCAACAAGATAAGAAGCAATTCATTAAATGATAGATTATTTGGGCAACTTTGTAGTGGAAGTGACAAAGACCATAATCGCTTGCTGCTGCACACAGAAAGGTGGTTGTCTGAATCGCTTTTTCAATCTATTTGATTCAGTACTTAATTGAGTCCAAAAATGACATCGCTTACTTGACAGACCTTTTTAAAATATTTAATGACGTTAACTTGAAATTGCAAGGATATGAGTTGAATTTAATAAAAACAAAAAACGTCACAGGTGCTTTTGTGAGAAAACTTCTTCTATTCAAACTAAATACAGGAAGAGGCGAATACAGCCACTTTACGACATTATCAGCATTATCGGTAAAACAGGAAGATTGACTTACTTACTGCCAACACCTGGATGCTCTTGATGCTGATTTTACAGAGCTCGTAGAACTCACAACTAATGAAGAATTAAAAGTAAAATTCACAAATGGATACCAAGAGTTCTGACTCCAAAAATTAATATCAGCTCTCCACCCAGGAGTGTGGGAAATAGTACAGAAATTTTTAATTGCGTTTCCTTCATCATATTTGGCTAAGCGTGGGTTCAGTGTAGTAGCTAATTTACTCTCTACGAAAAGGAATAGACTTCAGATCTCTAGCGTGGTGATTTGCGATTGATGCTAACTAAATTGAAACCTGACATTAACAAATAGTTAAAACTTCACCAGCCTCAATCATCTCATTGATATTTAAGTTTCTTTTTGAATTTTGTTTTTTATGATATTTTTTTTACTAGTTTTGATTAAGCGTCTTGTCTTTGTGCAGTGCACTGCCCCAGTGCGGGGTGCTCCAGCTTTGTGTATTTGTTGGTTAAGTTATAATTTTGTGCTAACACTTTGTATGGTCTTTGTCTGAATTAAATGTCTTTATTATAAGATGATTTTGTATTTTTAATTAAGTAATAATCACCATCTTCTGCTTCGATCACGAGGAGCCTGATTAGAGAGCGAGAGAATTAATTTTTAATTTGTGATTAGTAATAGATAATAGACAGACATATAAAATTGGTATAATTAACTATTGTGTAAAATAGGGCGTTGGATATTTTTTCTTGTAAAGGGGGCGGAAGTCCATAAAAGGTTGGGAACCTATAGTCTAAACAAGTGCTGCAATGTTCTATAATTATTTCCTGTGGTTAAAAATGTTACAGTGACTTCTAGTTTCACTCGAGGTGTTCCTGCATCTCTCAATTGCATTTCACATTTTTCATCCTCAAACACAATTTATATTCTTCTCTGTCCTATTCAATAAATTCTTTGAAAAGGGGAGCAGATGATCCGTGACTATGCCTTCTTCTGGTCCAATCTCTGGTCCATATTTTCTTTGTCCTGTCCTGTTCTTCCTTAACCGTTTCCACTCCAGCCGTCTTTTCCTAGAGGTTTGCTGATACCAAATTAGTTTGCATATTGGTAATATACTAGGATATCCGACATGTGGATACCAATAATAATGTGTAGGGTTTGACTTGGGTATGGAATGTTGTAAATGTTGTAAATAAACAAACAACGAAAAATAGTTTTTTTTACTTAGATGATTTATTTATATTGATTCAGAACATGCAATAATAATAAGAATAAAACAAAAATTTTTATAGTTATAAAAATATTCTATTTGTGAAACTGTTGAAAATGTTCCAAACGACATAATCCCGGTTTCTATGGACACTGATGGCACATATTCCAAGTAAATTTTCGAATACCTTGTCTGCGACATACAACACATACTTTTTTCAGTGATCTCTTTTTCTCTCCCTTCGATTTATTTGTAGAAACCATATTTTGAAAACCTTTACTATATTTCAACAAAACTCCATTGCAGGCTAATTTTATATAATTGTACATAGTAATAGGTGTACCCTCATTGGCGTGAACGTATAGTACTTTCGAATTCGAAGCATGTGAAGTACAAGCTGCAAGGAGAGTTTTGTAAACCAAGTATAATTTTTGCTAATTGAGTTGTAAGGTTCTAAGTCCTGATCAATGGTATCCACGGCGCCCATACTGTGATTATAGAAGTCAATGTGCTCTGGCTTTTTGTAATTGAGTTGGTTGGCACGCGACACGTGACGAGTTTTTTCACAAAAACCCGCTTGTTAAAAGTTATACATCCTTTTTATCTCTGCATTTCACTATTAGCTGCATATCTTTACGAATAAAACAAGCTTGATATTGTTCTAGTGGTAAATCTGTCAACTGCCTGGGAACTCCACGATTAAATCTGATTGTTCCTGTTACAAATGTTTTTTGAGAGGGCAGATATTCTGATAGCCTTACGGATGTATATCAATTGTCAAGTGTAATCTCTCTTCCACTGTTTAGTACATTTTGGGATACTGAAAGATTTGGTACCTGGAATATGAGATACGTCGAATGTATCTGTTCCTACGCACACACAAAAATTCCAGGTATAGCTTCGTAGATTCGAGGCATTTGGGCATAATGCACACATATATATATATATGCCAAATCTGCTCCTTTTCGGCTTTATGTATTGACGGAAGTACAACCTTCCTTTGCCAATTCTTGTCAGAGGTTGATTGGGTTTCACCGCTTCCGGAAGGTCAAATCGTATACATTTCAGAATCGAAAGGTATCTATTTCGGCTCATTACATCCTTATGAAAAACTTTTGGCCCTGAACACAAAATACTAGTACTTCAATAGTCTGCTATACGGGCAATTTCACCAATCCTGTTAGGATGTGAAGAGCAAGGAACACATATAATTCACCATTATCAAGTTTACGCTACTGGACGCCAAAAACCGTCAGAACGTTATTGTGTTGAAAATATTTTTCGGCTCTTTTATTGGTCCACTTACATATTTTATCTACAATATTCGGGGTTATGAAACATTCAAAACACTTAACAAGATCTCTGAAATCTTGAAAATCTATCGCGGGATGGAAGTCAAAATCACTTGAAAAGTTAGGAGCGAGTCTAGGTAATTGATCAGCGAATGGGTCCGCCAAAATTTTCCAGTTACCTATAACAACGTTTTAAATTAACTCGTCCTCGTCAGTTTCTGAGAAGGTCTCATTGAAGCGTCACTTACGTGATATTCTGCGTTATCGCTATCATCAGACGAATACAAGGAAGCCATAGCGCTAAAAAAATAGTTTACATGCAAAGCAAAGCCTAACGAATATACCTAAAACTTACCGAGAATTAACACAATAGTCAAAAGTAACCTTTAGTGTATACAAAATGACGCCTAAAACATGTGTATTCATGTATATTTCGCCTAAACGGTGCATACGACTCCATACCAGAACAACTAAGAGAGCACTGATCAAAGATCGAAGGTTGACGCAGATACCCCCACCTTACGGCCACCATAATAGTGGGAGGTCTATTATAAGAATTATTTCCAATACCAGTCTTGACAGTCTTATAGTGAGAGCCTTACCATGAAGTTTGAGTATCATATGAAAATGTATTGTACAACACCCACCATGTGGATATCGCGGTACTGGGAAACAAAACCCAAGAATATCCATGTGCTGGATATCTGAAGTGGAAGGGGTTAATAGCTAACGTCACTTCCCTCAGAAATATGTTAGCAACATTTATCAACGACTTCCTCACAACAGAACAGCGACGCCTGAAAATGTTCGATGTTGTAAATTCAATTTTGCACTGTACAACTTGACCACTATTTCAGTTTGTGTGAATCGGTTAGAGTAAACTAGCTTGGCTAAAAAGCATGCCACTCTACTCTACCGCTAACTCGACTAATGAAAACTAGGCTTTAGGATTAACTAAACAACTCGCCTAGGACTTTTAATTTCAGAGAAATTTCAGTGTGTGGTGCCACCTAGAGACTGTTTTCACGGAATTAATGTTATTTGCTGTTGTATGGCAAGTGTAATGTGTTTGAACCCAAATTTAAACTATTTTACGTCTTATATCGAACCCGCCCATTTCACTGCTTACCATGGGGGCGCCTACTGCGGTCTGATTGTGTAACAGCAGTGACAACCGCTTATTTAGGTATGGCGAAGTGACGAGAAGACACGTTGTTAACGATACTTAGTTTAGCTAATAAGTGTTCTTTTGATATTTTTCTTTACTCGCACTATCGCCCCTCTCTGTATGTTGGTTTAACAAAGAGTGTAATTGAACTAAACGTATCCAGAGTATAATAATTTCCATCCGCAACTAAGTTATAAAACTGGCAGGTGACGAGTAAAATTTTTACGGGTCATTAGCATCAATGACATTTGATGTATAGCTATCACTAATTAATCATAAACTCACATTTTTTATGTAATTTACGAATAAATAAATAGTAAAATATATTACATTATAGGCAAGATAACGTTTTTTTCTGACTCTAGGAGACTACAGGTTCGACTAACGGCTCACTTGTAACCTCTGTTATTGCCAGTAAAAATATTTCTACCATGCTAATCATATAAAAACTATAAGGAACTAATCTAAAAGTTGGAAAATGATCCTATGTACAAAAAAATCGTCCATGTTCATATATTCTTTATACCCTCTATACCAACTGCACTAGCTATGCTCAAAACCATTACAAATTAATCATTTATACGCGAACACCCTATCGTCCCTATCTTAAATTTTTTATACTACCCTACATCTAGCTTATTTGTAAATGTAATATAAATATTTGAATTTTAATAGAATATTTTATTGTTTTATGGACCTGTTAAGATTCATTCCATTGGAACTTTAACGCGGATACGTAACGAAAATACTCGTAATTATGCGAATTGCGTGAAAAAAGATTATTAAGTAATTAACACACTACTAAAACTTTACAAATTTGTGAAATCAGTGCTCCACTACATAAGTTTTGTGGAGTTCTGAAGGTAACAGGGTCTATGAATGCAGAATAAGAATGAATAACATATACTAAAGTAGTACTGACGGTGTTAGGTTATGATTGTTATGAATAGTGATTATAATACTCTAGTAATTAAATTACTGTTCATCGTTCACAGTGTATTAAGTGGGATTAAAATTATGAGATAAATGGAGCGAGTATGTAAACAGTAGAAACTTCACCCGTTTGATTATGCTGTATAAAAAATATAATAAAAAAGGTGATTTCGTAAAATTTTAAAGTCAAGAGTCTGCAATTTCAATTACGTTAAGAGAGCCATTAACTGGTATTAAAATGAAAACAAAACGAGGAATTTATATTCAAAAGCTGAAAATAAACATAACAATATAATTTACAAACAGCACCAAAATCTCCTATTATAAAACTAACCCACGTTCCTTTACTATACCTTGGAAATGTACAATGCACACTGTGCTCTAGGGATTTACAGTAATCCAATTAGGATCTCCTTCACAGGCTTCCTTTTTCAAAAGAGATTTGAATATCTACCGAAATGGATTTTTTATTATTTAGAATAAAACTGTGATTTTTGAATATGTTTTTTTACTGACAAACATCATTTTACATACTGATAATGTATTAATTAATATGTAGGTACAGCAACAACCTTACTTTCATGCGTCTGTAAAAAATCCTTTACAGAAAAGTCTGAAATGTACAGCACAAAATACGTTGAGATCACGTTTATTCATGTAATTAATGATCTTTTAATGACCAACGTTCCTAACTTGGGAACATCCGTTTTTTCGTACTTGAGCCAAATTGAGAAAATCTATTTTTATGTGCATGCAAAGTTGTTTTTGTAAAGGAATTGCGAAAAACAAATTGTGATGAGAATTTACGATTTTTTAGATCATAGGTAGTGTGGAGATTAGACGATGATTTGCTTTGTCTGTCATGCTTCGTACTTCTTTTTATAAGAGAAACGATTAGACTACGTTTCAAAATATTGAGGAAGAATGGTTAATTAGTATGATTAACGGTTGCATTATACGGGGATGTATTGAAAAATTCTTAGCCTACCATAGAAGCAAACAAAATTTGAAAGTCAAAGTATTTTGTTATTCAACATACTCTCCTTTTAACCTTTTCAGGACTAGTGGTTACCTACTGAAACCATACTTCAATTATTTTGTACTTTTTTCCTACTGGTACTTTTGGATGGCCATGATGTAATATGTGCTGTCTAACATTAGAACTAACGTTTCCAATGTTCTGTGCCCTTCCAATACTATTTCACTTATTTTGAAGCTTACGTTAGGCGCGAAGTGTCGAGCACAGTGAGGTTAGCTTTTTATTTTGATTAAAATTATTAGTTTTTTTGTGAAACGTGTAGAAAAAATGACAAGTAAGTATTCCTTGAAGCTAATTAGACTACTTAGTATATAAATATATGTTAAATTCAAAAAAATAATGGATAAAAACATGTTTTTTTGTATGGTTACCAGCAGTAACCACAAGGCACTTTGCTTGTAAAATATAAAAATTTTGTTTTTATGCATGATTATCAATAATAACCAGTAGGAATTTTCGAAATATTAATAGTTTTTTGTTGTTTCAGCAAAAAAAGCATGGACATTGTCCGAATTGGAAAAATAGAGCGAAAATGATATATGGGCCCTAATAGACGAGATTCCCAGTGATAACGAATCCGTAGTGGAAGATATTCAAGAAGTAATAAATGGCGAAATACCTCTGGAGGAAAATTATGAAGACAGGTGAGAAAATGATTTATTTGATATTGTAAATATGGAGAGTGTGTATGACGAAACCAGAGGAGTTTCGACAAGAAACGGCCCGAACGTTCGAGATACAGTAGAAACTCCTACAGAGGTATTTCTTCATCTGTTTACTGCAAATTTAGTGGAACACATTGCATTGCAAACTAATCTATATTTTATTCAAAAGAATGGTCCTGAGAGAAGGTATGATCCCACTAATGCTGATGAAATAAAGATTTTCTCGGTGAATATATTAATGGGCGTGAAGTGGATGCCTAATTTTAAAGACTATTGGTCGTCTGAGACGATTTACGAGATAATTTTATTAGCAGTGTCATTTCTAGAGACCGCTTTGCTTGGCTGTCAAATATACACCTGAATGATAATTCTGTAGAGCCAAAAGAAGAAGAAAACTATGACAAGTTGTTCAAAGTGAGGCCCTTCTAACAAAACTTGAAGATACTTCTACAGTTCTATGAAGCCTAATGAGTATCAGGCCGTGGACGAATGAATGATCCGGTTCAAAGGGCGTAGTAGCATCCGCCAATATATGCCCAACAAACCAATCAAACGAGGGTATAAAATCTGGGTTCGTGCAGATTCGACAGGATTTATGTGTAAATTTCAAGTATATACCGGAAAAGTTGGTCCAGCTGCGGAAAAAATTTGGGCCAAAGAGTTGTGTCAGACTTGACAGTAACGTTAAGAAGAAACCACAAAATCTTCTTTGATAACTTTTTCAATACAGTGGAGCTCCAGAAAAATTATTATATACAAAATATATTTATGTGGCACAATGAGAAATAGACGAAAGAATTTTCCTAAAATGACTACAGATAAAAATTTGCGAAGAGGAGATATAGATGGCGTGCTTCAGAAGATGGCTTAGCAGCGGTCAAGTGGATGGACCGGCGTCGTGTATTGCTGCTAGTGAATTACCATGACCCTTCTTTAGTGGACAAAGTTTGTGAAAGGAGCTGTTCAAAATTGATGACCCTTAAAGAGTTTCGTTTATGTGATAGTCGGGGGCTAATAGGAATACCCGAACGCCCCAAAATGGGTAGACCTTCTTCAAGTGTGCCTGTCAATAAATTAAAAAAAATTGTACCATTGGAAGTACGTCACACAAAAGTGGCTCATCTGCCCCAAAGAACAACTTCCCTTAGATGTGAGTTTTGCAGTACAATAAAGAAAGTACACATAACAATTTGGAAATGTTCTACCTGCAACGTTGGATTATGCCTTAATAAGGAAAGAAACTGCTTTGCACAGTATCACACAAAATAAAATGAATGAACATGTCTCGTCCTCTTACTGTTCGAAAGTACCTAGTGGTCACTCTGAGTGACCACATCCTGCAGGATAATCCTTTGATTGAGCTTTTTGTAATATGGTTTTTTTTTCTTAAATAAAGTATATATAATAAACCAATATTTCACAATTATAATTTAAATTTCCTCAAAAAAAGTCCGGCCTCAAAGGGTTATTTGGATACATTTATTATAACGAACCTACAACCCCCCTAGACCCTTCAAAAAAAATTGTTATCTTGCTCTGCAAACTAGGCCTCCACAGCTTCTGTCACCCCTTCGTTGGAAGAAAATTTATGACCTTTCAGGTTTTTGTAAGTTGAGGAAAGACATGATAGTCGAACGGATCCAGATCTGGTAAATAAGGAGGGTGTTCGAGTAATTTGAACCATAAATCACGGATTGTTTGCATGGCAACCTGCGATTTGTCTGCAAAGGTATTGTCCCGCAAAAATGAAATACAATTGGACAACTTTCCGCTTTTCGCTCCATATTTTTTTTGTTTGTAGAGCGGTCAGTAACGTCGTATAGTAATTCCCAGTTATAGTTCTACCATTATCCAGAAAATCAATCATGTTTACTCCTTGGCAATCCCAAAAAATTTAAGCAAGGACTTTTACAGCAGATTTTTGAACATGAAATTTTGTAGGCCTTGGAGAACCAGACTGCCCCCGTTTCATCGATTGCTACTTAGTTTCTGGGTCGTAGAAATGTAACCAGTTTTCATCCAAAGTAACAACACGGCTTAAGAAGGTTGCATATTTTTCAAACGCACAGATCAAACGAAATGCTCCTTGCACGCTTCTGGTCAACATTCGGACATTTGGGGATCCATGTTGCAGAAGTTCTTCTCTCCAAATCGACGTGAACTATTTAATGGGCGTGTTCTTGTGAAGTATTCAGTACATCAGATATTCGTTTTAGGCCTATTCGGCGATCTGATAAAATTTTGTCATGAGATGCATCGATATTTACGGGGGTGTACACAGAAACTGCCTTTCTCGATCGGTTTTCATCTTCAATGAAGCTGGCAATCCAATTTTTCATGGTCGCATACGAAGGACATTGACCGCCAAGCGTATCTTCGTAAATCTGGTTACCTTTTAACCCGTTCAAATACAGGTCTGGCTTGATGATGCTTCAATACTCCAATTTCTCAATTTTCACAATTTCGGTCGATTTCAAATTTTATTGCGCAACTCTGGTTTGACTTTTTGACATGAAAATTTACACTAAGTCTTCTAATATCCGTTGCTGCCATGGCAGCATCATATACTTCTTGTCCAAGAAACCGGTCTAGGCAAAATAGATATCAATACATAATCGTATAACATCAATTATTTTGCAAACGAATATATGCATAAATGTCATCATACCTAAAACAATACCTGTTTCTTAGTTTCATAAGCCCAAATTTAAGATCTACTGTAGGTAATTATAATCAACATGTTCAAATCGCAATTTTTACCGCGATAGAAAAGTTAATTAATGTGGTTTAACATATTTTATTATATATTAAGTCGTAATTTGATGTTTTCTAAATATTTTATTTTTTGTGTTTTACGTAATTGATATTTGAGTGAAGGTTAAAAAAAGCACATGTTAGGATAGAAACAGATGTTCGCTCGAACTGCCTTTATGGAGGTAGTGTAAGTGTAACGAATATTTGAAAGTGTCGGTATGCACATTCGTGTGGTGAAAACTTCACAAATGTAATAATAAATTGTGTCGGTGCAGACCGCGATCAAACCATAGCTTTGTGGGTACGTGGAAACTTGAGACGTAAATGTATATATACTCCTTCTGTTGTATAAGGCCCAAATTCGGCCTCATCTGGAATATAATTCTCACCTCTGGGTTAGTGCTCCCCAATACGCCCTTGATATCGTTGATCGTATTCAAAAGAGAGCGATTAGGCTTATAAATGACCCGTCCTTAACTTCTCACATACAGTCCCTTGAGCACAGTTCTTTCTTTGTATTATCGTTATTACAACGGCTATTGTGCTGGTGAATTACATTCTTTGATACCATCTCCGGCTATCTTTGCGAGAAACACTCGGTTCGCTCATTCACATCATCAGTATGCAGTACAAATCTCCACTTGTCGTACCAAACGGGCGCAATCCACATTTTTCTACACGGCTTCTAAACTCTGGAATGATCTCCCTAGTTCCTGTTTTCCTCTCACTTATGATATGAGAAAATTTAAGGTAGCTGTTCATAGGCATCTATTGGCAATTCATTATCCCTCTATCCATCCTCCTAAGTGTTCCTGAGTGCTTTATATATAACTTTTTCGTGGTTGTACAGTAGTTTATTGCGCATGTTGCGCGTAACCTGTTTCGCAGGTGTATTGCACTTAAGCTCTTAGCGGTAGGTTAAGATAAATAAGATTATGTTTATAGAATTATTATAAGAGACGGTTTTAGACGTAACATAAGACACCAAAAATTAACAGAGGTGGATCACGTCAAGCCATTTCCCAACGCCTATATTATTTCTGTTTTCTGACTCAAATTCTTTTTTTTTGCGCACTGTGCTTTACGTGCACGGATCTGGGTCCATAAAAGTTCAAAGAAGCACAGATAAGCAATATCGTCTTGATCAAACTATCATATTATTATTCCAAAATCTAGCTATAAGTTGGCTAAAGCTATCACATCCTGTCCCATTAAGCAATTTGATTTGATATATAGGGAGGCAATAAAAGATAAGGATAACATACACATATTTGTGGGTTGAAGTTGCCAAATTGGAAACTAGTCTTAAGCTTCGTAGTAACTCAAAGGAAGGAATGCAAGAAGTTGCATTTTTGTCAAATAAAATTTTTAGTGTACAGATCGAATGGCCAAAACACGATTTAGCACTTTCAAACATTAGCAAACCTTATTGACACATTTATATAGTGAACTTTGAAATAGTATTTTTGTAAAAAGCACAAAAGAAAGGAAATAAGTATAGGGAACCGTTTTTGTTTCATATTAATTTTATATTTTATATTAAAGAACATTACTTAGGGCCGTGGAAACTGAACCATATATACTTCTATATATCAGATGAGTTTAACTATAACACTAAAAAGGCACTTTCACTAAAAACGTGAGTATAACCGCACTATTTCGCGGTACAAGTACGTTAGTATGACACAGTTAAAGGTAATATATGCAGGGTGATATAGAAAAAGTGCCATGCATAGTGCCACGCGATAGAGGACACTAAAATAAGAAAAAAAGTTCCTATGTACTTAGGTCCGCAAAGCCTCCGTTTAAGAGATATAGGGTGTTGAAGTATAATTATTTTTTTGCTTTTTTTTAATATCTTTTTACAATGATGTAATAAGCGGACGATATATTGTATACAGGGGCTTTTTATCTCGCAGAATTCAAATATGACCTTAATTCTTCTATTACTGATACAGGTTTCCATCTTGTTTGAATCGGTCCTAAGTTTTTTGCCTTACACTGTATGTCATTTTCGACTGGAAAAATTTGTTTTCCCATCTTTTCTGCTTCAGAAAAGTATACCTTATTGAAGTCGCTAGGACCAACGGTTTACGAGAAAAATGCATCCGATGCATGCAAATTATCCAAAAGCGCCAAAGTAACTTATTTGCAAAAGCAATGACATAACACTTCAACAATTAATTTTAATAGCAACAACAAAGGGCAGTGATTAAAAAAAAACATTAAATTTTTAGAAGATATTCAAATTGTTATCCTTGTACTTGAATACATTTTTCAATTCTTCTTCCCAAGGATTGACGCATCTTTGAAATATTCCTGGGTTATAACGGAATCTATCAGGGGATTCCATAATTCTTATTCATAGTTGCTCTTCATTATGTATTTCTACAGAATAAACATCATTTTTCATGAATCCCCAAAATGAAAAATCGAGGGGATTAAGGTCGGGACTACGATCTGGCCAGGGTACAGGTCCCCCTCGGCCAATCCACGTATTTCCAAAGCTCCTATCTAAAAATTCCCTCGCCAATCGAGAAAAGTGAGCTGGCGCACCATCATGCATGTAACGCATTCTAGCAATAATAGCCAATGGGACACCCTCTAATAACGTATTTAGTTCATTCTCCGAGAAATATCGATACAGTTCACCTGTCAATCGATTGGGCAATTTAAATGGGCCAATTGAGTAAATGTCAATTATACCTGCCTACACATTAATAGAAAAGCCATATTGGTGACTTCTAATTACGTTTCTCCAAATAAGTTACTTTGACGCTATTGGATAATTTGCATGCATCGGATGCATTTTTCTCGTAAACCGTTGGTCCTAGTGACTTCAATAAGGTATACCTTTCTGAAGTAGAAAAGAAGGGAAAACAGATTTTTCTAGTCGAAAATGACATACAGTGTAAGGAAAAAAAGTTAGGACCGACTCAAATAAGATGGAAACCTGTATGTGGCGCCCTTTATCAGTAATAAAAGAACTAAGATAATAATTGAATTCTGCATGATAAAAGCCCCTGTATACAAAATTTCGTCCGCTTATTACATCATTGAAAAAGATATATAATATATATATATATATATATATATATATATATATATATATATATATATATATATATATATATATATATATATATATATATATATATATATATATATATATATATAGGTTCCCATAATAGGCTGCCCATTTTAATATTTGCATTAAAATTTTTTTAGTTAACAAAACAAACTATTTATTATACTAAATTACAGCTAACTCTTTGGGATTTATGATAACATAAATATTTGGATAATTTAACTCTAACTTTTAAAAATCACGTCTTCTAAATGACCTCCACCAACTTCAACACATTTTTCAATATCAGATAAAAAGTGGTTCATTACACGGCGTAGCAAACCTTCGTCTATTCCTTCAACTTCTTCACGAATTTTGACTTTGAGTTCCTCGATTGTACCTGGACGACTCGCAAACACTTTGGCTTTTAAATATTCCCACAGGAAAAAATCGGGTGCCGTTAAGTCGGGGGACCTTGAAGGCCAAGGCAAATCTCCGAATCGAGAAATGATTCGGCCATTAAACATTTCTCGCAGAACACTCATTGAGTTTCTGGCGGTATGAGCTGTTGCCCCATCTTCTTGGAATAGTAAGGCATTGTTTAGTAATCCTCGTCGATTTAATTCTAGAATGAGGAATGTCTCTAGCATGTTTACGTAGCGCTCGGATGTTACTGTTACAGCGCGGTTATTTTCATCCTCAAAAAAATATGGACCAATAATACCAAAAGATCCTACTCCACACCACACAACAACTTTTGGATTATGGAGGTTCTGTGTAAAGATTTCACGAGGATTTTCATTTGATCAGTATCTAAAATTCTGTTTATTAACCATGCCGTTCAAATAAAAATTTGCTTCGTCGCTCATTAGGAGAATGTGAATTGCTCCTTGATGTAAATCCAAAAATTCTTGACAAAATGCTAACCTTGCTTCTTTATCTTGATTGCTAAGGTGCTGTGCCATTTGGGGAATGAAATTTTAAATCCCTTTGAAGAATTCGATCTAAGCTTCCCTTTGATATTCCTAGGATAAGGGTTTGTCGCGTGACCCCTATTGTTGTTATTAAACTGACGCCGGAATGCACGCCTAACTTTTTCTATCGAATTGCTTCTTATGTAAGTTTCTACACAAAACACACGTTGTTGGACTGAGTAATGCATGAAAGTTCAAACGGATGTTGAAATAATGTCTCAAAACACAAAAATTAAATAATTATTGATGAAAACTAACAAACTTCTCGTAGTAAAATGACGTTACACGAAATTATTAATTTATAACTTATTTGTGACAGGCGCCTAACGGTTTAATAATTAACTTAAATCCCAAAGACTATAGAAGATAATCCCACAGAGAACAACTTGTTTAGTTATCTCGTAGGGAATTTATTAATAAAATAATGTGGGTAGTCGATTATGGGGAACCCAGTATATATATATATATATATATATATATATATATATATATATATATATATATATATATATATATATATATATATATATATATATGTATAGATTTATTTATTTTCAATTTTGAAATCAACGTCTAAACTAATATACCTAGTTATCATAGTTATCAGCGACACATACACATATACGGGGTCCTGCAACAGTGCGCCAGTCATTCATAGCGCTATACCAATTAAGTCATAAATTTCCTTCGAACACAGACCTATACTGTACACATGAGTGTATTTCGCGAAAATATTTTCGCATATACAAGATGGTCCAAAAAAGTATGACGACACAAAATGGATCTTTTTAATTGTGAACTCTGTATTTTTTTGCAAATTTTGGTTCTTTTTTGTTCATTCTTTGTCACCATAATTTTATTTAATTTAATTAATATATTAAAACAATAAAAAATTGTTTTACACGCCTGGAAAAAATTATTAAAAAGCGGTCTTAGATCTGTTTTGTCCGAGCAAAATTGTGGGAACTTTAATAGAAAAAGTCTAACGATATTTGACCCTAAATAATTTACTCCTATCGTATATAGGGCGTCCAAAATGTGGTACCAAAAAAGACCAACCCATTTTATTAGTAAAGTATTAAAAAATGTATTTAGCCATGGAAAAACAACACCGTTTATTTAACAAATAGTCTTGACAGTAGCTCATTTATCATAAAAGATGTTCAAAACATTTTCATTTTGTTCAAGGTATCTATCTGTTTTGCGGGTATGCTTGTTGTAAACGCGTTGATTGTCGCATGTTCTACTTAGTTGTTGGAAGCAAGGTCTTTTACATAGCTCCATAGAAAGATAGTCGGGCTGGGTTAAATTGCGCAATGTTGCAGGCCATCTAACTGCGCCCCCTCTTCCAATCGAACGATTTGCGTGAATCTTATCTAACAAAGCTCTGACCTGTCAAGAAAAATGGTCTGGAGCTCCATCTTGATGTATACTTATGCTTTATGTCTGCGTATTTAGAGGCAAATTTAAAAGCAATGCAGGTAAACCGTTTGCTAAAAATTCGAAATACAATTGGACCGTAAGGTGATTGTTAAAAAAGTAACAACCTACCAGATGTTCTCCAACAACTCCTCCCCAAACATTTATTGACCAACGGTGTTGGTAGTCGATTTGTCGCACGACTCTTGGATTTTCCGTAGCGTAATAGTGAAAATTATGCTTGATGACGCATTAATTGTTGCAAAATGTGGCGTCATCAGAAAATAAGACGTTCATAAAAAATAATGGATTTTATTGAACACGGAGTCGAGCCCACTCACAAAGATCAACTGTACAATGAAGGTAATTTTCACTCAGAGCCTGGTGCAGTTATATGTGGCATGCATGGGAATGATGTACTTTTAAAATTCTCTGAACTGACCTTTCACGTATTCCAACTTCTCCCACACTAATGTTTAGAATTTCTGTAACTGTCAAAAAAACCTCATTTGTAACCGTTTTAATCCTTCCTTTCTTTTTGTTCCCTGTATTAAAAAGATGCTGGAGCAGTCTGCTAAAGCTTATTGGTTCTGGGTAGCGCCTTTCGGAAAACTGAACCGCATACTTTCTTCTTGCTAGAAAACAATTTTTATCACTATTCTCGATTACAAAAATCATGTCTATGCTCTTCCTTTGAAAAATTGTGAAAATTATTTATTAACCCTAGGATGCATGAGTCTCGGAGACTCAGGTACAAATTCAGACTGATACCGAATGTAATTAGTGTCACTTACGAGATGTGTGTTTATTACCTTACCAAGTACACACTCAAATATCTAGCTTCTAATATTATAAACAAATGTTTACAGAAAAAAATGTTTTTCGCTGACAGCCGGTTTTCGTGAAGTAAAGTTATTCTCTAAAAATATTTGAAAGATACAAGTAGTATAATAAGTAGTAATGCTTATGAAGTGTTATTTCTTTATTTTATGTTTCATTATTGGTAAGGTTATTTTTTATTCTTGTAAAATATGATTATTAGTTTTTATTATAAAACTTCCACTCACTATGTAGCTTGGACAAAACAGATCTAAGACCGCTTTCTAATTTATTGCTTGTTAACTACTAAAGCAAATTAAATAAAATTTTGGGAAATAAGAAATAATACAAAAAAGAACTAAAATGCAGGGTGTTCCATTGAAAAATCTATTTAATGTCGTCATACTTTTTGGATCACACTGCGTATGCGAAAATATTTTCCCGAAATTCACTCATATGTATAGTGTAGGTCTGCGTTGGAACTAAATTCCTTACTTGATTGGTATAGGAGCTATGGATGCCTGACGCACTATTGCAGGACCCTGTATAGGGATTAGCAGCTACGAGAAATTTGAAGAGAAAGCTATACATTGCGTATACGATTCAGACTCTGCTTTCTCATGACTTCAAAGGGTTACAGTTGTGAATATGTTATCAGAACACTCCGTATACCTTGCTGTGGAAAAACGAAAAATGTTAAATCTACTGTGAAGCGATGAAATTGAAAACAAGGTTCACAATTTATACCAACCAAAGTTAATTTAAATACAAGACGAATGACAGATTTTTAATAGTAACTTTGTTGAACATTTTTGCGCTTTGACAAAAAGCTTTCTAAAGAACAGTTAATGAAAGTATTATATTTTTATTAGAGGAATAGTTGTTAACAGTTTAATAATTCATTATTCTAAATACTGTGTTACATTTTTTCAAACTAAGTTAGTGCATATTTACAGATTTTCAACTTATCAAACCTTACAACGTGACAGCTTTGTGTACATAAAGCATTACTGTAAGTAGGGGCTTGAAAAGTTGACATTAACCTGAAGACTTAAAAGCACAACGTCAACCGTTTTACCACATTTTTAGATGACGTGTATCAAAATAGTCGTCAAACTTGTCATTCGACAGATTTATTTTTATAATGTGATTAAAATTCCCGGAAAACTTAAATCTGTACCTACAGCTGCAAGATATGTAAAAGATATTTAAACGTGTGCAGCCTACAGAATACAATAATATTTATTGACAACTGTATGTTTTGTTTGTATAATATACAGTGTATCTCATATTTGGCTTACATGTATTGCGATTTCGAAAAGCAACCGTTTTATCTACGTGGTTGGTTAACTTAAGAAAGTTTTAGAGAACTTCACTACTGCAACTGTCAATAATTGAGAAAGTTTTGATAACATGAAAGTGAAAATTGGAAGTGTTGGGTTTTGTGGTGTGAGAATTACGAAGAAACTTATTTTGATGTTTCCCCTAGAGGGCGCTAGTTTAACGGTATTATTTAGGTAAATCAAAACATATTTCTTTATCTGTCTAGTTATGATTAAGAAAAGTTAAAAATCTAAAGTAACGTTCAATTCTACAGAAGAAAAAGGTACCCGTATTAAGGATGCCCAACTTTATCGGTTTACTGAGTTATTTCCCTTAAACCTTTCAATGTATCTTGTCGATTTTCTTTCAGGCGCTGATATTGCTGTTTCTTTAGTAGTTTCGTAGTTTGAACCTCAAGCAAACTATTAACCTAGACAACATTGAAAAGCTCCTGACTAGCTTTTTCCAGAAATGCAAAAATCTAGTATGGCTTGGGTAAGATCTAAGGTTATTTTGACGCATCATTTATATGCAGTACTGTGGTAACGTACGGAACGTATTTTGAATGTAAATGAAGTAAATTTTTGGTGTATGCCGAATGTAAGTTGGTGTAAATAGTACTCCACTGGAATTTAATGGGACATTATGTGTCATATGAAAGAATATTTGAATGTTGTAGAAATATTTTTACGTTAGAAGGATTAGATTTGGTTGAAAAGTTACGTTTTGGGAAAATTCTGACTACTGGTAAAAACCTACCAGATTGCCACTGGTCTTTTGCTGCTGTATACAAAAGAATTCGGATTAAAGAAACGGTTGTAAACCTTTGAGAGGGCGAGATTATGATATACTGGTATTGTATTAATGTGGGGTCTGGAATATGTATGAATATTTTTATTTATATAAATGTTGTAACATTGTACAGTAATGGAAAATTGAATGCATGTTCAAGAGTAAATGCGTTGGACGTTGAATTGCGTGGAAAGAGGAATCGCCCACATGCGAAATTTTCATGAAAAGTTGAGTCAGGGTTTGAATAATATATAGAGTGAATATGATTACCTACTAATAATGACTTTCCCTGTGAGTTGTGAGCATGTCTGTAAGAAAATTCAGGATGGCTACGTTTATTTCGCATCTGTTGCGTTCTGTTCCGTTTTCAGGATTTCAACGCGGCAGAGAAACGCAGTGAATACCCGATTGTGATCGGTGAATTTTGATAGTGCGCGAGAATGTTGGACAGAGGGTATAAAGGCGAGAGCCCAATTGAGACAAGAAGAGAATTGATCGGATAGAGCTTGATTTAAAACGTATCCGCGCTCTTTCTTTAAGAGACCTTAGAATGGTCAGTGCTGGTTTTGTTTCTAAAAATTTAGTTCTGGAGTACGTATAAAAGCGACCGCAATAACCCTTATTGGGGTTAAATCATATATAAACATTTGTAAATAAAAGGTGTAAGTGTGAATTCAAATGAAATAATAGTGTTTCGCGTTAAAGAAATTGCTAAAGCAGATTTAACAATAAAACAGCAAGTATTTAATTAACCCTGCTGTTACCTTCGGGTCTATATGATCCAAAATCAAATTGTTGTTTAGGTAACTTTTTTGTTTATTAATATCTAAACTTCGTAGTTAATGCCTTTGCTTCTAATCCATTGAAGAATGAGGCGGCTTGTTTGTTTTAATAATTTTTTTTTCATTATTTTTTTAAACATGATTGTTACATTGATGATCCTCGGGTCATTATGACCTGAGGCTGTAATATATTAGTAGTACGTATAAATTTGTATTTCCAATTATTTTATATTGAAATTTTAGGATAGGTAATATGCATATCATTACATGCTTGTTCAAACGTACCTACCTATGCGAGTTACTACAGCATTTTTGGCAGGTCTGTAGCCGCGTGTGCAAGTCGAAACAGGAACAGACTTGCAACTTGCAGCAGGTATAAATATGATATAGCGGTATGCAACCGACAGCTTTGTTTGTTACGTTGCAGAGTAAAGTGCGGCTTGTTGTACGTACTACTAGTTTTTCTAAAGTGCTGAAATAACAATAATGGCAAAAAAATATCTTAGTGGTGAATTCTTAGAAAAACTTATTGATAATTTTAGTGACATTAGTGACTATGAAGCTTCTGGAGAGGAAGATCATATCAGTGATGATAGTGTTTATGAACAGTCAGACGATGATTTTTTCGACGATGCTGAACGGACAAATCCTACTCAATTGATGCCACCTGCTCAATCGGTTCAATATAAAGACAATGCCATAACTTGGATGTTACATCCATTTCCTCAATCAGGGCGTGCAGCTCGTGCAAATATCATAAAAGTCGCTCCAGGTCCAACTAGATACAGCAATGCACGAGTCCAGGATGTAAAATCTACATTTCAGCTATTTTTCAATAGTTCTCTGGAAAATATAATTTTGAAAATGACTAACATCGAAGGTTGTAGAGTGTACGGTGACTGGTGGCAAGAATTAGATGACATTAAGTTGCAGGCGTACATAAGTTTGTTACTGTTAGGAGAAGTTTGCAGATCGGATAATGAATCTACTAGAAGTTTGTGGAATGCAGAAACAGGCAGACCTCTTTTTCGCGCAACAATGTCGTTGGAACGATTTTATTATACATCACGCGTGTTACGGTTTGATAATAAAGAAGATCGTCAAGAAAGAAGGTTACGGGATCAGTTGGTTCCTATTAGAGAATTTTGGGACAAATGGACTGAAATACTACCAAAATTGTACAATCCTGGGCAAAACGTAACTGTGGACGAGCAGCTGGTTGCATTGAGAGGTCGTTGTCTATTCAAACAGTATATACCAAGCAAACCAGCAAAATATGGCATCAAAATATGGACGCTTTGTGATAGTGCAAGTTCTTATGCTTTAGAAGTTCAAGGTGAAAACCACCTGGGGGAAAACCTGAGAAAGATCAAGGGCTGAGAGTAGTTTTAGACCTTACTTATGGACTAAGAGATCAGAACGTAACTTGTGACAATTTCTTTACATCGTATAAATTGGGTCAAATGCTTCTCTTAAGAAATCTTACTATGTTAGGAACTGTCAGGAAAAGCAAGCCTGAGCTACCTATCATGGAAGTAAATAACGTTGTGCATAGTTCCAAATATTATTTTACTAAAGATACCGCAGTTGTGTTTTATATTCCAAAAAAATACAAGAGGGTCATTCTAATGAGTACGTTTCATAACCAGAAACAAATAAGCGAGAGAGAAGGCAAAAAGCCACAAATTATACTTGATTATAATTCTACCAAAGGAGCAGTTAATACATTAGATCAGCTAATCGGTGCATATACATGCAAACGAAAAACAAATCGATGGCCCATAATCTTATTTTACATAAATTTAGATACCAGTGCCTCTAATGCTTTTGTCTTATGGCGCGAAATAAATCCAGACAGGAATAAAAATGTTTTGTTCAAAAGAAGACTGACTGTTTTTGGAACAACTGGGCAAACAATTGGTAAATCCTTACATTTTGTCCAGAAAACATATTCCCCGTAATGAACAAGCAGCTGCAATTGTAACAGCTATTCAACAACCATTGGTGGAAAATTCTACCGCACCTCTTCCTGGAACTAGCAACAATAACAAACGAGCACGCTGCAAATTTTGCCCTTCTAAATGTGACAACAAAACTAATATGACCTGCATTGAGTGTAAAAAATATTTGTGTAAATAACACGTGACCTATTATTGTAAAAAGTAGTGGATCATATTAATTATTAGACATTTTTTATTCCGTTTTTTTTTATTTACATTTGGTTGAATTTATTGTAAGTTTCACGTTTCATATAAAAAACATTGCATTAGAGAAATAAAGTTAATAAATGTATAAACATTGTTGTTATTTTGGTTTTAATTCATATTTCAGGAGTTCGGGTTATTATGACCCGAAGGAGCACAAGTGTATAGTCTTGTCGAGGAGAACAGCAGGGTTAAGAGTGTTCAATAATTAAGCGCGTGAGTCAATAATGAAAAAAGTGGATGTAACCCTTTAAGTAACAATAGCTGTAGTACGTGGTTTGAGCTAGTTAGTAATAGTCATTCATATTGATCGTTGTATGTGTATAATCGATAATAGTATAAAATCGATTGTATAAAGCAAATAACAATTTTATTATACAAGTGGAAGTAAACATTCTTTGTTGTGATGGACGTTTATTTGAAGGGCAAACAATAAATCAGATAGCGCAAGTAAGTACAGGCAGCTGCGCTCACGAGTGTTACAGCCAAATGAATTAGCGATTACGGCTGTTTCTGTTCTCTTTTGCGACAGGTAAAGGGATTACGAGAAACAAAGCATCTCCATATGAACATCTCGGATAGGGGATTACTTACTGTAATTTGTAAATACTAAACTTCTGTGCCGCCAAAAAGTTGGACACAAATGAAAAACTTTTTTATTTTTTGCGAACGATACGTAAGAGTAAACTGCCCTTATTTTTGAAAAAATCGGAAAATTTTAGTTGAAAAAATTCTCAAATATGAATTTTCAAGACGATCTAAATATCGTTAAACAATTGTATTAATTAGAAAGTTACTTACAATGCATTTACGTTATTTCAAACCAAGCCCATGCGGGAAGATATTTTAATGAGTTTTTAATGTAACTGAAAAATAAACAAACAACCCTAAATATAATACTGATTTTTTCTTATATTAACTTTGCCTGAAATAATTCTTTTGTAATTTTGAAATTTATTGTTTATTATTATTAGTTATTGAAAACATAGTAAACGTCGGGTGTAAATAGTATAAAAAGTGTAAATATTTTATTTGTTTATAAATGTACAATTAATTCTCTGTTTATTTTCTCTTAAATTAACTTTACCTGAAATAATTCTTTTGTAATTTTGAAATTTATTGTTTATTATTATTAATTATTGAAAACATTTAAACAAAGGCGAAGGTATAAACATCATCAAACATCCAACAAGTTTTTAGCGAATCTGTGAGAGCGGCGAAATTTGCCTGAGACCGGACTTGAGGTTTAACCGATCCCAGCATAACGACAACTGGCAACGGTGTGCTCCATAAGACTCCACACTGCATTCTCAGTGTGACTTTCACTATAGTGTTTTGAAAGGATGTATGTGTGATTATCTCTTGACTCATTATTGTTGTTTATTGCAAAGTACATTATTACGGGGAAATGTTTTGTATTTATAAAGAAATCCCTTTTTTGTCCCATTGCCCACGTTTCATTGTTAAGAAAGAATTAATCAAAGTCTTAGGAAGTTCGAAAAAGGTAGCGCGACCTTCAGACAGGGCACAATAGGATGATATCACAAGTTCTACAGTTTAGAACACTTTCCTAGCACGTTTGTTGACTTAAATAAATAGCACGTGATCCCTCTTATGAGGCAGTATTAAGTATCAAGTCTAGGTCGAAACGAATTTGCTTACGGCGGTGTCTTGTGCGTGTGGAAAATAAGTGTACTGGTGCGTGTAAATAAATATGCTGTCAATAGCTCGTGAGTTATGGCTAAGTATCAATAAATAACTGTTTCGAAAAAAATAACCATTATAGCGTAGTGGGTATCTAGGATAGTAGAAAATGCCAAAAAAGAAAATACACATTTAATAGTGATTTGGAAAGTGAATATCCGTAGATTAAAAAGACAACCTGAGATAGTGATGTAAAATCATTAATATGTTACACATAGTTTTCACTTGCGCATGGTGAAAAGGCGAATATTGTTCAACACATGCCCCAACACTTAACTTTAAATATTATGAATATTGCTGCTTCTAGTAGTAGCAAAGTGTCGTGATTGCACTATTAAACTGATATAAAGTTGCTTATAAGAAAAATGTGTATGTGCTCAAAACAAATCTGAAGGTATTGTGTGTAACACCTTACAAAGAAAACATTAAGCTCCATACAAAATGACCTTGAAACGGTCAATTTTGTAACAATCTATACCGATTGTTCAAATCACAGGAGCGTAAAAATGCGTCCTACGTTCGCAAGATATATTACGAAGGACAAGAGCAATAAAGTAAAACTTTTGGAAGTTCAATATCTTTCATGTAGAACTTACGACGTTATATCCGAATATATTACTAAAACGGATGACAAATATGACTTACCAACCAAAGTAATGGCAATATGAGCTGCAACAGAAATTGCAATTTTGGAGGAGCAGCAAGTTAAAATCAAAGTAAGGTCTTTCATAAATCTCAGCAGTTACTCAAAATTCCTTCAGCAGACTGATTGCCTTATGACATCTAAGCCATTATTGTGAAAATCTATGGTTATTTCTACCTTTAACTGTTCAAGTTGGAAGATTATGTGAGTTTGTTAATGTCGAATACCAAACACTGCTGAAAAGCGGTAAATCCAGATGATTAGCGTTGTTGTCTTCGATAGAAAGGATATTAAACATGTGCAAACCGTTACAGAGCTACATTTCTCTCACGAAGAATGTTCGAAATTGTTTCTTAATTAGTTTTAAAAGATTTTTTTGAAGTTTGGCTAAAGTTTCTTCACTCAAAAGATTCTAGATTTTATAAATGCGTGTTGCAAGTATATTCTGATAAATTTTTGAAGATCCGTAAGCGTTTCGTTGGGTCTTCAAAAAAAAGAAACTATGTGGTCAAATGTTGGAAACTCATTAACTGTGTTTTACAAAACAACGATAGATGATTCTGAACGTTTTGATGAAATTATGCGCATTAAAAAATATACAACCAGTCAAAAAATGAAAGAGTGGAAACAATTATGTTTCTATTGACAAACAATGTATCGAGCTTTTTAGTCACTTCCAGAGTTAATATACAGGGTATCCCGTAAAGAATGAACGATAGTTCAGAGATAGTTTCCTGAGGTTAAAATAGCCCCATTCAGGCCAACTTACCTTAGTCCAATGCTGCTTCCTTAAAGAGTTATGATCTTTCAAAGACGCATTTTTATTTCACTTTTCTTCGATAGCTGTCGCATTTTTCAAGATATCGTGTTTAAATTAGGTACAGAGGAGTTTTTCGAGAAGACAAACATGAATATCTATTTGTGTTCAACGTAAAAGGCAGAGAATAAAGAATTTGAACGACTTGTTAACATTTCTGAAAGGTCATTTTATTTTCTTTGAAAAAAGTACTCTTATTGTATATCGCTAAATGGTTCCGCTTTAGAGGGAAATACACTTAAAGTGAACGCTGCAGAATGTACATGTTTCACTTGCATATTTACAAACAACTAAAAAACTATAAAACATTGGACAGGTATTTAATTATGATGAATGGTATTCTCTAAATGTCAACCATTTGCCTCAATACAGATTTGACATCTTTTCAAAAAATTTCTTCTTACTGCAAAAAACAATGGATGCAGATTTCTAATGGCATTTGCAGCTGCAAACATTTTTTGATATAGTTCAGCTCTTGTATTAATCACAGCAGCAGACTATACTAAAGTCTTTATGTACCCCTATATGAAAAAGTCCATTGGATTTAAATCAGGACCTCGTGGAGGCCACCAATGTTGACTTCTTCCAATCCAATGATGGGGGAATACATTATTTAAGTGATTTTGCACCGCGAGAGGATGATGGACAGGGGCTTGAAGAAATCATCTCACGACGAACGTTTAAAAGAACTTCCTCCAGCAGGTTAAACAAGTTATGCTGAAGGAAGTTTAGATACTCGCGACCATTCAGTGTAGCTGGGAGTTCAAAAGAATCCACCAGAGAATCGTTCACTATTCCAAACTAGATATTAATTTTAAATTCGTGTTGAACATGGCGCTCCCGTGTGGAGCTTGAGTTTTGGTCAAACCAAATATGACAATTTTGTTAAATACCTATCTTCTGGTAAAGGTTGCCTCACCCGTAAACGAAATGTTGTTTATCAAAGATTGATCACTTCGATGATGGCTTAAAATTCAGTTAGAAAAATTCGCTCTTGCCAAAAAATCATCTGGCAATAAATTTTGGACTGGTGTGTAATAATACGAGTGTAGTTGCTGTTCATGCAAAACAATTGATATTTCGCGGCGAGATAACCCAGTATTTGCAGATATTTGCCGAATGCTAATGGACGAATCAATTTCAACTAGATCTAAGACCTCTTCTTCTTGCCCAACAGTACGTACTATATGTCGTCCATAATGCTCTCATATCACTCATTTCAATATTTGAGAACAAATTATGTCGCGCATCCTTAAAACGGAAACCTAATACTTGAACAATGAAATACTCTAGCAAGTAACAACAAACAAAACAACGTAAAAAACACAGAAATGTTAATAAATATTTCAAAATCTTTATCCACAAAAAAAAATACAGCGGGAACCAGAAACTTGGATAAGGGTACCTTTTGCGTTGAAAGTAAATACATATTCATGTTTATCTAACCGAACAACTCCCCTGTACCAAGTTTAGACAAAATATCTAGAAAAATACGACAGCTGTCCAAATAAGTAAAATAAAAAATCTTTGAAAGGTCATAAATCATAACATTCTAAGGAAGCATAATAGGACTAAGGTAAGTTGATCTAAAAGGGGTTATTTTAACCGAAGGAAACTTTCTCCATTCTTTACGGGACACTCTGTATACGAAATAACATACTAGAAATTTTTGAAATGAACCGGGATCAAACGCCGTCACGGAAAGAATTTTTTTCTGATATGAATAAAATCTGGACCAGCAAAAAGCCTTACTTCAAAAACTTTAAAAGGTCTTTAAAATCGTAAAAAGTAATTTTAAAATGAATTTTTTAAGTATCTCCAAGATCGCCCAGATCTTTTATGAATTCATTTGAATTCAATGAAAAAATATAAAAATAAGTAACGTTTCGCTCGCCGTTTTATTAACTATCTACTAAAAACCGAATTAAATAGATTTTTTTTAACAGTATCGCATTAAGACGTCTTACGCCTGAAAAATTACTACATTTGTCACTTAGACCAGAAAGCATAAAAAACGCGTAATTTTGGTTCTACTGTAAAAGAAATTTCTCCGTCTCCTTCCCCTTTCTGAGGAGTATTTGGTACCCCAAGCCCCGTATTTTCTTTTTACATCAATGGCCACCTTAAGAAGGTGCGAAGTGCTGACTTTAAATGGTCAGATCTTGAATATCTAATAATATATATTCTGTATTTAATACCTCATTTAATCAACAATCCAAAACGTTCGGCTGCAATAAATTCAAATTAAAACTTGTACATGCAAGAAAAATATCAAATTCATTTTTCAATGTAAAATCCCGTAAAAATCATACAGGTTCTAAGTTACCGCGCTTATCAATTTTAAAAATTAGTTTGCCTTTGGACGTCTCGCTGGCTTGTTGTACGTGAACCGGTCGGTTATCATTATTATCAATAATTTACGTGCTGTTGTTATTAGTGGTTTATCAACGGGGGCCCCCTTCCACCAGAAGTAGCCTGTACTACAAAGTCAAGGCGTTGATTGAGAAATCGTTTAAGATACGCAACGGTATGGTAATATCCGTAGCCAAAGTTGGGTCTCAACTAGAGACGGCGCTAGTAGTAAAGTGGGTCTCAAATGTTTAGTTGCTCGTTAACTCTCGCCGTGAAAGTGTCGATGTACTCTTAATTGGCAAGCGTGTTTGACGTCAGGTTTCTCCTACAAACTTTTGATTATTTGTGTTTTTGCAAAGCGTGTCATTTTTCAAATAAAAATTTAATTTCTGATCTAATTGATTAATAAAATAAATTTTGTTTTTCTTTATAATTAAAATTACATTGATTGTAAGAATTGAATAAATTTAAAAGTTTATTTATTCATGTTGTTTGAAGATAAATTATTGCAATTATTCATCCTATATGATTAATTGACGAATATGCTAAAATTTTCGTATTCTAATTTGATTAAATGCCATTAATCCTCTTACAATTATTGCCATTAAAATAATAATTATTATAAAAGATATTTAGTAGTAACAGGACTATAGGGCAATTTTCTGTCATGTTAATATTAATATACAATTTATTCAATCTAATCCTTCAAGAACTTCAAATCAAAAATGGAACGGGGTTATTCTTATTTTCATTAGAAGTCTTGAATTTATAGTAAAATAATTAATGATTCTTGATTTATTTTTGATGAAAATACTCGAACTTATTATTAATATGATAATTGCTAATAGAATTACTGATGATACAATAGTTTGTGTAATAAACTATTTAATTGAAGATTCAGAAGAAAGTTTATTTTTCTTGAATTTGAAATTGGAATAATAGATAAAACATTAATTTCAAGTCCTATTCATATAGCTATTCATGAATAAGAGGAAATTGAAATCAAGATTCTATTCTAATAATTAATATTGATAAACATAAAATTTGATAAAATTTTTTATTAAAAAAAGAATCTTTATATTTGGGGTATGAACCCAAAAGCTTTATTTAGCTTATCTTTTATAAATTAGTATAAGATGTACATGAATTTTGATGTTCACAGGAATAGTTTAATTCTATTATTTATAATGAAGGTAAAATTTTACAAGGCCATCTTGCCAGTATTTACTATAAAACCATCAATATTTATGCATACTGGTAAAATAATGGAAATATCTCGAAAATACTGAAAATTGGGATAGGGAACCCTATATCACTTTAAAAGAGTATTAAATTTCCTTCTCATGAATAAATAAAATACAGGGTGTTCCATTTAAAATGACAAAGTAATAGCACCAAATACTTGGAGAAAATCAAAGTTGAAGTTAGGAACACCCTGCATATTATTTTACTATTGTAATTATTATGATAGACAGTCCAAGAAGTGTACAATCGAAATCTAAAAGCAAATTAATTAAAAATTTCTGTTAAGTTATAATTAATTTTTTCAATTACTCTACATTTTTAGAAACAATTGAATAACTCGAAAACTATCAAACTTAGATATAGGGTTACTTGAATAAATACATATATTCCTGTAACCTGTATATTCCACACTAATTTTAATTTGTAGACCAAATAGAGTTACATACTTGTGTAAAACGATTTTTGATATCATTTACCGTTTTACCGCTAGGTTCCGTCCCGTTGAGCGTGACTAACCCTGTATATATATATATATATATATATATATATATATATATATATATATATATATATATATATATATTATTTATGATTGTGGACCTGAACAGGGTAAATAAGGCCTATCGTGCTAAAGCACTCAGGAACACTTAGGAGGATGGATAGAGGGATAATGAATTGCCAATAGATGCCTATGAACAGCTACCTTAAATTTTCTCATATCATAAGTGAGAGGAAAACAGGAACTAGGGAGATCATTCCAGAGTTTAGAAGCCGTGTAGAAAAATGTGGATTGCGCCCGTTTGGTGCGACAAGTGGAGATTTGTACTGCATACTGATGATGTGAATGAGCGAACCATGTGTTTCTCGCAAAGATAGCCGGATATGGTATCAAAGAAGGTAATTCACCAGCACAATAGCCGTTGTAATAACGATAATACAAAGAAAGAACTGAAACCATCCTTCTATGCTCAAGAGACTGTATGTGAGAAGTTAAGGACGGGTCATTTATAAGCCTAATCGCTCTTTTTTGAATACGATCAACGATATCGAGAGCGTATTGGGGAGCACTAACCCAAAGGTGAGAATTATATTCCAGATGAGGCCAAATTTGGGCCTTATACAGCAGAAGGAGTTGTCTAGAGGTAATGTACTGCTTAGATCTGTACAAAAAGCCTATTTTACGAGCAGCTGTTTTGGTAGCTGACGGAAGATGGTCAACCCATGAGAGATTTGAAGATACAGTCATACGCAACAGAGTAATAGGGTCTAAAAACTTAAGAACTGAGCCATTCATACTTACAACAGGAAATGATCGATCTTTTTTGGCGGACATAAGGCAACACTGAGTTTTGTTAGCAGTAAATTTAACTAGATTATTGCTTCCCTAAACGAGAATACGTTGAATGTCTTTGTTGATTGAATTTGCCATTTCAGCTTTAATTTCTTGATTTGACATAGAAGGTGGATTATCACTATGAGTAGACTGAGATGAACTACAGTGAAGAGTGCTATCGTCAGCAAAGCAATGGATGGGGTTACTTGTTGAAGAAATAAGGTCGTTTATGTACAGCAGAAAAAGTGTAGGCGCTATAACGGATCCCTGTGGTATGCCCGCGTTAATGCTAACTTCTTTTGAAAAAAAGCCATCAACTACGACACGTATTCATCTTTTATCAAGGAAACTAGAAACCCAGTTGATGAGCGTATCATTTAACCCAAACGAGGTGAGTTTGGCAAGTAAACACTTATGCCAAACTTGGTCAAATGCCTTTGAGATATCTAAAGCGACTACAACTGTTTCACCGGACTGCTCTACTGTATTGTTCCAAACTTGAGTCACATATGAAAGAAGATCGCCTGTTGAACGACTTTGCCTAAACCCATATTGATGGTCACTAAGGAGTTTGTTAGTTTCAAGAAACGTGAGCAGTTGCTGATTGATGGTTTTTCCATGATTTTAGACATATGGAAGTGATGGCAATTGGTCTGGAATTTGAGGGATCGGTCTTATCACATTTTTTGGGAATAGGTTGAACATTTGCTAACTTCCATGATGAAGGGAATTCCCCAGAAAATATAGAGATCGTATAGAGCTTAGATAAGACTGGTACTAGTTCGGGGGAACATTTCTTTAAGACAGTAGCTGGGATACCGTCTGGGCCAGTCGCCTTATTGAGATCAAGCCTACTGATGATCGATTCCAAGAGCTTGTACCGAAAATGAATTGGTTTCATAACGTATGAAGAAGAGTTGACTAGGGGCACATCTTTTCCAGAATCATTGAGACACGAGTTTGATGCAAACAAATCCACAAAAACGTTGGCTTTGTCTACAGAATCAGCAACTACCGATCCGTCAATAGATGTCAGGGGGGGAAATGAAGATGTTCAAAAGTTTTTACTAATGGCTTTTGCTAAAGACCAAAATTTACGACTGCCTAAAGGAGATGTAGCTAGTTCATTGCATTTTCGTTGTTCGAACAACTTTTTAGTTTTAGTGATGACACTTTTGCAGATATTTCTAGCACCAACGTATTCTACATGACTGTCAACCGATTTATTAGATTTTCATTTAATGTAATTTATTTTTAAAGATATTGCATCATAACAAGCCTTATTGAACCAGGGTTGGGAACGTGAATGACCTACACGGTACTGTTTTTCGGAATGTATAACTCCATTCCCATGAGGATGACTTCAGATACTGAAAGAGCGATGTCCGAAGAAGAGGACGACTTAAAACAATATTCACGCCATGGAAAGGTTGCAAAGAAATCCCGTAAATCACTCCATCGAGCTGACTTAAAACACCACAAGGTTCTATCGGTTTTGCGAACAACAGTGGAATTAGGTACAGTAAAAATGATTTTTATTAGACAATGGTCGGAAAGACCTAAGGCGAAAGAACGGAAGTTTTATAAACAAGAGGGTTTGATGTAAGAAAGAGATCTAGAAGATGTGGAGTATGGTTAGGGTTATCAGGATTCTTGTGGGTTCAGAAATCATTTGTGTGAGATCACATGAAATAGCAAATGTTTCTGCACTATGACCAGCGGGATTTGTAGTAGATGAAAATTGAAGCCAATTAGAGTTATGAACATTGAAATCGCCTACAAATGAGATATCGCAAGATGGAAACTGAGACAGGAGATAGTCAACTTTCATACTAAGGTAATCGAAGAAGTCTTGAAAGTTGCTGTCATTAGGAGACCTATAAATGCAACAGTAGAATTTCACAAAATTAGGCCAGAATGTTTAAACCAAATCACGTCAAAATTTTTATTTTCTAAGGAAGAAACCCTCTTGCAAGCAATTCAGTCCTTGATGTACGCACATACGCCTCCTTTATATCGAAAGTTAGAGTGAAGATGGTATTGAGGAAATTGCATTGGGGACTCGGAGCTTTCAGAGGAAACTTGTGTTTCAGATAGAAACAATATATCAGGTTGTAATTGTTCAAGATGTTGGTGAATAGCATTAAGATTAGACCTGATACCGCGGATGTTGCAGTAGTGAATCAGAAAGTTGATACTTTCGATGACCGAGGTCGCTTGGGCCCTGCCCTCCCGGACATCCGAATGGGGCAGGATTTTACGTCCGGAATTTATTACCCTAGAAACCACAGCCATCTTATTTTTTAATTTGGGACTTTTAATCCGATAGGAAGACAGTGAGGGCGAGAAGGAAGAATAAGGATGAGAATAGATTAAGGATGATGGAAAAGGTAACCGGCAGCCCTTACCGAGCTCAGAAAATCGGAGACCCAATATTAAGGAGCCCATGGTAAGGGTGGTGGTACCTCCCCGGCTGGCATGGAGTATACATGCCTACCACCTATTGAATTGAATTGAATTGAATATATATATATATATATATATATATATATATATATAATGGAATTAATATATAAATATTTAATATATCATTAAAACGTTATCTTAAGAATTTAACATTATTGCTATTGGTCTTTGATAAATAATCATTTATACAAAGAAAATAATTCAAAAAACAGCTTACGAGTTACTAGAAATTAAATTTGTTATTAATGGAATATTAATTGAAAAATTAGAAATTAATTAATTTTTTATTGCATATTAATGATTTGTTTATGATTATATTTTAAATATATTTGAGGGGGGTCAATAAAATATTTATATTAATATACGTATAAATAAATTTTGTAAGTTTTAGTTTAAATTATTAATTCTATAACTTTATTTTTAAATGAAATTGATTGTTTTGTTTTTAAATAAAATTTAATTTTTCATTTATTTTGGATTATTTTTATTTAAAAATTTAATTTAATGATTTATACCATTTTATTAATAATAAATTTGATTATTAAGTAATTTTCTAAAATAGTAAAATTTAATTTATTAATAATTTATTTATTATTTAATTATTTTTAATTGATTAATTTACTTAAATTAGAATTAATTAAATTTAAATGTAAGAATAGTTTATTTTGGGAAATAATTTATTTAAATTTATAATTCAATTTGTATTAAATTTATTATTTAAAATGATTTTACAGTAGAATTTTAACTAAAAGTTTTTTTTTCAGTATTTGACGTTGAAAATTTATCAATATATGTTTCAGTAAATTTTAATAAATCTAATAAAATTTGTGCCAGCAATTGCGGTTATACAAATAGATAATTGAATATTTTGGGTTTTAAATTTTAATTTAATTAAATTTGGTATTTGAATTTTTAGGTGAAATTTAAATTTGAATATTAATTATTATAATAATTTTAAATTCATTAAAATGAAAATATACACTAGGATTAGATACCCTATTATATTAATTGTAAATTATTAAACCAGATTAGTATTTGTTGTTCATGGAAATTAAAAATTTGGTATTCTAGTCAGTTCAGAGGAACCTGTTCTATAATTAATATTCCACAATAAGTTCCACTTTTATTAATTAAGTTTGTATATCGTTGTTTAAGAATTTTTTTTAAGAATTTAAATTTTCAAGGTTTATGATGATAAATTATTTCAAATCAAGGTGCAGTTTATATAAAAGTAGAAATGGGTTATAATAATTTTATCGTTAGAAAATTATTTGAAATTGATTTGATAGTAATATAAAAATTTATTTTATATGATAAATGCTCTAAAATATGTACATATTGCCCGTCACTCTCATTTAAATTGAGATAAGTCGTAACCTGGTAGATGTACTGGAAAGTGTATCTAGAATTACCAAACTAAAGCTTAGGATAAGTTTTTATTTACATTCAAAAATTACTGTTTTATACAGTTAATTTGAATTAATTAAATTATTTTTATTTTTAATAAAATATTTTTATTTTATTAATTATTAAGAAATTTTTTTTATTTATAGTTTATTACTAATGTGAGTGAAATTTTAAAAATTTTAAAAGAAGAATTAATTTTTGTACCTTTTGTATCAGGGTTGATTAAATTGAAATTATTTAAATGTTTTTCGAATTTAAAAGGACTAATTAATCATTTATTTATTTGTGATATAATACTTTAAAATAATTAATTTGAAATGAAGTTTTATTCGTTTTAAATATATCTAGTTTTTAAGAAAAGAATTTAATTCTATTATTTATTTTAAGAATTAATTTTAATTTTAATATTAAATATTTAATGCGATGAGCTTCTATTTAAAACTTAAAAAATTTTAATATATCTATATTTTGTATAATTTTAATTGTTAATCATGATAATAATTTAATAGTTATTTATTATTTAATAAATTATTAATTTATATTAATTTTAAATTGTTTATTAAAAATTAATTTTATGTTTTTTATTATTAGTTATTATGATTAAATTAGTAAATTTGTTTTTAAAGATAAAAAATTTTTTAGATTATAAAAAGGAATTCGGCAAATTAATTTTCTGCCTGTTTATTAAAAACATGTCCTTTTGAGAACAATTTAAGGTCTAATCTGCTCAGTGATAATTAATAGCCGCAGTATTTTAACTGTGCAAAGGTAGCATAATAAATAGTTTTTTAATTGAAATCTGGAATGAATATGGAAGAGATTCTATGCTTTTATGGCTGAATATTCAAGAATTTTGTTTATGAGAATAGTATTTATTTTTATTTTTTGGTAGATTATTTTGTAATTATTTTTTTTTTTGTTTTATTTATCTCTTTTATATTTA
The DNA here is from genome assembly GCA_036346205.1 of Vesta saturnalis. NCBI lineage: Eukaryota > Metazoa > Arthropoda > Insecta > Coleoptera > Lampyridae > Vesta > Vesta saturnalis. Next base: position 1,044,495 of record JARFJB010002012.1, on the reverse strand, counting down.
TTTGAATTCGGGGGACTTTACCTCATTTTCGATATGACAAGCTTATATACTTAGCTTGAAAAAGATGTTTACCTATTTCTTTAAATTTTTTAATGTTTTATTTAGGATTGAAGTTGTTTATTTTTGTTCAAATTATTTAGTTAATTAATTATAGTAAAGTTAATAAAGTAAATTAACTCTTTATTATGTTTTCAAAATATATACTTAAACAAGTTCATTAACTTAATTGAATATAATTTTATCTCATAATTTTGATATTAAAAGTATAAGAGGAAAAAATAAGAAACATAACGTAGTTAAAATTTGCCTGTTAAAATGAAAGTATCTTCAACTGGTTTAGCTCCATTTCATATTAATATTAAAATAATTGTTAAAAATGAACAAATTAAAATTTTATTTAATGGATAGAATGAGTCTCTTGGCATTTTTTTTTTTAATATTGGTATAATATTTAATAGTTCGTTCTTATAGCAATGATTATTTTCAGTCTTTAGTGATTTTTTTTTATTTGTTGTTTTAATAATATTATTTTCATTATTTATAACTTTTAGTACAATAAATATATTTATTTTTTATATATTTTTTTTGAAATTAGATTAATTCCAACATTGTTATTAATTTTAGGTTGAGGTTATCAACCTGAACGTATTCAAGCTGGTTTTTTTAAATTAAAATTCCTGTATATTCTGTTCATTTATGGTTACCCAAGGCTCATGTAGAGGCTCCAAATTCTGGGTCAATAATTTTGGCTGGCGTAATGTTAAAGTTAGGGGGATATGGATTAATTCGTTTTATAAAAATGTATATAATTATAGGTTTAAAATTTAATTTTATTATTATAATTATTGGTTTTATTATTTCTTTAATTTGTTTACGTCAAATGGATGTTAAGTGTTTAATGGCATATTAATCAGTTTCACATATGATATTAGTATTAGGAGGTTTAATAACAATAAGTATATGAGGTTTATATGGTTCAATTGTAATAATAATTTCTCATGGTTTATGTTCATCAGGATTATTTTGTTTAGCTAATTGTTCATATGAACGTTTATCTAGTCGTAGATTGTTTTTAAAGAAAGGTTTAATTAATATTATACCTAGAATAAGATTATGATGACTTTTATTATGTTCTTCTAATATAGCAGTTCCTCCTTCTTTAAATTTATTAGGGGAAATTATATTAATTAATAGTTTGGTTTCTTATAGTTGAATTACAATAATTTTAATTAGATCAACTTCATTTTTTAGAGGTTGTTTTTTTTTTAATTATTTATTAGGCATCAACTTCTAAGGTTATTTTGCCTTTAGCCGGTTATGAATGTTCCAAAACGTATTCTGAATATGTGCATATTTTTTGGTTAAATTTTTCCGTGTAATTCTGATAAATGTAAAAATTCAAGCACCTTTTTCATTTTTCTTTCATTTACTTCTAGCATTTTTGGAAATGGACCTCTTATATCACAGATTTCTCGTTGTGCTTGCACTGCTTGACAATCAGTGAAGAGATGTCGGATCGTTGCATGTTTGGCATATTCCTCGGGGTGATCCTGTAAGTATGTGTTCGTGTGTCAACTTTGTATGACCTATGAAGCCTTGTTCCTTCTTGAGAATGCTGGGTATTTTTGCGTTTTTGATCGAAAGTAGATGTTCTTTAAGAGCGCTATTTTGTTGATTCCAAGTATTTTGCCATTGGTCTAATATTTTATCTCTAATGTACTCCTTTTGGTCGCTTCTTGTGATGGGATCTGTAATGTGATCCTTTGTGTAATTGTACATATATGAGCGTATTTAATGTTCTGCACGTATTTTCATTCTTAGTGATGATCTCGTAATTAAAATGTGTTGACTTTGCTGATTTTGCAAGCATATTTTGTAACAGCACATGCGCCTGAACTTTAAGGGTAGAACACCAACTTCAGCGCATAAACTATATGAAGAGCTTGTGGGAAAAGCCCCCATGCAGTATCTTAGTGAGACATTTTGGATTGTGTAGTGATTCTGTAGTGGGATTTTTTGAAAACTTCTTCAGAGCGACTTTTCTGGCCTTAATAGCTTCACCGATTTTTGGGTTCCACCAAGGTACAGGTATTCGGTTTACTTTGTGGCTTGTCCTAGGAATTGATATTTCGGCAGCTTGCAGAATCGATTCGTTAAGGTCGTTTACCATATCATCGATTTCCAGCGCTCTATTAATAGGACGTACCTTGTTTTTAAAATTGTCTCAATCAGCTCTTATTAACTTCCATTTCACGGGTAACATTACGTGACCTTTAGATTGTGACGTACTGATGAGAATGGGAAAGTGATCACTTCCATGTAGATCATTAGCTACTTCCCATGTGAGGTTCGGAGCTATCCGAGGAGCACAAAGTCAGATCGATCGTGGAAAAGTTATTGGATCTGGCGTTAAAGAACGTTGGTTTCTGGGCATTGTTAAGTAAAATGAGCCCTGTCGTATCCAGTAAGTCCTCTATTGCTTTTCCCCTTCTATCATATTTATCAGAACCCCACAAAGGATTATGGGAGTTAAAGTCTAAGTCAAGTGGTGTCCACGTGTTGTCTGGCAAGTAGATATTGCAAATTGTCATTTTAAATGGGCGCGACACGTGTACTGCAATTGCTTGCAAATGAGTACGCAATTGTGTTTCTTTGTAGACACAATCATTGTGGACAAAAATTGCAACACCACCTTTTACACGCCTTTCGTGGGGCATGTCACGTCTAATGCTCAGATAATTGGGTAAACTTTTTTGACATCCGTTACAGTTCCATTGAAGAATACTTTACATTTTTAAATTAAATTTATGTATGTTATTCTTTATATTTATATTCAAATATGTACTCAACATGGAAAATTAATTAATGCGATATATTCTTGTTCTTCTGGATGTTTACGTAAATATTTACTTATATTTCTTCATTGAGTTCCTTTAAATTTAATTTTCTTGTTGGTGATTTATTTATTTGTTATTTAGGTAGTTTAAAAAAAAACAATAATAATTAGTGGAATTAAAAATATAAAATTTATCTTAAATAATTTCAATTTGTAAATTTTATTTTACGTTTTCACTTTTTTAGAGTAATTTTATTATTTTCGAGTTTATATTTTATGATTTTGATTATTTAATTTTATTGAGTACGAGTTATTAAATTAATTAAATACATTAAATTCTAGAATAATTTGTATAATTATTTTATTTGATTGAATATCTTTATTATTTTTGAGATTTGTTTTATATATTTCTTCTATAGTAAGTAATTTATTATAGTGAGGAATATATACATGGGGAAATAAATTTAAATCGATTTATTGTATTAGTTGTTTTATTCATTATTTCTATATTTTTTTATAATTATTTCTCCTAATTTAATTTAAAAAACGGTGTTTCCTTACCTTTTGCGGAGAAAATTAAAAATTTAGGTAAATACAATTTTAGTGATCATGTAAGTTACGTGATCAAAAGGGCCTAGATGAAACTACGATTATTATTTACTAATAAGTCAATAATATAATTTTAACTTTAGAAAAAAATTATGTGAAGTATTAATTTCTCCGATTTATGGATATTGTTTAACTGTTTATTACCCATTTCTAAATTACATTAACAGAAACAGGCTCCAACATCTACAAAATACTTGAGGCAGATTTATGTATGGTCTAGGTAAATTTGACCATATTAACGATTTCATGCAAGAATTAAATTGGCTCTCCTTCAAACAAGGTGGAAATTTCATTTCTTAAATTTTATACATAGAATTGTTATAACGAACAGTCCTGCATATCTGCGCCGCAAATTAATTAGTAGAAATGAAATTCACTCTAAAAATATAGTTTTTAAAAATTACCCCTTAAATATTTTTCGTAAAAAAATTCGTGGTACGATTGCAATTTATATTTTTGCTTTATTGTACATTTATAAATAATCATTGGATACACAGGTAGCTATTTATTTGGTATCAATTTAGTTTCATATATTGGAAATAAGAATATTATTTCAAAGAATAATAATAGCTAGGAAACAATACCGTTTACAGTATGTAAGGTTTTTATTTATCTATGAGTATGTAGACGGATGGCGCCGACTCGACAATGACAATCAGTCTCGTCATGACTCGTGCAGTCGAGTAATCAGTTCAGAAAATTTGCAACGATGTCGTTAGTTTACAGTTCAGAAGCTTGTAGGTGGAGGGGAGCAGGGGTTCCATTAGAAAAAGACGGCATGTTGGGAACGCAATTTAACATTACACTTGCGTGTCTTATAATTTTTTAGTCAATGGTCAAGGTAAGCGCTTTGTTTTTTTTTTTTCTTAGTTCTGTATGATAACAGACTTGACAATTTTTAAAGTATATAATTCAATACAGTCCACTATTAAAACAATACATTTTTTTATCTATCTCTTGCACAAACATTTTATGATCCATCGGCCGGATTATACGTTTGAAATTTAAAAATTGTATCGTTTAAATATATTAATAACAACAAAACGAATTCCGCATTAGTTTCTCTTTTCTATCATTTTATTCGAAATGATTAACCTTGGCCTTCGCGTAAGTAGAAATATTGGTTTATTGTTGCGTTTGGAGTTTTATCATAATTTATAATATTATTGTGAATTGGAATACTTGGTGGTTACATGATTTGACAAAATAAAAGTGTAATTTTACAATTCTAAGAGCGTTGGATCCTTTTGTTCGTAAAAAAAAATCGCTATCTTTGTCGGTGAAATCTTAGTGTAATTAATTATGGCAGCTTTAAAAAGGCTTTCTCAACAGAGAAAGGTAGGCTATTTCGCGTATAACCGAAATTTATACTTTGGCAATGAGAGCATCAGATGATGTAGACCATCAGGGACAAGGGCGTAGCCAGGATTTATAACAGGGTGGGGGGGGGCAAACCATGGTCCATGGTCGTTCAAAATGTAAAATTTTAGGATAAAAAGAAAAGGCAAATGAAAGCAATACTTTGAGATTTTAATTATACTTAAATTAAACTAATAACATTTTTCTTGGGTTTAAACTAAATTTATCCAAAACTTTCTTCACTATGCAGTCCTGATTTTCCTTCAAAAATGTTCGATGCACACTCATCAAACACAACCCAGTCATCACCCATTGTACTCCTGCGCCAGGTTTTTACCCTTCGCAGGGTACTGAACGATCTTTCCACGGTAGCAGTAGTGGATAGGAAAGCACTTAATATTAGCAGTGCATGCCTTGTTGCAGGGAAAAAAACATTAGCTTCCTCCAAAAGTGCAGCCACTTCAATGTCCTTTAATTTGTGTTCTGTTAAATTCTTTTTCTTCCACATATTGTACCACAAATCTAATTCTGCAGAGACATCACCCAACTTATAAAATTACATGAAAGATTCTGCATCATTTTTGAAATCTTTTGAAGCCATTTTGAGCATGCTTGAAGGATGAAGATAAGTTAAAGCAAAAGCAGGTGTATTTTCGTTGGAGAATCTAGCATCCAAAGACGAAGTTAAAGAATCAAGATAGGGGATGATTATTGACCCCTTCCAGTATTCAACTGCAGACTCAGATGGTGGATTACTTCTGTGTACTTGCTTTTGAGTGACTCGTGGTACTGACAACTCAACCCCTACTTTCTCTGCGATATCAAGTGATTTTTTAAATAATTCATAAGAAACATTTTCGACATCTTGTCGATCTTCTTTAATTACATCTAGAATATCATCAATATGTTTCTTCACCATAACCATATCCATACTTTTACCTTGTAAAACGTTTACAAAGGGTTCCAGAGTATCTTGCAATTATGTTTAAACCTAAGATGAATATTGGTTTAGTAACTGCACAGTGCAATTGGTAGGCAGATTTTCTTGTGGCATAGTTTCCTTCGACAGATAGATGTTCTAGTGCTTTAATAATGTCAGTGAAGCTTTCTGAAAACTCTTTTTTATGCTCTCATATTTTACGGACCATCTGGTCTCACAGAGCCTTGAAAGATTTGGAACCGATTTCCTACGGGCTGGCGATTCACGAAAGAAGGTTATTGTGTCTTTAACCGTTGCAATTGTGTTTCTTATTTCTGGTAGCTTGCTAGTATCATTGACCACAAGATTTAGTCTGTGGCTGGAGCAATGGAAAAATAAAGATTTAGCGTACTTTTTTTTAAAAATGGCCTGTACACCACTTTCTTTGCCGGCCATCGTGGAACACCCGTCAAATCCTAATCCTACACAATTATCGGCTGAAAAATTATTATCTTCTAAAAAACTTTGAATTGCGCTAGCGATTGTAGAAGCATCTTGACATTTTAACTCAATGTAGCCTACAAATTCCTCCCTGATTATTTTTTGGCTTTCATCATAGAACCTTAATCCAATAGAAAGCTGCTCTTTTCCAGCGATATCTGCTGTTTCATCAGCCTTTACAGCATAAGCTTCTGCCCGTTTAGTCTTCGATTATTTTTTCTTTGATAACTTCACCGCATAATTGTATGATCTCATTTTGAATTGTTGGTGAGGTATAGACTGCGTTTTTTTGACATTTATCCAAGTGGCTCTTTAGCTTCTTATCACCAGAGTCAATCCTCAAATTTAAAAGGTCAAAGAAAACTCCCTCATTTCCTTGTTTTCCTCTAAGCGGCAAATCATGAATTCCACAAAATATTATGCATGAAATAATTGGTGACAATATTTGTTTATTTTCTTCAATCGTCTTATGGTGCCCTATTTGCAACTGGACTTCAACAGGAGCATTTTCAAGAAATTCTTTTGCAGCAGCTGTTGAAGATTTGTGGTAATGGCTGCCAACGTGCTTTCTACAATCTTCATGTATATCCTTAAACTTCATGTAAGGCCTTACCATAAATGACCCCAAAACTCCTTTAACTGTAGCAATTCTTGGCGGAAATAAAACACAATACAAACATAGAGCACCTTTCAAACGACTTGAGTACACCAGCCATGGAGTATATTGATCTAACCAGCGATGGTTAAATTTTCTTTTCAAGTGAATGGCATCAGAAGCAAAATCGTAATTGGATGATGGAACTCAAGGGTTTGTCAACAATTCCTTCTTTTTTTCAGAAGGCAAGTTATTGGCACAACTAACATAACGACCAATGTCATTTTCATGGTAGCCATCGCGTTGTTCAGTTTGTTTAGAGGTCCCAGTTCCAGAGACAGCTTCATGTAGATTTGAAGAACTACTTGAGCCTCCTTCAAAAATAGATTCCGATTTTGATGTTCCGACCATTTTATTTTCATCTCCATCACAATCATTGCTTCCAGTTCCACTACTGTCATCATGAACTTTTTTCCGTTTTAGAGATTTTTGACCTAAAAATAATAACCTAATATCATTCTTGTTCTTAGTCTCTAGTATAAAAATTAGTAAAAAAAAAAGTAGTAAACAAAACTACCATATAATGATAGCTTATAATGTGGATATACTATATCCGATGTTAATATTTTTTCTCTAGATTAAATACACAAAATGAAATTAATAGCACGTATAAAGTGCTGTTTGATCTTCAATATGTGAAAATTTCAAGTTTTTATATTTAGTCCCATTTGAGATATCAGCTGTGAAAATCGGTGCATTATTGTAATTTTTGTTACAATTGGAAGGCAGAAAAGTCAGCATCATAATAATGAAAAATGTATAAAATTATATTAATAATGCACAGAATCTTTTGCCAAAGCTAATAAAAATTGTTTCACAAAGATGCAAGCAAAGAGTAAAGAGCAATTCGCATTTTTGTAAAGGGCTGCAATTAAATTTTTTTCCAAACGTTGCGATACAAATAATTTTCAACAAAAATTAACATCGGAAATAACATATCTACATTATAAGCTATCATTACATAGTAGTTTTGTTTTATTTGGTGCTGGTCGAGCAACCAATTTTCAAATTTTTGGACTATTTCTAATGGAATGACTAAAGTTTTAATTAAAAATTTAATTTTCTACTGAAATTATTTAACTTACATTTTTGTAACCAATTTCTTATATCCATATTGTCTTTTCTGTGATTTCTGTCTCTTTATTCTTTCCCTCTTGTTTCTCAGGCAATAATTTAACACTGATAACTATTCACACCAACTTTATTTAAAACCAATAAAGTTAACAAAACAACACAAATATTCACTTTCTCAACACTTTTTAACTATTCCGCTTTTAAATCTCGCGCCTCGCTTTCTATTCGCCGTATGCAACTTCGTATCCTGCACTACGTACTGTACTGTACTGTCTGTCTTCGCGCCCGATAGGCAATTTTATATACCCTTTTTGAGCCTAGAAATTGCCAGAACATTCGCATCGCCGGTTCCCGTATATCCCTCACTTGTATCTCGATTTTTCTCGAAGAAAACCAGTGGCGTTTCGTTACACTATTAAATAGGATACTGTTGCTAGACAAGAGCACTTGCACACCAACTAAATAGTTGTTGCAAAAAATATTGTCCTATGTTAGGATTTGGAGCAAGTTGTGTTTTAACCACTTGATAGTTTTGCACGAACTGCATTCGGGCGTGACATTTTTCCGTACACTGACGATCCCGTGTCTCGTTCAGGCAACTTTTGTTTTAACTTGTTTTAACTAGTTGGTGCAGGTCTTACATACGTTATAAGAGTATTTATTTCGGATTCTGATGTAGGATTGTATATTGAATGTTTCAAAATATTTCACACTAAAACTACTTATTGAGTAAATTTATTTTAATTAATTAATAGGATTAAAAAATGTAGTTAAATGAAAACAAAAAAAAAGTGACAATTTTTTTACCATTTTTCTCAAAAATGTCCGACTGTTAAGTGGTTGAATCGAACACTAAAAATTGACGTATCCTAGGAGTAAATCGAACACTCGTTTTTATCCAATTGTGGTGTGGGACAATTCTGGTGTGCACCAATGCATTAATTGCATAGATCGAAAACGCTATTAATATATATTTAGCACTATGTCAGTTTTTCAAACAGCTTTGTTTTTTTCTGATGAAATATATTTTAGTGACAAAGGACACGCGAGTAATTTTATTTATTAGAGGTTATTAATTAATTTTAAAATATTCATGAAATCAACCAAACGACCACAACAACAAACAAAATATATAAAACTGATAACAAAAAATATGCAGAACAGAAAAATATGTATATTTTAGGTTTAATTTTTTGTTTATTAAAATTTAAAAATTATTTAATTTATTTTTGCTCTTCCAGGGAGGGGGGGCAGTTGCCCCTCCCTGCCCCTCGCTGGCTACGCCCATGATTCAGGGATCTTTTAAAATTCAATATAAATCTCTTGAACAAAATTATTCTGAATTTAAGAATCTGCATAATGAAATTATCGGCTTAAGCGATGACGGTGAATTTGAAACCCAAGACGCAATAAGAAAGGAAACAGATACGTTTTATTCCAAAATAAAAGAAATTTGTTCCAAACTGTTTGCAACCAATTTAGTTGTTCCAACTGTAGTTTCGGTCCCAAATAACTCGAGTCCTGAGGATAAAATAAGACTACCGAAACTAATAATTCGTATTTTTGATGGAAATATGTTAAAATGGCCAATATTCTTTGACTTGTTCAGTTCGTTAGTCCATAATAACAGATCGTTAATGAACATACAGAAGTTTCAGTATCTGCTTTCTTTCCTACAGGGTGAACCACTTAACTTAATAAAATCTGTCCAAACTACTGATGCAAATTATCCCATTGCTTTTCATTCATTAGTCAAAAGAGATCAAAATAAGCGAGTTTTAGCGACCGCTTATTGGAATGCAATCATGAATATTCCGGTTATGAAAAATAATTGTTTAAAGGATCTCAGGTATATTTTGGACACGTTTTCAGAAAATTTGTCCGCTTTAGAAGCATTCGAATTTTTAGTAGATCAATGGTGTTTTATTTTGTATAATTTATTACTGCAGAAAATAGATAAAACGACACGCACGTCATTTGAAATGTCGTTCACTGAAAAAGAAATCCCTTCCTACAAGGATTTGAGTGAATACTTAGAAAAGCAGTGCAAAGCTTTAGAATCAGTTCAGTATATGCCTGGGTAACAAGAGGTCTTAGGAAATAAAACTGGGAAGCTGTCGGCACCCGCCTATGGTGCCTCTAAGCCGAACAACCCTCCAAATTACTTAAAAAATTTTCACTTTCTACATTGCTTGCCAGTAATATACCAGGACCATCCAAACATTTTCAATCCTGTTCTCATTCACAAAAGTGTGAACTTTGCAAAAATTCTTACTATCCTTTGTCGCAGTGTTCAGAATTTATATCGAAAACTCCTGCGGAACGTTATGCTTGTATTAAACAAATAAACGCTTGCATAAACTGCCTTAGATTCAATCACTTGTTGAAAGATTGTCCTTCATCCTACAATTGTCGCATTTGTCGTTATCGCCATCATACCATGCTTCATTTGGTACAAAGAAATCAACTCAACCAATTACCAGTACTTCCTTTGTTCGAAATTTGAAGGCACCTTCAAGTGGGGTTCAGCAAAATACTCAACAATCAACAAATAACTCTTTTAGTTTAGACGATACAGATTCCTCACCTCAAACTTCGCTATCCCTTAGTTCACAAGCGAACCAATCTTTGAATTACTGCACTTCATTCTCGACTTCTACGTTTGATACTACTGTTCTTCTGTCTACTACCAAGGTAGAGATTTTAGACGCAAATGGAAAATTCCAAACAATTCGTGTTGTATTAGATTCGGCAAGTCAAGCAAATTTCATTAGTCAAAAATGCGTCAACCGTCTAGGATTAAACAGAGAGGGATACTGTATCCCAATCCAGGGATTAAATCAATCCTTTTCGACTACCAAGGGGATTGCTCGTTGTACGGTTCGCCCGATTGGAGCTACGGAACCAACTCTCTCATTTGATGTCTTGGTTCAACCAAACCTTTGCACAGATATGCCTGCGTTTCCTATAAACACGAAAGATTGGGATCACATCTCTAATCTTATACTAGGGGATGATACGTTCAATATACCTGCACCGGTAGATATGCTACTGGGAGCCGAAATATATGCGGATTTTTTGAAACCAGGTCGTATTCATACTCAACCAGAGAAACCAACCGTTATAGAATCGGTTTTTGGTTGGGTCCTTTTAGGAAAGACGCAAGATGTTTGTACTTCACATCGATCCTTGCAATCATTTTCGATCTTTCTAGATGGTCCCTTAGACTCGATTGTTAGAAAATTCTGGGAGATCGAGACTATTCCTTGTGAAACCCCCTTATCACCAGATGAGGAGAGGTGCGAATGAATATATCGACAAACCACATCACGCAACAGTGATGGACATTTTATTGCATCATTGCCATTTAAACAGGGAGAGCCTGATTTGTGGAATATATTTTCCTTAGCTTATCGATGCTTTATATTGTTAGAATCAAAACTTGGTAAAAGTTTTGAACTTCGACTCCTGTACTCCAAGTTTATGAAGGATTACCTAGAAAACGGTCATATGAGCCTAGTAAAAACTATTGAGGGAAATCCCAAAGGTCTTTGTTATCTACCGCACCATGATGTTTTGAAATCGGATAAAACCACGTCGAAAATAAGAGTTGTTTTCAATGCTTCGGCAAAGGGTTCCAAAGGAATCAGTTTGAACGATACCTTATTTGCCGGACCCAAACTCCAAACGGATATATGCCTAATTTTGTTAAAATTTCGAGTTCATCCAATAGCTTTTTTCGCAGATATTAAGCAAATGTACCTACAAATTTGGATAAACCCTGCCCATACAGATTATCAAAGATTACTTTGGCGATTCAGTCCCAACGAACCTCTTCAACAATATCGTCTCAATACCGTATCCTTCGGTGTAACTTCAAGTTCATATCTAGCCCTTAGAACCGTAAGAGAATTTGCAAATCTAGAGATGAAAAGGTATCCCGAAGAAGCACAAGTTCTTCTTAACAACACCTTTATGGATAACATTTGCGTCGGAGGTACCAATTTAAGTTCTGCGTTGTCTTTACAGCAGGATCTAATTACCTTGCCGCAATCTGGTGGATTTGAGCTACGAAAGTGGGCAAGAAATTGCCCGGAATTACTTCGGAATTACCCCGCTTCCGAACGTCAAATCCCAATTTCGTTCGATAAAGAAGAATCAATAGTCATAAAGGTTCTGGGCCTACTTTACAATCCGTGTTCTGACACATTTTCGTATGCATTCACTCCTTCGGAAAAGGCTTGCACAAAACGAAATATTTTGACCGACATTGCGAGGATTTTCGATCCTCTAGGTTTTATCACCCCTGTTTCATTCTTATCAAAGCACGTTATGCAACGCCTTTGGGTCTCGGGCAACGATTGGGATGACACTCCTTCGCAGCAAATCATTGAAATTTGGTCCCAGTTTAAACCTGAACTTTCTTATCTCTCTCAAATTGCATTGCCTTGTGATATTTTTGTACAAAGATTGCAGAGATGCCAAATATTAGGGTTTTGTGACGCCTCAGAATTAGGATATGCATGTGGCGTGTATCTTCGTACCGAGGGGTTTGACGCTTCTATAAAGTCCTCTTTAGTTATGGGCAAAGGAAAGGTAGCCCCCTTGAAAACTCTCACTATCCCAAGACTCGAACTGCTGGGTGCTACTTTACTGGCCGGCTTAATGAAATTCGTACTCGACACTTATTCATCTTTAGTGACCATCGACCAAGTCCTGGCGTTTTCTGACTCCAGCATTGTATTATCCTGGGTCTGTAGTTCACTACATAAGTGGAAAACGTTTGTCGCTAATCGTGTCAGTCATATACAGGGAAAAATTCTACATGTTCGATGACATCATATCATATCAACGGAAAATCCTGTAGATTGTGGAAGTCGAGGACTAACCCCCAAAAAGTTCATTGAACATCCCTTGCGGTTTAAAGGACCTCCGTGGATCAATCTACCTTGTTCTGATTAGAACCTTTCTGAATTTAGTTATCCGAACTCGAGAAGCCCAGAACTAATACAGGAACAGCAAAATGTTGTTTTAAATACCAATATCAGTGACCATTTCGTAGATAACACAGAGCGCGAAGGATCACAGAATTTTTTTAGGCACAGAACATCAATAGGATGGACTGGCCTGCAAAGTCTCCGGAACTTAATGTCATCGAACACGTTTGGTCTTATTTAAAACTTAAAGTAAGATAGCGTGATGTACCCCCTGAAACCCTAGAAACGCTTCGTGAAGAATGGGAGAATATTCCACAAGATTTTATAAATAATCTTGTGGATACTTTACCAAATCGATGTTGGGAAGTAATACGTCGAGCAGGAGGACCAACAAAATATTAGTTTCTTTTTTTTTATTAATGTACCTAATTTCGGATAAATTATTACCAAAGATTAGGTATTTCAAGATAGGACAATTAGCATTTTTCCAATGATATTTTCCGGTTGCTTTCAATGGTCTCGTCCTTTTAACACGCTGTTGCCAACAATAACCCAATTTCATTGTGAACTCCGAAAATGCAGGGTTGCAATTCCCATCTTTGACGCAGTGGATTGAAAACAAAAATTAATGGACAGAAAATTTATGTTTTTCAGGCTAATTTTTTTTTTATTTATTAAAAATTACCAATACAAATTATTACCAGTAGGTATCCCTATCCATACATACCTAATCTTTGTTATTACAGTGCACAGTGTTTTTTTAGGTATTAAAGGAACCTTTAAATTAGGTTTAAGATTATGATTTTTTTAAGAATTGACCTTTGGCCGTTCTTAACCATTCTTGTATATTTTAGAATATAATGTAATAAACTTGTTCTTGTCGCTACGTTTTGTTTATTATCGACCCTGTATAATGTATAAATTTCAACCCTTAAATAAAATACTTATACCACAGAAAATCTACGTGAAACAAGGATTCCAAATCCGCAAAAATCATCAAGAACCGTCTAGAGATATTGATGTTACCTTAGTAAAGAACCATATTGCAACGACCAAAAAATTTTTTGCGGAAATTTTACTCATACAAACTTTTTGATTTTGTGCATGAGTTCACTGATCACCCCGTATATAATAAACCTATGGTCCTATGATAAATATACGTCATGCAGCTTAATCCGAAAAAAACTAGCCCTTAAAATTTGCAAGCCGCGTTCCTAAATTTGATATTCCTGTTGAAAATATTTAACTTTAAATTTTGCCAAAAATCACAATGTGTAAGTTCGAGTGGCCAGCAGTTTAGTTTTATCAAATTTTGGTATCTATATATCAGATATATATTCTGTCTTATAATTGTTTGTTTATTTTATATTATCATATTATGCATTGTGTGCTTTAACAAGATGGAATCATACAATAATAAATATTATTTCAGTACTTTTTTTAAATGTTATTTACCATGGAATTGTGGAGAGTTTCAAGTATTTTAAAATTTATTTATAAACTTGTCCTTTCATTATTGACACACGTTCAAAGTAAACGGCGAATTCAAATATTTTATTTCCACATTTCCACATATTTCATCAAATATTTTGCTTACGTACACAAAAATTTATTCGAAATGTCATGGTTTTTATTGAATTTTATTTGTCTAGATGCTTAGTATGGTATTTTATATCTCAAATTTACTAGCAAAAAAGTAATAAAATGTTTGAAAATCATTAACTAAAGATATCAAACAATAAACAGAAAAATAAAGTTTAGTGTATGACCCGAACTGAAGCAAGCTTGACGTCAAAGCACTATTCAAACAAAACATGCAGCGTCTGCTAGAGTTTGCATATAAATACCCATTACGACTTAGTCATAATATTATCTAGGTTATCCTCTGTAGAATTGAATATTATACCTAAACCTGTGTATAAAGTTGAAATTTTATACAAAGTAATTAGGAATGTAAAAAAATATGTTTTTGATACATTTTTTCTATAATTAAAACTTTCCTCAATTTCTTTGTCACAAAGCTGTAGGTATTACATTTTTTTTATATTTGAAGTTTATACTTATGAGTGAGAGCTTGAGATGTGTTTTTGTAATGTCATCATTTTAGTAATTAATAATTAGAACAGTATTTATTAACGTTGTTTCCTAGAATAGATCTTTTAAATTAATGAGTATTTATTTACTCAAGTTGTTTTATATATACAGCGTTTTTATTATTAAATTTTAATAAAAATTCGAGTTTGGCATTAGTTTATCCTTCAACTTCGATGATGGCCTCTTTCGCTCCTGTGCACAGCGGATCGAAAGACTTCAAAAATCATGTCTGAGATTAATGTACGGCATTCGAGGTCGATCTAAAATTTCGCATATGCTAGTGGATATAAGTGGGTTGAGTATGGGTAGAATACATTCGAGGTTGAGGTCTCGAACCGAAAACATCTACTGTAGACAAGACTAGCCAGTCTATTTGAAAAAAAAAGATACCGTCGTTTTTACGACGATGGAGCCGAACGTCAACAGGCGCCGCTACCAGCAGTACCTGGAAGAGATGGTAGCCCGGGGGGAGCCGCTGTCACCGATGGCGCTCCAGGAGTTGCAGGAGTTCCGGATACCGCCAGCGATACCGTCACTGCTCGATCTTCCGTTCGAGAGAGCGAGCAGTGACACGCCACCTGCCGCCACCGCACAGAAGAGGAGGCGGCAAAAGAAGACACGACCGCCACCGTTAGAAGGCATTGCCCCCTTAGAAGATACGCCGTCCACCGCCGCAGCCGTAGCCGCAACCGACAACGCAGAAGAAGAGGCCCGCCCCGGATCCACCAGCCCCGACGGCTTCGTGCTGCAGAAGAAGAAGCCGAAGAAGACCCAGAAGTTTCGACCGTCTACGCCGCCGCCCACGGACAACGGATTCCAGGCCCTGGAACCCTACACCGACAGCCCTGCAGCAATGGAGCAGACTACCCAAGAGGACACCAGGGAGAAGGTTCCTCCGGTAATCCTTCGTCAGAAGGAGAACTGGATAGCTTTCTCCCGAGAAATGGACCGACAACGGATCGCCTTCACGAGGGCCAAGGCCTTCAGCGAGGGAATCCGGATTCAGCCTGCATCACTCCAGGACCGAGACAGGCTGAAAAGGTATATTGATAGGTGTGGTACTCCGTATCACACCTACCAGGCAAAGAGCGAGCGATTTGCCAAGGTGGTGATACGCGGCGTGCCTGTAGAGCTATCCGAGGTCGACGTTAGCTCAGAGCTAAAAGCACAAGGTGTTAATACTCTCTCTGTTTTCAGGATGAAGCAGCGAGGACGCCCGATCCCCCTCGTGATGGTGGAGTTGCCGTCCGAGGACAACAGGAAGAAGATCCGGGAGGTGCAGCACGTCGCCCGCCTCCGAGTCACCGTCGAGGACTTGCGGCGGAAATCCGGCATCGGGCAGTGTCACCAGTGTCAAGGTTTCCGTCACGCACAGCGTTGCTGCAGGGCGGCAGCACGCTGTGTCAAGTGCGCCGGCGATCACCACAGCAGTGAATGCACTAAACCCCGTACAGACCGGGCAAAGTGTGTTAACTGCGGTGGGGACCACCCCGCCAGCTACAGGGGATGCCCGAAGTTCCCTCGACCTCCGCAACGGAAGAAGACGGAAGTACAGCAGAGACCGAAGAGGACACCGCCGACAGCGGCGCCTTCTTCAACCCGGACCGGCGTCAGTTACGCCCGAGCGACAGCAGGCAAGGTTGAGAAGGCGGAAGTACCGAGAACGGCTCCCGCCGCTGTCGTTACCCCGCCTGCCCAACCCGCCTTAGGGTTCGACGCCATATTGGGCCTCCTCGGAGGTCTCAATATGGAGAAGGCCCTACCTGTCATCCGTAAGGTGGCAGCGGCGCTCGCTCAGGCGCAAACTGCGATGGACCTGTGGGGAGTGATCCTCACGCACGGTTCAGAGGTGGCTGCCCTTTTCGGGTAATCACACAAAGGTCCGGAGTGAAGTCTGGTGCCCCAGATAAGTATATAGTATCGCCACAACCGAGCGACAACAGGACAGTCCACATCTCCAACATCCAACAACACCACATCTCCACAACACATCTTTTTTTTTACGAACGACCAACAACGCTAAATACAACACTGTCAACTGGCAATCCACAACACCCACAACCCAACAACTCTACAATCCACGCGCTGAAGACGAAGAAGACTCCTGAGCAGCGCACCACCAACACAACAATATACACATTTATTATTATATTATTATTATATTAGTTTTAAGTGTGATATGTACTATAAATGAAATGTTAATATCTAAAATCTCTAATAAACGTGTTAAAAAAAAAAAGGGTAGAATAAGACAGTTACATAGTGCTTGCATATACCATCAAGTTATTCATTCTCATCTGCCGCTACCATACAGCGCCGGTTTAACCTAACTTCGGACCCTGGGCCTGGAGATTAGGGGCCCCCTTCATTGCTATTCGTTGTCAGTTTTTTTATAACAAGTAAACACATGCTTCAATTATTAATGTTTATTGTAAAAAACCATACAATAAATTTTTACAAACAAAAGAACAAGATGAAACAAAATTCTAAAAAATAATATTTCAAAATACAAAAAAACAGAAAATTCCAAGCAACACAAGCAAAAAAAACATTCCAAAAAATACACAAGCCAAAAGTTATAACACTTTCGCCATTTTTTATATATAATAGCGATAATGCGTTTAGGTTTACTTGACCCAAATTTGACCTTAAATATGTCTTTATTCTTTTTAAAGCTGAAGAAGACCGCATTTGACGCATTAGAAATTGGTATCGTCAAATAAATTTGCAGCAAAGTTAGAATATTGGGGAAAGTTGCTTTTACATTTTGGATGATCTCAAATTTTTCATAAATTGTATTTTTATTTAAATTGTTGCATAATTCTAGAAAATGAGTAATTCCATTATATGAGTTCTCTTTGGTTCCATCAACATCTTTTTTATATTTCTCGCATAAAATATTAATTGACATCTTGACTTCTTCTTTATCTATGGCAAAAAAACATCTAAAGGCTGATGTTACATCTTTGTAGTATTCAACTCTCTTTGGAAGATCTTGAGTAATATTGTCGCATATAACATTAAAGATGTCAATTCTGAAACTCTCTTTCCCTTTTAAAATTGTTTCACTTTTACCTGTTTCATCAAAAAATGTTTTTCTTTCCTTTGTTCTTTGAATGTCAGTTGTATACAATACGTTTGAGATATTCCCGTCATCGCAATAGAAAGTTTTCGCTTCTAATTCAATTTCATTAAAATTATTTCTTATTTCTTCAACAAAGAACAACAAAGGGCAAAGGGCCAAATGACACGGTCATGTCAACAGTTTCTAACGTTTTGCTTGTTGCATTCACTCGTTGCAAAATTCTTGTCCAAATCAATGTTAATAGAGCTGTCTCAAATGTGTCCATTATATTGTACAGAGCCTTGGCTTCATTTTGAACTGCTGATTTTTCGTCTCTATTATTGCTTAACTGAAAAAAAGTCTGTTTGATGATTCTGTAGTTTTTAAGTAAATTGTTTACAGCGCCAGATCGGGCAGACCATCTAGTTTCAATCAATCTCTATAAAGAACGTTTGCAGCTTTCTTTTAGTAAATTCCACCTTTGAGTAGAAGCCGAAAAAACGTGTAAATACTTTGAACAGTGTTGAAATAATCAGTTACTTCTAAGCTGGATCCACATGCAAAGTTTACTGCAAGATTTAAAGAATGATTCGAACATGGGACATAAATAGAGGTTGATGACGATCTCGTATTCTTGCATGAAGCCCTGTATACCGATCCGACATATTTGCTGCATTATCATAGGTCTGTCCTCGACAGTTTTCAATATCCAAGCCTAACTTTTGTAATTTATCTATAACTACATCTGTTAAATACTCCGAAGTGTGCCTCTCCAACTGAATAAAACCGAGGAATCTCTCAACTACCGTATTCTCCTTTACATACCTAAAGATAAAAGTTAGCTGGTCTTGATGGCTGATGTCCGGGGTAGAGTCTACAATTATAGAGAAGTATTTGGTTTCTTTAATTTCTAGTATAAAATTCTTTACAAGTTTTGTTTTCATCATTTTCAAGAATTCATTGCAAATTTGGTGAGACAGATAGCTAACTGACCCTTTTCCTTTATTAGCATATCGCTGTAAATGCTCAGATAAGAAGTTTTCAAATTTAGCCAGATACACAAGAGAACTGAAGTAATTTCATACAATTATTCTTAGGACCTTTATCCAATAGTCAGCTTCGCGTTCTACTTGTTCTTTCAAGCCAGTCTCTATAACTCCAATTAATGATGATCTTGTTATTAATGTAACCATGGAGTTCAGATGAGACTTACTTTCGTCGTGAGATTTGAGCAAACTTTTCAAATGTTTCCAGTCGGTACATCCAAAATCAGTTAAACTATTTTTTTCAATTGAAAATAATTTACACGGGTAACAATAGACAGCTTCAACATTTGCGTCGTATATTAGCCAATATCTCTTCTCTTTGCCTCCATTAGGTTTTACTCTATAAAAGTTGCTCTCATTTAATCTTCGGTAATAAACTTTGTCTCCATCTTGATTTTTTTTTCTGTATTTTCTAGGGATCACTCTTTGGTTTAAAAACTATCACAGTTCTAATAAAATGATCAGTATTAAAATCAGGCCATTTTGAAATCGCAGGTATTTCGTCGTCTTTTGGGATACTACACCAGATCTGCAGTCATTTTCTAATGTGATACAGATAAGGGCATCTTGTCTGTCTAAATTTTCATGTTCATTTGCCTCAGATCCAGTTGCAAGAGTATTCTCGCTCACTTCCAACGGAAAATAACAACTGGCTCCTGCTTCTTGGCCTTCATTTCCTGTATTTGTAGCAAAAAAAGTCGTGATCTTTGTTAATCTTTTCTTAGCTTGTTCTTGCAACTTTATCTTTTTTCTGCGCCTGATCGATGTCGGTAACTCATTTTTGCACCTAGACGCTTACAAACAAACATGTCGTTAATAACAGTGAGGAGTGTTATTTCAAAAAGGTACATGCTCACTTAAAATGAATTTAACAAAAATGTGAAAAACGTTTGGCGTTGGAAAAATGGCAAATTTCTACATTTCCTTCTGCGACGACTTTCTTCAGCTTATCCGTTTCTATGTACTGCAAAAGCGGTGGTTCATGACAAAAGATCTTACCAATGGGTTTTGCGAGGCACGAGCTATCTTAACTTTCCTACAACCAAGTTCTCTTGGGACCTTGTTCTAATCAGTCAACATTGATAATAATAAATTTTCATGCTGCAGAAAATATGCGTTACGTTAAATGACTGGATCAACTATAATTTTTATGTTATCAGGTAGGTATCTTGAGTTACTGACAAGATACAACAAATTTCTGGCACTATCTTTACAAAAACTATTCATTTTTTTCTGAAACCAGGTTGGAGCATGAGTTCTGCAGACATAATTTGCCAACAAAATTAATTCACTTGTTGGTCGTGTGGTCGACACATACAGTCGCAGTATTCTGTTGGCAGCGGTGAGCCATCTAGCGTGCGGAAGAAATTATGTCTCACCACCCCGGCTGGCACGGACAGACAAATATACAAATATTTGTGATCTGTACTTCATTCTTTTGCTGAAATTTCCGGCAATGAAACTGTAACATTCTCAAACTGTGTTTCTAGTAGTACGATTATTCCATTGTTCCTCCCGGTGTTTATATTCGTACCATCGCATCCGATAGCAACCAAAGAATCTAGTTTTATACTTTTATCAGTGAGAGAAGAAAATATACCTGGTTCGATATCTTTAGTTGTTCCGGTAGGTGAAGTTACATGACCAAGATAAACAGAACCTGGTTCTTGAACTAATGTGACATGCTCTTCAAATATAATGCGACGATAACATTTATTTATATCTCGGACAGAGTACATTGTTTGATCTTTCCGTCCGTCAAAGAACAAAGCTTTCATGTCATTTAAAACTCTTCCATTAGAATGTTTTTTATTTTAATTCTAAGACGTGTTAATTTACTATGGTCTATGATAATACGGGGTGGATGTCGTTGATGACTCCCTGATATCACTAAGCGTATCCGAAGCAATAGCGGCACCATACACGTACGATACACCATACCGATCGCATATTCGCAATTCTTCGTATTTGTTTGTATCAACTTTTCTCTTCCTAAGAGAGTCTAGGGGTTGAGGTTTTGATATTGGTATATATTATCATCCGGAATTTTTTCGGTCTCGTATCTAAAGAACTATCAGAAATATAACTGGAGGTACAAGGTTGGTTTGGGTGAGACGACCTTTCGCTGTTCTGAAAACCTTTAACTTTTTTTCTGAAACTCTTAGTCGCTTTCTTGTCAGTGTTTCCAATGCCCATGCGTCTAAACGTTCTATGGTCTTCTAAAAATGGGCGTTCTTTAACAAGAACAGTTTTATTTTTTCAGATTTACAAGTTGAATAATTTTTGCATTTGCACGCAGCAATATCAAAAAGAATTTTAGATTTAGCAATAAAGTTTGTATCTTATCTAAATACGATTGGCTTTGCGGTTTTCTGTTAATATTTTTTAGCAGTAGCCTATACAGATTACAATAAGTTAATATAAGCTGGCTCAACCTTGAGTCAGTAACGATCGGAATGTTTGCTTTCTTCCAAACTTCAAGAACAGATTTAGTCACTTCGGATTTAATGGCTTATGGTTCCAAACTTCTTAGTAGTTTTATTTCATGGCGCATCCACTCGTAATGTCTTAAAACATGTTTATACGTTGGTAATGCAATACTATTAAATTTTGTAGGACATTTCTCGGTAATCCGTAACTTTGTACGAACTCTGGTTTGATTAGAAGATGACCAGCCGACGTTGGAGGTTGAGAGTGGGGTGGAACTTGCGCCCGATTTTGAAAGTGGGCGTAGTGCTCGTTAAAAATAGTGGACGTTACGATCAACGTTGGTGAACGAAGTGGCCAGAAGAAGTCGGTGGACATTGTGACCAGCGCCAAGGTTGTGACCAAACCCAGTAGTGGTGGTTGTGATTAGAGTTAGGGTTACAATCAAATTTAAAAGTGGAGGTAATTATCAGTTGGGGGCTGTTGAATACGGTGGGTGTTGTGACTAGTGTAGGTAGATTAGGTCTCATGTCAACCTTAATAAAACGCTTATTTTTATATTCGATGGTTCACGCTTTTGAACAGATGTGCATAGTTTGAATGCCAAAAGTCTTGCTTATTACTCCTGTGGATACCTACTTCTCTACAACATTTTAAACTAGTATAATTAACAATTTTGCACATCTAATATTAATTCTGACATGAGATTCACACTTCCAATAATCAAATAACGTTAATTAATTAACAGTGGTATTTTTTTAGTTCGATAATTGTCACTGCTATGTACTTTAATTTGGTTATAGGTTATGTTTAATTACCTATCAGTTTAAAATTTGTACTATTGTCCCTAAATGAGCTAGACAGGGTCCTCCTCTATTATCTTAAGTAGAGCCACATATATAGTATTTCACATTATAGTTCTACAGGTTCAACTTTGTCTGAAAAAAAATTCCTATTACTAACCGTTTTTTTTTTGAATATGGACATTTTTCTCAAATTTTGACTTGTTGAAAGCCCCACAAAATGGCAATTTTATCTTCTCCTGTTAGTACATCCCTGGGTTTTCCACTACAATATTTAGTAGGAATGTGTGCGAAACTTTGCACAGCCTCATTCAAAAGTCACTTCGAACCTGAATATCGTATGGTTTTGAAAACTTTATTCATCTGATGCAGTCCTAAATGTATCATCAATCTGCTATAGCATTCCCTGTAGCTATCCCACACGATTTTCGCGTTATTTCGAAAACTCTTTTTTTGGTATGAAAATAATATCATCTGACGGAAATGCACAGTGTATCTCCTTGTATACTATTTTTTAACGTCAATCGATTCAAGATTTTGGTATGTATTGACCTCTTGCTATCGATGACTGATATTTTCAGAATTTGGGATTAATTATGAAAGTTGAAAAAATTACCTAAAAACTAAAAAATTAATTAATAAGCCAATGTATAAATAAATAGATAAATACTAATTAATCAACTGTTCAAAATGTTGTGCATTCTGTTGACGGCACAAGATGGGATGTTTTATTATCATGTTGCATTATTCTGTTGCGATCTCTTACCATTTTTCAAAAAATCCTAAATCTGTATAATAACAGCATTTAATTAAGTAATTTGTACCTTTACAAACGTACCATTGTTTATTATCTGTCAAAGTTTGATATTGCTGTGAAGTAAACTACTTTGTAGCTGTTTGAGGCGACAGTATGAAGTTTTTCAAACATGAAATGGTTGATATGGTTTTTGCTCTGGGTCACTCACATAGAAATTTTTGTTGGCAAGTACCATTTATCTACAAACTTATCCTAAGGACAGCGAAGGTAGCTTGTTTCGTAAAATTTCTGAACGGACTTATGGAAACTCAGAGTACGCAAAACGGGAAAGTCAGAAGCCATTATAAATTAAGACAATTTGTAAGCTGCTTTCGCTTACCTTAATTAAAGTTTACTTTAATTTGCCTCGGTCTAGCTCAACCGGTTTTTAATTATATAGAAGGGGGAGTTGCTCGCTGTTACTGGGGTTGATGACTATTGCCAGGTTCGTACACACTGAGCTTGTAGGGGTTTTAGATATATATTGTTACTATTGTTTATAACTCCAACTTTCACACTTAAAACTACAATACAACTAAAATAAATACATAACAAAAAACGTAAAAATATTTTAAATAATCAAAATAAATAACGCAGCTTCTATTGCATCGGAACCTGATTGATTCGTCTTCGGACTAGCGCTTTTTGTACATGGATTGAAGCGAAGGTCGATGGTGAATCTTAGGCAGCTCTGCTCTTTATGTTTTCTGTGGAAATACGGTTATCGAGGTGTTTACACATTCAAACGTACTAATCTTTAATTATATGGTTGCATTTCAGTTAAAATAATTTACTTAAAATAAATTAAGATTTTTAAAAGCCGGTCCTGTCGGGTAGCTTCCTGTGGCAAAATTATTTACAGTTATTTAACTATGATGGCATGTGTTCGTCGATATAATAACAAGCGTACAAGCATACGAATTTACATTGCCTCTATAAAGTACACATTTTGAGAAATTGAATTTTAAAGAAATAAATAATATTTACAAGGTTTTCATTAACTATCTTTTTACAGCATGTTATTAATTACGGTGGATTAATATATTTACAATTACTCTTAGTAAGAAACGGAAATTTTAGTAAAACAGAATTGGTGGTGGTGTTTAAGAGTAAACTTTTTGGAATTGTCTTCTGGGTGCACGCACACTTAAAGCGGTGGCCGCTTAGCAGCTCCTTGCGCTTCTGGGATCAACAGCGGCAATAGTAGCTGTCGGGTGTGGCTCTACCTCGGCTTGGTTTTAATAATAACAATGATAAGGTATTTGAACCTTGCGGAACGATTTGGTTTAATGATTTTCAGGTACAGGATAAACTAAACGGTTTATAGGTACGGTACAATTGCAGAAGGGTTTCTTTTCAAGTCTGGGTTGACGCGATAAGCGATCAGGATCGGGCACAGGTTCAGCACCGCTAAGAAGTAAGGTTTCTCTTAGCCTGGGAACGGCGTAAGACTTTTAAATCTTCGGGACCTTTGGGTATTCAGCGCTGTTAAATGAACAGGCTGACGGCATTTAACAAATGCCGTTACTTCGTCATGTCATTTTCTAATTGTAAAAAGGGTAATAACTGCAAGATCCTTCGTGTTAGTGCTTTAAAATTTGCAAGTTTCTTTAGAATGTTTTCAAATTCAGAAAAACGAAACATGATAAGGATATTTTATAGCTGCAATAGATATAGTGTCAGAGCAGAACAAAGATATTTAGAGGAATATCCGGAGAGCCAGCAACCAAACCAGAGATATTTTTTAAAATTAGACCAAAATTTGCGAGAATTTGGATATTTTCAGAAACCTCGAAATGCATATCGTAGCAGACTAGACAGAGATATTACATCAGGTACTATTTGTTAGTATTATACTAATTATAAGAATTTCCACTCACTTCACTGCTAATTTCAGCAGACATTTTTTTTTGGAGAGTTATGACTTTATGTTATCCATCTTAGGTTCAAGAAAATCCTTCAACATCTGCCAGAGAAATAGAGCAAACTATTGAAGTGCCAAAAACGACAGTTTGGCGAGTGTTAAAGCAACACCGTTATAAACCATTTAAGTTACACGTTAGTCAAACTCTTCGGCCTGGGGACGATATGAGACGGTTGGATTTTTGTAACCAACTTAATACCCAAATGCTGGAAAATCGCAACTTTCGCAATCAAATAATTTGGACGGATGAGTGCAATTTTTCCATTAATGGAATGTTTAATCGTAATAACGAGCACTACTGGTCCGTTGAAAATCCACGATTTAACAGGCAAATGCGAGGACAAGGCCACCGGTACTTTAATGTGTGGGTTAGAATCTGGAAGGATAGGCTCCTTGGGCCAATTATTTACGAAGGTATCCTAACGTCTCAACGCTACCTCGCATTTCTAACACACAAAATATCAGACATTTCGGATGATGTTCCGCTAAACGAAAATGGACTCTCTGGTGGCAAATGGACGGAGCTCCTCCTCATAATGCTGCGATAATAAGTCAATATCTTAACGGCGAATTTCCTGATAAATTGATGTGAAATAGGGGACCACTTAGGTGGCCAGCAAGAAGTCCAGATTTAACCCCTTTAGATTACTTCCTCTGGGGCTATTTAAAAAATATGATTTATAAGACGCCACCGCAAAATATAGAAAGTGTGTTGCAGACACAATTGGTATCAGTTTGTTTCATGCTGTTCTTTTTTGCTTTCAGACGATGCAACCTTTCACAAAAACGGACAAGTCAACCGCCATACTTTCCACTATTACTCAACTACGAATCGAAGAATAAAAGCTAATTACCAACATCGCTGGTCTTTGAATGGTTCGGGTGGTATAATGGATGTACTTAGATTTCCTTCAAAATTGTGCATCGCAATTGATAGCACATTTGTCTGAGATCAAAAGAGAGAAATACGGTTTCATCCCCATGGATGATCAGCCCATTAATCACATCAAGTTAGAGAATATTTAAATTTGCTCCCAGTAAAATGGATCGGAATATCTGTACATGTTAGCCACCTAAATCTCCTGATTTAGGTTTTTTAGTGGTAGCCATTACCGTCATAGCGCACCAAAATACTCTCACTACGTAATTGACATGCGGCACGGAATAACTACGGTATTTCAAGCACTTGAAACGTTGAGAAGTGCACTTAGATTAGTCAACAGAATAGACAACAGTTTGAACAGCTGAGGAATTAGCATTTAGTTATTCACGGGTTTATTAACTTAGTTTCGGGATATGTTTCAACTTTCATAATTAATCCCAAATTTTAAAATAGCGACAAGAACGCGCCTGGGTCCGCCTCGGCGTGCAAGATGTTAATGCATACCAAAATGTTTACCCTTTAATCTTGAATCGAGCGACGTTAACAAATAATACACTAAGAAATATACTATGCATTTCCGTCAGATGATTATTTTCATTCAGAGTTTTGAAATAACGCAAAAACCATGTGAGGTAAATATAGGGAATGTCTTAGCATACTGATAGTACATTTAAGTTTACACCTGATAAGGACTAAAAATAGATTTGAGAAAGAAGTTTTTTAAAATTTCACGATATTCAAGTCTGGAATAACTTTTGGATCAGACTGTCTCACTAAATATTGTAAGAAAAGTTTCCCCAATTACATATCTAAACCCCATGGCTGTACTTCCCAGATGACAAGAGAAAAGCTCTTTTTCTGATGCATTCAGAATGTCAAAATTTGAAAACAAAAGGTCCTATTCAAAAAAACCGTTACAAATAGAAACTTCTGCTCACTCGAAGTTGAACTTAAATTTCATGTAGAATCGTAATATTAAATAATATATAGGTTGTTCTATTTAGCATATTTAGGGACACTCTGTATGTACGTCAATATTTTTATGTTGTAAAGCTTTTCGTCACGAATAAGTTTGACCCGAGACATTTGCTCTATGTCTTATCAACGGCGCTACTTTTTGTGCACGCAGTGGTGCAGGACTCTGTTTATCGTTTTGTTTTAAACGTTACGGGTTCGCAAAGCAGAGCAGAGGCACCTACGGTGCTATTCTGATCGTGCACCGTTAGCCGAATAATGTATTTGACTAATAAAGAATTATTGTTATTACACTGCCAACTGGCATCGTAAGACCGTAGAGTAGATTGTTGGTGCTTGTCTTGTTGTCTCTTTTATTATTCATCAAGAGTTATTTCATAAATTATCTCTCGGTTTGGTACACAAACGTGTATGGTTTTACATAACAGTAGGTGTAGTTGACAATCGTTCTTATTATAAGTTTAAACAAAGATATGTTAGAAATATAAGGTTGGAAGGAGATTTATTGCAAATATTTTATACCTACCATGACAACCTCATCTAAATATAGAGAACATGCTTACGGCACAGACAAAGAAGTTTAGTACACTGCCTCTCTGTAAGGATTACTGAGGATAAAATTAATACCTTAACACCTCTGCTTTATAAAAAAAAATTGAAATCCCAAATTTATGTTTAATAGAGAATAATATAAAATTGGGTGCTATTGAACCAATATACGCATACATACAATAATAACCGCTCACAAATTTGCAGCAAGTTTCATTAAAAGCAGTCTTAATAGGAAATATATTAGAAAAGTTTATAAGCTCGGCTTCATTAGCAGTCATTTATTGCTTTCCTTTCCATCGTTAAAAAGCACATGGTCCAAATGAATTAAAATTGACGGTAAAAATGATAAAATGATATTAAAACGGTATTTTTCATTTTAAACTGACACTTAAATGAAATTTTATCTTTATTGCATCTTTCTCTTTACTTTTTGTATTTTATTTGATATGCTTTATCAAGAATTTATGCTGAACTTTCGGTTTGTCTTACATTTATATTTGAAATTTAGAAACGAAGAAATGTTTAATTACTTCTTGAATTAAGGTTAATTTAAAGCACGAATAAGTTATTGTTTAATTAATAATACCAGAAACAAAGCGAGTTCAGGACATGGTCAATTGCTCTCCTTTCTTATGAAGGATTGTATGAATGTCTTTACTTTTCCTTTGTTCATTATTTTTCATTTGCCAATTAGGACGCATTGTTTCCCCGAAGAATGAGAAATTGATAAAATTAGCTCTATCCTAAAAAACGGTAATTAAATGAGATACCGAATTATTAACCTATACAGGGTGTTCACAAACTCTTTTCACAAAAGAAAACTGAGTTCTACAGCTGATTTTGTTTCGATTTAACGTAAATTCACCTTAATTCAAAAATACTTCCTAAGAGAGCTGGAGCTTTTGGAAGATGGAGCCCTAACATCGGTTTAATTCAAATATCTTCAAAACGGTTTCCTTTTAAATGCTAGCGTTCTGTACATTTATTTAGTGGAATATGCCCAATTGTATGGCGTGAATATTATTTTTTTAGTTGCACTCATAAGCGGCTCGTTTTGGCGGGTCATTGGATATTGTTATTCATAAGTTTTTTGTTTTTCAAAATTTCGCAATTTTAACATAAAATTTAAAAAAATTAGATTTTTTATAAACAAATGATCTTGTCTGAAGTCGCTACGATGCACCTTTTTCGAAATAAATAAATTTGAAGTTTTCATGTGTTAACCACACTTTCATAAAATTAACTAACGAACTCATTTACAATTATGAACGATGGCTATGGAAAATGAACAAAATAACTCTCATGTCATAAATTAATTTTGCTTTAGAAAGTAAGAAATAAACGCGGGTAAAAAATAATCGTTTTTAATACAAAAAAAAAAATGTTGCTGACACAATTAATAATAACAAAAATTCAAAATAACAGCTGCAAGCATGAAACACAAAACTGAATCTACATCCACATGACGACTATCCGTTTCTATACACAAATTTATTCGTTTATGTAAAGATTGTCGAATTTTTACAAAAATTCCCCTATTGTTCCTAAATTCGTCGCAGGCATCCTGAGTTCTTCTCCAAAGTTGATCGGGTGTTTCTATTGGTTGGGAATAAACCATTGATTTTAGATATCCCCAAACACAATAATCCCAATGATTTTAAATCTGGAGACCTTGCTGGCCAAGCAACCTCTTCCCATCCATTGCTCTCGGTAATTCTAAAATCTAAAAAAGTACGAACAGTTCTTCTATAGTGAGCCGTACAACCATGATGTAAAATCCAACAAATCTAATAAATTCAGTAAAGTATTTTATAGAAAGTTGAGATATTCTTTACCGTTTAAACGATTAGGAAATGCTACAGGTCCAAACAAATTGTCATCAAGAACACCTATCCATACATTAATGCTAAACCTTTCCTGATGTTTACTTTCCCTTATCAACATAGTAGTAATAGTGTGCATTGTGCGTATTAAAAATTCCATCTTTTGTAAAAGCAGCTTCATCACAAATCAAAATATTAGAAAAAAAATCGTGGTCTTGATTCTCTTTATTCTGCATCCAAGTAGAAAAATCAACACGAGCAGGAAAATCACCTGCTTGTAAGGTCTGAACTTTTTTGAAATGAAAAGGATACAAGCCTTCCTTATGTAGAATGTTCCACACAGAAGATTTTGACACATTGCAGCCAACCTTCTTACGCTTATTTCAGGATTGTACTCAATTTCCATTAAAATATCATCCTGATATTCTTCCATTACATCAGCATGTCTTCCCGTTTCATTATTTTTAGGAATTACCGATCCTGTTTCTCTAATTCTTTGATGAAGAAGCGTAAATGATTTAGGAGCAGGATGTCTTGTACCTGCAAATCTCTCTGCATATCTACGTCCTGCTTCCCGAGCGGTACATTGCATTTCGCCGTACACTAAATCCTATTCGGTATATTCTTCGTTACTAAACAAAATTATTCTAACAATATTCAACTTTTGTATTTACGGTAATGTATCTAAACAATAAAAAATCTTTCACTTAAAGCTTAGTTGACACTTTAATGTCAACTAGTATCTGTAATACTGGTTATTTTGATGTTCACGAAATTGTTATTTTGTTTATATTCCATAGCTATTTCGAAAACGGTGCGTCGTAGCGACTTCAGACAAGAATATCATTCTTTTATGAAAAAATCGAAAATTTTTAAATTTTATGTTAAAATTTCGAATTTTTGAAAAACAAAACACTTATGAATAACAATGTCCAAAGCCCCGCTCAAACGAGCCGTGTGCCAGTACAACTAAAAGAGCATATTCACGCCATACGATTGGGCGTATTCCTCTAAATAAATGTACAGAACGCTATCATTTAAAGGGAAACCATTTTGAAGATATTTGATTTAAACCGATGTTACGGCACCATCTTCCAAGAGCTCCAGCTCTCTTAGGAAGTATTTTTGTATTAAGGTAAATTTACGTAAACTCGACATAAAATCAGCTCTAGAATCTGCAGTTTTCCTTTGTGAAAAGAGTTTTAGGATCATATATATATATATATATATATATATATATATATATATATATATATATATATATATATATATATTCTGCACTCTTTAGTCCATACATTACAAAATATAGACAGTACTGCGTCCTCCGCTATATTGCGAACGCAGTAGTTCCCCTTAGTTTTGGAAGTGCTTCTTACTTAAAAAACTAGCATTTATATAACATTTCCTTAAGTAGGACCTATACTATAGCTATAATTGTCTATAACTCTTACTTTAGTACCTCTTCCTAATTCGCCAAAGTCTAAAAAATTTAATTGTGTATTCTTAGTTTTGCATTATGCCGTTAGAGGCGCCAAAAATATATGTATTATTTGTTTAAGTCCCTACTACAGCGTCCGACGAATTGGCATTGTCACAATATTTTAAATGTATATATAGGCGCTGTTTTATTTTTAAGGCATTTCATACAACTAGGAGAATCGTGTGTGTAGAATGTAAGATAAATGGCAAGTAGCTGAACTAGTTTTTATACAAATTAAGCACATTAATAACATTTTAACGTTTTAATTGTACGAACTTCTATATTTTTTATTGCTTTTCCCTTTTTATTCCTTTAAATCACAAATTTCGAAACACAGTTGCGCTAGTATAAAAATTTGCGTTTATTGCAAATAAGTAAATCAGTCCAAAACTTGAAAATTGGCCGTTGAAATGCACTATGTGTACGGTTATGTTTTCTATTTTGACAATATGTTGCGTAGTACTCGTAAGCGATCATCGAACTAAATGGTTATCAGTAGCTATTTGTGACGTTGCAGATCGTGTGGAATGTTGGGTTGCTACTATGAATCTATTGTTACGTGTTTAAATTTTATAATATATAAAATATAAAATAAATAATTGGTTTAAAAATATAACCTTATATAATAACTCAATACTATTCTATGATTGGTTAAATAATATAATTCTACGAGTGGGTCAATTTTTCACGGAGGTGAGACAGTCTAAAGCATTTGGGTACTCCAGTAAACTTTTTTACATTTGTAACTTAAAAGTATACATTATTAGAAGTTTCC
This sequence comes from Vesta saturnalis, assembly GCA_036346205.1. Lineage (NCBI taxonomy): Eukaryota > Metazoa > Arthropoda > Insecta > Coleoptera > Lampyridae > Vesta > Vesta saturnalis. The sequence goes on along the minus strand of JARFJB010002012.1, from coordinate 1,012,963 downwards.
CAAAATTATTAATTTGTGTGTTCGTGAAATGAAACCTAACACGCTGAAAAATTTGTGGAATAGCCCTAATCTCATCGCATGCCATCTGTATGCGCTTTCAAAGTTGCTCTCGATTATCAATTTGAACAGAATAGGAACGAGTTTTCAGATACCCCCACACAAAAAAATCCAATGTGTTTAAATCTGGCGATCGTGCCGGCAACGGTATTTCACTTCCTCGTCCAATCCAGCGTCCAGGGAACCATGCATTTAAAAGTTCTCTGACGTTTCAAATAGAATGTGGTGGTGCACCATCATGCATGAAATACATGTTCATTCTAACATGTAAGGGTACGTCGTCAAACAATTCTGGCAAATCTTCTCTCAAAAAACTTGAATAGAAGTCTTTGAGGAAAACTAATGGGTCCGATTAGGTGATCGTCTAGTATACATATGCAAATATTTTCTCTAAATCTATGTTGGTAAGCTGTACCTACAGTTGGATGCTGATTGTCATCTAACCATTTGTGGGAATTATGCAAGTTTATTATTCCATTTCGGGAAAAAATACACTCATCAGTGGTCAATAAGCTTCTAACAAATTGTACACCTTCAGCATTTATATTTAAAAGCCATTCGCAAAAATTCATTCGACGAGGATGGTCTGCAGGCAATGATGCATGCACTTTTGGTAGGTGAAAGGGATGTAAATTTTGTTCTCGTGAAACTTTCCAAGACTTACTATGCGACACACCAAATTCTAAACCTAACTTACGCGTACTTATTGATGAATTTCCATAAACTCTATCTAAAATTTGTTCCTAAATTTCAACTGGTACACGAGCATTTCGTCTGGAATTTTTATTTCCTTTTAAACTTCCATACTATAACGAGTTACGATGAACGGTTCTAAACGTAGTATGATGTGGATGGCTTCTATTTGGAAATCTTTGTTCATAAAGTCCAGCAGCTGCACGAGCATTGCAATTAGTATTACCATAACATAAACGTATATCGACCAGTTCTAGTTTTGAATAATTCATTTTTCACAGTAATTAGACACAAACAATGAATTACAAAACACGCGCAAATGCAACTATTTTAGCAAACATAAGATACGTAACTGTCAAATACCAAAGCAGTCTCTGATTTATTTAGTTTGGTTATTACTGAATAATGTAGTCGTTTATGTTAATACAAAATATTTCAAAAACGGGTGCCGAATCGAAAAAATACTAAGCATGATTTTATTTGCAGAATTAAATGTTTTTTTTACTTAAAGTGATTAACTTAACATATTCTACGCCACTGGATGGAGCCAGTTGACTCAAATTCACCTGATTAATTGTAATTAATTACAAATTTATGTTACCAAATCTCAGTGTAATATCTTTTGTAGTTTTTGAGGAACTTAAAATCTTAAAAATTTACTTTTTAATCAACCTGTATCTATATAAAGTATTATAATATGTGTGTGTGTGTTGTTTTGTAACTTTAAAAGATAATATAATTCACTCGAAAAATTTCTTAGGAGATTATTTTGTTTTGTTCTCGCATTTTTGCTCTATAAAATTTATCGTTATATAAATTTAAGTAGAAAGTGGTATCTTGTGTTTTTTTGTGAGAGAATATGTATAATAATTAAGTTACAGCGAAGGTTAAGTATAATTTTGAAAGAAATTGTTAATCCTTTTTGTATTTGTTACCGGTGATATTTCACCCAGACGTTCGGTTTTGCGAAAGATATTCACCACCCCGGAGCTAGCTGGCACGTTTTAATTTATTTGGAATTATTGTTAGTATTGTATCTAACTTTTTTTATAACGAGGAAACTCGTTATACTGTATTGACAAAAATTCCAATATTAATTTTATAAAATCTTTTAGTCTACGACGATGTCATGTCACAGTTTGCAGTGTCATTTGGATGCCATTTACGGCCTTCATAATAACACTCAGTGCCATTATGAATTCATACAACACGCAAATTTTAAATTAAAAAACAAACAAAAGGAAAGTTAGTCACCACTTCTACCTGTTATTATTGATTAAAACAAAATTTACGATATCTGAAGAGATACTTTCGGAATCAGCCATGATAATATTATTTTTCACTAAAACTGAACGTATAGCGCAAAATTAGACACAAACAATGAAGGAAGTTTCCATTGACAAAATTGACACATTCAGCAAGCGCGATTACCATAACATCAACAAATATCGCCACCTGATAATTTTAATTTATGAAAACGTATCTGGTGTTTAAAGATGAATCAAACCTATGCGAATACCAATGAGGCCGTCGTAGGTTACATTTCGAATGATACACATTATATTTGAATTTTGTTATTGAAACTTGTGTAACTAAACCACTCGGCTAATTCATTATAGCGTTCATATCGAATCACTATTAATCACTATTAGCAAACCGTTAATTAACCATAAAACAGTAAACTAACGTTAATTCTTGGTTAGGTGAAATGGTACAATCTTTATAAAGCAGTAATTGTCATATTGAGTATAGCTGCTGTTCGCAGATTCAATGAACATTTCGATAAAGGCGACATGCAGAAAGTATTTTCAGGAACTTTTGTCGAACAATAAGAACGGCTCCAAGATTACGAAGGTCCAAACTCAACGATAACATCAATATTCAATATAACATGATTGTTAGTCCCGAGGCACCAACGTTTCTAATAGTTGCGATGTTTCTTTCACCTAGGGGGAGATACTTCGAAACTATAAAATTACGTCAATACAAAATTCACCGCTTCGATTGACAATGATATTACGAGTGAACTTATAGCAGAAATGCTCAGCGTAAATCCTCACTATTTGCCGCACATTTGAATTCGGAATTAGTTTGCCTTTAATTTAAGTTAACAAACCAACTCTCTAACTTAAACGGATTGAAATTCTGAAAATTCACAATTATTTCATTAGGAACATACATTGATTCGCCAAAAAGTTAATGTGTTGTAGGTAGCAGACAGAGAATATTTCATTACTTTAATAGCAACATAAAATCGAAGATAACTAAAAAGTGTTAATCTTATACTCACGAAATTTGCTTTACAGTACATCAGTACATCGGTTATGATTAAATTACGTTATGAGCTTACAGCGAAATCAAATTTACGACAGTTTTTGTTACGCTGAACATACAGGGTGCGTCATTAGTGCGTCGAAGTACGATATATCCGTTATTAAAGGAGACATCAATAAAAGTTATTTGAAAAAATTATAGGTAACTTTAAACTTCACATTATAAAATTACTTTCGTATTCACAGAGTGTTACATATTACCAGGGTGAACCAAACATATTTTTTTTAAATAGAGACCCTATATATTAGTTCAAATTTAGATTAAGCTCATCTCCCCCATACTTCCAATATAGGGTTTCATTACGTAATACGGGGTATTTCAAAAGTTATGGGCAATTGTACACGGAAATCATTCTCATTTCAACGTCCTGTATATCCTAGACAGAACAACCTAACAATAATTTTTTCCAGGTATAACTTTTTGAGTACAGTGTTACGAGAAGGTGCTATTTCTTTATTATTGCACCAACTGAATATAGAGCGAGCCAAAACTCGAACACATGATTTTGTCAATTGTTTCAAATTAATCACCCTGTATTTACGAAAATACACTTTATGTTCTTCCATTTTTATTAAGTACTCCCTACAGCTAAAATCGTTAATTTCTGAGATATTTTCGGGGATAATATAACTAGTGTTATGATTATCATCGCTGATAGCTCGAGTTAAGACCTCACTAGTTCAATTTTCTACAGGTTTTAACGAGTGGTATCATCGATTATTAATCATAACACGTGTTGTATTTGGTAAGAGAATATAATGAACGTTAATAGAAAATATATTTTTTAAAGTTTACAATTTTAAACGATCTGTCACTTTGATAGTAAATATTACAATTGCGAGATAATCAATACAATTATTTATTTCTTTGAAACTTTTTGTCACTTTGACAGTAAACTATTTTATTCATTAAAATCAAGTGACAGTCAACATGCGGTGATAAAGTTATCACCGATTTGATAGCCTATTCTGCGATTTGGTTTTGTATTTTAACCAATGAAAGTACCATGTGACATGTGAATTATATTCTCAGTTTAACACGTTCGCTGCCGATTGATACGTGTAAATTGTGGTTTATGAATTTATGGTCTTTAAGTTACGACTCATCTTGTATGTTGTTGGAAAATGGCAACATTGTCACTAAAATCGTTTTAAAATTTAAAGGTTTCATACATGTGATTACTTTAAAATCTTTGGATTGGAGAAAATAATCAGGCTATGGTTTTTGGTTTTCTGGTACCTTCAGATAAGAAGGAAAACGCCATTTTGGCAAAAATAAATTGAATGCGTAGTTAGAAGCACATGAAAAATTTGGAAAAGGTGTTCCTAAAAATTTGATTGAATTTTTCAAGAAAAGTTTAACAGCCTGTTGCTGGTTTTAATTTTTTCCATATAAATAAATCCTGTTGGGATTTCGAATTTTAGTTCGGCTTTAATTTTTTTTGTTTCTACTACACCTTAGCTTCGATCAAGAGGTAAGCTACTCACTTTCTTTTCTTATTTACTAGACATAGCTTTGAAATGCATGCGTACATGTTTTGAAATATTAATACAGCATAAAGATCATATTTTATAAAATTTGGGTATCTCGATTTAAAATTCTAACACAGTTATCTTATATAGGTTCTTTTTGGTCCTTTACACATTCACTCAAGATTAACATATTTCGTGCTTCCATAAGGAATAATTAAACCGTTTCTGACAGCACATTTGGATATCATTCGTCCGAGGTGTGAAATATTAGTTATGGGTCTTCGAGCCTGAATGGAAACAGTCTACGATTACTCCTTCTCATAGTATCTTCCGAATTAATTGAAGAAATATACGTTACACCTACGACTAGTTTCTGATAAGTATTATTGTTACATGCATACAAAGTTTACCTATGGTGAGTGACTTTTGATTGCTTTTCTACATAACGAGGCTCTCGTTATCTGTACTTTACTGAAAGTCATAACCATTACATTACTGTGCTTGCTACTTGTATTAGTGTGTTTCCGCAATTATCTTAATCCTGAAATTAATGCTTATGCTTTATTGTTAAAACATTTTCTTAGTAATCGAGAGTAATACTATACATTTGTACCTGTAAAAGATAATTTGGGTTATTCCAAAGTTTCGCTTATACTTACATTTAACTTTGCAATAGAATTTATATTTTATCTATCAACTTTTCTTATATATTAGCTTTATTCTGATAAATAACCGTAATTGTTCAACCGTTAGAACTACCTGTGTTTACTGTACATATGCAACAGCTGTTTGTCGACTGAATGCTACTCATTGAGTTTAAATATACAATGTATGTCAAAAATTATGTTAACTGCTGGGGTTTCAATTACTGTGTAAATCAAATTGAACATTTCTTTATTATCATTGGGGTTGTATAACATTTGTTATTTTTTTTTCTGATTACAATTTTTATATTTGGTTTAGTATAAAACTGATTGAAGTAGGATTTACTAATTTGAATCTTTTGTTGGTAGCCCTATGCTTACCAATAAATGGGTTATTTTGTGTTGCGCTTTATTTAATTATTGTACTGCAATTGCCAAATGGGTAATAAACTTGGCCTTTCTAAATTTTCTAACTGCTTCATGCTTATTATTTTGTCTGTAATGATCATAGTAATTTTACGGAAGAATATTTTGTGCTTACATAAGTAAACAACAGGGTAGACATCTAGTGCTAATTTTCGCTTTATATTTGGGGTTTATTTGCGTCCGGTTGATTGGAAACTGATAAATTAGTCCAACGGGAATATCGGTATACAAGAATTCAATTTCGGATAATTATAGATATATGTTTGGGTATTCTTTTCTTTTAGGGTCAACACTAGATGCCGAACCGATTGGGTCTGTTTATGTAAAGTTTTAGTAAAATTCATAACTTTTTCTAGTTTTGTTTGAAAGGTAAGTGATTGCTGCTGGTTTATTTTGCAGATATATTATTATATATAGTATTATTTATTGTGGTTTGGGAAGATTTCCTTATAGATTTGTATTTAGGTCTGCGGTTGGCGCTCCATAAAATTAATTTTTGTTAGAGAATTACGAAAATTTAATTATTATTTATAATATTTCACTTTGGGTATATTAAATAGGTGGCGTTAAACAATCGTACATTATTTCATTAATCCTGTGATCTACGATCAACTTCCTAGTCCTTTGTCAGTGTGGACTTAGTTCACCATTTTCTTTTATCTGTCTCTTTTGTCCTATGTGGCCGTAGCCCTTTTCTTGATAGAGGGCGATAAAGAATTAAATCAAGTGGTGCCCTTTTTAAATTATATGTATCTCTTTTCTCCTGCCAAAACGCCCATGCATCCAAGTGCTGAACCGACCGACTGAGCTTACGGCTAATTCCTTATTCCTTGTTACAGCACCTTACCCACAATTTCTACCAATATTCTTTTGTGCACGTAACACGATCACGCAGCGTTTGAGTGATGCGGTCTTTGCCAAAAGGCCGGTCACACATAGGTTGAGTGATGCGTATGTCGCTATTCAATGTTGTCTGTAGGTGTCGGATCGTTTGCGAATCAGACTATCTTGGTCGGCTTATAGTCAAGGTGTATACAAATTATTGTGCGGTCGGGGTTTTAAATTCTCACGTAATTTCGATACTTTTGATAAGTTTGGAAATATGGATCCTCATGATTTACCAGGCGCTTATGGTGAACAGAAAAGACGAAAAATAACTTTCATAGATCCAAAGAAATTAACAGAGGAAGAAATCTTAGCCTATGCAGCGCTTTCGGATTCGGAAGATAGTGCAGAAAATATATCGAGTCATGATGAACTGTATCAAGTGAATGAAAGTGATGACCGTGATAGTAAAGATGACTTTGAAAGAGAAAATTTACCCATATTACCTGAGAGTACCATTCCCGTGGTTTGTGATACAATATGGACTGATCCTCCCTTAGTGAATCGGCGGTAGCTTCCCTTTCTGGCAAACCCAAGCTTGAAAAAGCAGCAATAATCTGATAGATTATTTCAACATGCTGGTTGACAATAAATTTTATGATATAATTGTGGAACAATCGAATTTGTATGCCGAGGAGATATTTCTTGGTAGTGCTACAGTTCGACCAAGAATATCCGAGTGGAAGACGCTTACTGCAGAAGAATTGCGTGTTTCTTTTGGACTAATTCTGCATATGGGAACAATAAGAACAAATCTAATACAGAATTATAGGAGAAAACACCGATTATTCAATTTGAAATGCTTTTCGGACTTTATGTGCCGAAATCGTTTCATGTTGATTCTGAGATGTTTGCACTTCGCAAGGAATCCTGCAGTAGATGAAGTTCATCCAGGCGACAAATTATATAAATCAGACCAATTTTTGATTACTTTAACAAAAAAAATGATGGAGGTAAGTTTATTCTTTTTTACCAGTAGACAGATACTCTATCTATTGTACCTTTTAGGTCTACTATCCGCGTAGGGAGCTGTCTACTGATGAATCCATGTTATCATGGAGGGGTCGTTTGGGCTTTCGCCAGTACTTGCCTGGCAAACGACATAAATACGGGATAAAATTTTATGTCTTGGCAGAACCGAATGGGCTGACTATGAAGCTAATGATTTACGCAGGTACAAACGTTATCACAAGTGGTGTTGGTCATGCTGCTAATGTAGTTTTACAATTAATGCAAGACCATTTGGGTAAGGGGCATCCGTTGTTCCTGGACAATTTAATAATATCCATTCTCTGGAATCAACTTTACTTCAACGTAAAACTTTTTGTACCGGAACTCTACGAGTGAACCGGAAAGGAAATAGTGTAGGAGTTGTAAAGGAAAAAGTGCGAAGGGTGAAGGTATTGAAAAATGCGATGAATCAAATGGTATAATAATGGGAAAATGGCACGATAAGCGGGACGTGACATTTATAAACACAGAGTTTAGTTCTACTCTCGTGGAAGTCCGGAGTAAACGTGGGGAAGTGAAATTAAAACCACAAGCGATTGTGGAGTATAATAAGTACATGTCGAGTGGATAGTAAACACCAGATGCTGTAGTATAATTTTGTGACCGAAAACTTTGCGATGGTATAAAAAGTCGGCATACACGTTTTACAAATGCTTTTGTTAAAATTCATGGTTTTTGTACAATAAATATTCAGGTAACAGAATCAATTTTATGATTTTAGAATAAATATCATTGATCTTTTATTGCCAAAGCCGACTGCAATAATTCCACAACCTCTAAGAGCCCTGTTCACCTTCCATCGAAACTTCCTAAATCCGATGGAAAGGTTCAACGTAAAGACTGTAGGATTTGCAGAAGTAAAAACAAAATAAGAAAGATGACAAAATATTGCTGCAACGGTTGTTGGAAATCCAGGGTTGTGCGTAGAGCCATGTTTCAAAATTTGGCACGAGCAATATTTACAATTTTTATTGTTTACTAATAAAAACATTATTTCTAATTTGTTATTATGAAACAAATTCTTTGATTATAATATTTTGCGTTTGTTATGATTCTGTAGAGCACTCTAATAATCATAAATGTTTTTTTTTGTAAAAATATGTTTCTTTTTAGTAAATCATATGTATTTTGTTTCAGTTATTGTTTTTATTCACAAAAAAAAAACAAAAATCCAGTATTCAGTATCGCACAACATGTGCGTGATCGGCCGCCACGAGTTCATACATCTCACGAGGCCGATTACGCACCATATACGTGTCAGACATTTCAGCCGCCATTTTGTCCAATTCATGTAACAATCGATCTTCTAATAATTTTATACCAAAACAACCAGGTTCGTATGCATATAAATCCGTCGGCCTTACAGACGATCACAAAATTAAGGCGGCAGTGAACGTGTTAATAACAAAGAACTTCTAACAACTTCTATTATAACAAGTTAGCCGTGAACAAATGACAGATAGATATTATTCAGTAATAATTAGTAGCTTGTCGTTTAACAAACTTCTTTGAGATTGTGTAGTGTTTATTAATTTACAAACTCTTAAATACTGTTTGAAATGAACTTTCTTGTTGGGGAACTAACAGACATGATATGGGTACTGGGAGAATGTACGAAACATTGTTTATTAACACAAATAATTTACAAAGAGAGATATCCCGCACGAAGACAACCCGAGAAAATAATGTTGGAAAGGTTAGTAGATCGTTTTAATCGTACGGGTTCAGTAGTTTATGAAAAAAGGGAAAGGACAAAAGCTGTACTTAACGAGGAAAATGAATTTAAGTTGATGCTTGAAGTTACGCATAATCAACATGTTAGTACACGTGAAATCTCGCGTCAGCATGATATTAGTAATATGTCCGTCCGAAGAATACTGCGTAAAAATAAGATGCATCCATACCATATCCAGTTGCATCAAGAGTTACTCGAAGATGACTATCTCAGAAGGGTTGCTTTTTGTGAAAGGGCTTAACAAAATATCCACAATCAGGCGAATTTATTTGATTTTGTCCTCTTTGGAGACGAAGCCACAATTCATAAAAATGGAACTGTGAATAGACACATTTTCCATTATTACCCGACAAGTAATCCCCATCTTGGAGCAACTCATAGCCAAATTAGGTGGTCTTTGAATGTTTGGGGTGGTATAGTTGGAGATCACGTAATTGGACCACATTTTCTCGATGAAGCAGTGAATGGTCAGGTTTATTTCGACCTTTTAGAAAATCATTTACCATTACTGTTGGCAAACATTCCTCTTAACATTCGTCAAAGAATGTGGTTGTTACACGATGGCGCCGGTACATCACACTAGATTAATTCATAATCATCTTAATACCCATTTTCCTGGAAGATGGGTGGGAAGAGGAGGACTCATTGCATGGCCAGCTGGTTCACTAGAGTTAAGTAAACTTGACTTCTTGAAGGTGGGTTATGTGAAAAACCGTATGTATCAAATACCTCCAATCACACAAGATGATATGGAGAATAAAATACGAGAAGCACTCCAGAGTATTAATGTATAAATGTCAATAAATGTCAGTCGAGAATTTGAAGATCGACTGCAATGCTGTATTGATGTTTTCGGTGGAGATTTTGAACTTTTATTATGAAATTAATTAATTTTATAAGAATTTTGCCTTAATAACCGATGTTTTTTGAATTTTTTATAATAATTTGTCACACTTTTATTTGTTCACGGCTAACTTATTATAATTGAAATTTAAAAAAAAATCTCTTTCTGTTAATAAATTGAAAATATATCAAAAATTAACGATTTTAGCTATAGGGAGTACTCAATTAAATTGAAAGAAAGTAAAGTGTGTTTTCACTTTTTAAAAGAAAATACGGGATGCTTTATTTGAAAAAATTGACAATATCATGTGTATGTATATTCAATTGGTGCAATAATAAAGAAATAGCACTTTCTCGTAACACAGTACCAATACCAAAAAGTTATGCCTGGAAAAAAATATTATTAGATTGTTCTGTCTTGGGTATGCGGGACCTTGAAATGATAATGATTTTCGTATACAATTCACCATAACTTTCGAAATACCCTATATAACGTAATGAAACCGTATATTGGAAGTATGGGGGAGATGAGCTTAACCTAAATTTGGAATAGTATATAGGGTGTCCCATTTAAAAAAGGTATGTTTGGTTCACCCTGGTAGTATGTAACTCCCTGTAAATACGAAAATAATTTTATAATGTGAAGTTTGAAGTTGCCTATAATTTTTGTAATTAACGTTTTTTGATATCTCCTTTAATAACGGATATATCGTACTTAGACGCACTAACGCCGTACCCTGCATATGGCGTTTTCTACGGATAAGTGAATATTCTAAAAATTTATTTTGCGTTTAATGGAAAATGATATACTTTATTAGTTTTAAATGCGGTCCTTTTTCGGAGAAAGAGGAAAGTTGGTTAGTGTATATTCACTCGCGAATGCAGCAGTTTGAGGAATATTATTATTAATTATTACTAAACGTTCCTCTGTGACACTTAATGAGTATAAACCATTTGTTGCAATAGATAAATGATTGTTTCCGATTTAGTAAGATAAAAGCGCAAAATTATCCTCGTTTCGTTAGTTTTAATAACAAAGTTGTGTAAACAAATTTATTTCGATAAATAATCACAACTCTATAATTAGATATAGATTTGCAATATATGCTGTTTAATTGTTAACGATATCCAAGTTTTGTGTTGAGGTATCTCTTGATAATATTAGCACTTCATTAATTAACACATCCAAATCGCACAGACTTGTCCTTCGATTACATCGAGTAGCAGGAAGGATTCAATTTACAAACCACTATCTCGGTAACAGAATTGTTACGTAGAAATTTGATAAATAGCAGGTTTTGGTAATTGTATGGTGGTTTTTGATCATTGCTGATATGATTCACTGTTGTTTTGTCACCCTTATCCTCAACTCAACATGAGGCACAACGTGACATAATATCCTAAATTTAATTATTTTTAGAATTATTAATGGCGTTTGAGGATTATCAAACATGTGACCTGATGGCGAAAAAAAATTTTAGTACTCCAACTCTTATTAAAAGTAAAACGATGTGTAGGTGAACGTGAATTATAAAAAAAAAGATTCTGTGAATCCTGGCGTAGTCACCCAAATGGTTGCACTACAGCTTGCCGGGTAGTTTATTGACCATCCCTTGTTCAATTGTAAACTGTTTTATTTCCAGCTTACTTTTAAAAGGCGGTTTTTTTCTAATAATTTTGATTAGTGGACAGTAGTGCATGATTTAGTTTGCTTATTTAGAATTGTTTTGTTTATGAACTGATTTCTTTTATATGTGATTTATTGCAATTGTACGAATCATTGTGCACTTGCACATTCTTAGTTGGATTCTTTTATTCTTGCCTATATACAGTTCAAACTACATTTTATTGTTGCGGTTACTTTACTAATTTAGACATTTAATTTTCTAATTTATTTCATTTTATATGTAACAACCTTCATTATTATTTTACTTTGGTAATGTATGAATAATAATACCCAAGATGACTGGTGTAAGGATTTAATTTTCATTTTGATATCACTTGGCTGTGCTAAACCGTTTGCTCTTTGTTGTTTTTAATAAAACTGATTTTTATTTTTACCGTTACTTTATCGCTTGACTACAATTTTGTACGCTTTATAAACTATCTTAATGGCATATTTGCATTTTGAACCTTTTTTTTGCTTGTTTTCCTTTGATTTATAAATTTGACTTATAACATTGCTTATTGATTAATAAACAACAGGCTTTCTTGATGATTGTTTCCCAGCGTACATTTAACCGTTTGAATAATCAATGCGCAAAGCTTGTTAACTCTAATTTGAGTAATTTTATCGCTTGACTGTTCCACTACGATTCAACTATCTCGTATAATTAAACTGACTCCGCGTTGGGCAGCAGCAGTTAATAAACTCAAGATGCTATTAGATAATTTTTAACAGAGTTGGTATCAAAACGAATTTAAATATTATGTTCATAAAGATATATCATTTTTTAATTATTTGGAGTTAGTTCGAATTACGTGTTTAATAATTGGGTATTGTGGGACACTACAGTCCTGTTAGTAATTTAGGGAGTAATATTAGTGGTCCCATGTTTTTGAAAAATGTACTTCTAAATTATTAAAAATTTAATCATTCCTCTCATTGATGATCTTCGTTACACTATCAAACCGCATCGTGCAGGTCTACGGAGGTAAGCGGGTTGCAACTTCAACTAAAAGTGGAAATGGGCGGGTTCGATATAATACGTAAAATGATTGAAATTTAATTTAAAACACTTGATACCAGAAATCAGCAAATGACAACACTCAATCCGGGAAATATTGTCTCTAGGCGAGACCACAATCTTAAATTTTTCTAAAATAAATAGTCCTAGTCTAGGTGTTAAGTTAATCGTACCCGACTCTGGAAGATAGAATTGTAGCACCCTACACAATTCAAGTTCAAACACACTTTGACTTTAATACAGTACGTTAAATATCGTCTCGGAAAACTTGATGCACGTCGATTCAATTTTGAAAGTTCAATTACCCAGAATAATAAATTTATCCAAGGCTTAATAAAAGTTTTATGCATACGAGTCTTCGTAAACTTATTGATCTCACCTCGAGTATTCATAAAATAACAGTAACTAGGCGTTATTTGGATACTTTCTAATTTACCCTCGTATACCCTAGATTAATATTTATAACTGTCATGAAAATCCTGAAATAAGTAAATATCACCCAATTTAGAAAGATAATACTTCCGTCGATTAATTTTTGCCCACAAAAACAGTAATATGTATCTTAAAAGTTTATAACGATATATGCGTCGTTCATGATCATATATGTTCTATCAAATCCTATTTGAATATTTTCTCTTTAAAATGTATTTAAACATTCACCAACATGAATAAATCGTTATAATTCCAAATTTAAATTTCTGTTTAATAAACATATTGTTATCAGTGTTGTGTATTCAATGATTATTAAGAAATACCAAGTAATTAAATTCCGTAATCGATCTGACTCAAAATAAACAATTTTCAGATCAATCATTTAGCCAAAGTATCAAAAGATTACTTTTAAACAATGTAATCCTTTATGTAATATTACCCAAAGAAACAATGAACACTTATAATATTGGTTCCCTTCTAAAACTTTAGACTGTAAGAACAAAAATTAGTTAAATAGTGGAACTCTATTCAACAATTATTCAAAAATATTCACAGATATTACGTCCGAGAAGAACCACATGCAGGAAAAATGCTAATTCTTCTAGATTATAAAGTCCCTCAATCTTATAACTGAAACACATAATAACGGGTAATAAGGTTGATTATGCATTATGCTTGAAATGAAACAATATAACCAATGACACCTCTAATGGTAATCAAACTTCTGTCATTCTAAAATGTAAAATTATTCTTACATAAATAAATTCCGTAGTCCCATGTCCAGAGTAATGCATCTACTGCATTGATTCGTTGTAACTAATCATTCATAGATATGTACACTTGTCCCTGATAAACGGCCACCAACGGGGTTTTATGCAGGCTGTCGCACTATTCACTATCGTAAATGTCCGTATTCTATTTAATTACAATTGAAGATTAAATTATAAACTGTTTCTAAGCGCTTGATTTAGTGATGCCAACAATCGCACATATACTTAATCCATTAGCGCCTGGTGATGTATTTGTAGATAACTTACATTGAGTTACGTTGTGAAGACGTTTGCGCACTCAGAGGAATTTATGCTTATCTAACTAAGGGACACACTTAAGTGTATGTGAATGAATAAGCATCATGTACTATTTAGCTTTAGTAAGCGTCTCCTTAGATTGTGTATTTAGTAACTTTTAAAAAAGTGTCCTACCAGTTTTGCATTATTTGTGTAACAAGAGGCTTTGGGTAAGTGTTCACCTTTCATGTGTACTTTACTAAAAAAAAATGTCCCTTTTGTTATATGAAATATAATTTGTATGAAAATTTTAGCTAAAATAGAAAATATAGCCATTACAACCTAGTGACCTATAAACAGATCGGTGTACGTAAGTTTAGTATTTTTGATATTGGTATACCGAGTACAGTTGAAGTATTAGAGAGAGATGGCGGCAGAGATATTGAAGACGAAGAGCTAGACCCATCGACTTCCGCTCCTAGCAGAAAACGAAAAAGGAAATCAGAAAAACTAGAAACAAGTTGGAAAACGATTTCACGCCAATATAATTCAACGGCATTTGATATAATCATTACGAAGGTAACTTCAAGGATATTGAAGGTCACGTAAACGCAAAAGCTCCATTAGAATACTTTGAGTAATTCTTTAGCCACAAGGTATATGGTACGATTGTCTTAGAAACAACTCCATATGCAACTGAAGTAAAATGTAAGCACAATTTTACTACAAACGGACGAAATTAAAAGCTTTATTGGATTTTAAGTTTTGCGTGATATATGCTCTACCAGCTGAACGTGACTATTAGTTTTTTCATAAATATTTATCCATAGCTCTTTATCGTTAGATATTATGAACATCATAGTACCAAACAATTAATTTCTCTCAAAAGCAATACGATTTGGATAAAATTCTTAAGCTATGTGCGGAAACGATGAATATTACCATAAAGTTGTCCTGTTGCGTCAAGTTCATCAAAGGACCCTCCAGGAACACATATAATGAATGATACGATATCAATTATCAAAACTCCATTGGCGACGAGTTATTCTTCCAAAATTTTTTTACTAGCGTTAATCTAAATACGAAATAATGGAATTTTAAACGCTCCCCTAACACCTTCGAATCTTATCTAGAAATAGAACGGAGGAGAATACGATTTTACCTTTGACACGGTGAACAAAATTCTTTTAGTGGGATGGAACGATAGGGAGTGTGTCACGATGGCAACAAATTTTGATTTTATCTAACCATTTGCTTCTGTTCAAATGTGTAACAAAACCGCCAAGTCAAGGGTATCAGTTCTACAGCCAGCAGTGATCAACAAACATAACAACTCTATGGGTGATGTTGACCTCCACGATTGGTTGTTGGAAAAACTCCTTATTTCTCTACAAGGAAAGAAATTGTACTTATGTTTTCTTACACGAGTATTAGATATGATAGTCGCTAATCCTTGTCAACTTTCGTAGGGCAATAGCAGAGGAAGGTCAATTCTAAAAACTTCCACTTCGGGAATTGACGTCCCTACAAATGTCAGGTTCGATTGAAAAAATCGCCGAATTGCAAAACGGGAAATCAGGGGCGATGTCAGCAATTTGATTGTAAGGGAAGGCCGTTAACGTGTCTGGTTACATTGTGCTCTAATTGCTTTCCTATTTGCGATACACTACATAGTTCCGTAGTGTTTCTATATTTATGTGGTAATAGCATTAAGCCTATTTTTTTAATCCAAAGTAAAACATTTTTCTTAATTTTTAATGTTATATCCGCCTACTGATCTAAATATAGATCCGCCTTTATTCCAAAAACCCCAACCCGTATGAAAATACATTTGTTTGAGATTCTTTGAGAAACACAGTTTTAAAATGTTGGGTTAAACAAACTAAAATCAATTATTTGGGCGTTAATGGGTTAAATCAGTAATATTAGTGTTTAATACTGTTTAACTTAATTCATAAATCCTTAAACACAGCTTTATTTCGTTGCATAAAGGATCACTTCCGGTTCCCTTTCAGTTCGCGCAGTTTAGTATATACAATACTTTTAATTTGATGATTGCTGTTTGTTCTAAATCTGATTCTTCTTAAATTTTGGAAAACTCAATAGTATTTCCAATTATCAATTAATCACTTCATTTGTAAATGCTTAAATACTTCATCCCCAAAATGTGTTTTTGCAGTAAACGAATACGTGCTGTCTCACAAAATACTCGCGCGCGGCCGCCCTCTTAGGTACAGCTCTTAGTCCGGACGTCTCGTGCCGTACCCTGGCACTCTTATGCGTATATACCTGCCTTCATCCATTTTGCCTGTCATATTTTCCCCTCAAACCAAAAAAAAACCTGTCCCAGAGGAGCTTTCTACTGCGCGTCTTTGGCGAATATAATATCTGATGTGCACCCAACGTAAACGATACGAGAGAATTCTTCCACACGACCCTAATTCACATTCAAATTCATTCCATACACTGTACAAATCAAGCTTCAACTTTTTATGTGCGTAACTTATCCTTCCGCACAATTTAACAAACTCTATCACCATTTGTCCTTGAACAACGTTGTATACAGGGTGCGCCACCACCAACGCGTCGGTTTCTAGCACCCAAACGACTGAATTTTTTCAAAATCTGTTTTAGGCGAGAATATGTAAGCCTTCTAGGACTACAATCTAGAATTAGTTTGATTTATACAGGGTGATCTACAAACTTGTTACTTATCAAAGTTATATTATTTTAAATGGAATACCCTCCTTTTTAATTTTTTTTGAGGTGTAAAAATAAGGTAGACTTTCATTAGAGTTCCCTATACCTAAACCTTACAGTTTCCGAAATATTTAACATTTTTGAAAATGCAGGGTTGTCAAAAAATTCAAGTATTTTTCTATTCAGAAAAGATGAGACAATCTAATCTGTTGTTTATTGTTACAAATCATAATTTATAAAATACAAAGAATAACGCGTAAAGTTAACAAACTGCAAAGTTAAATATCTTCGTTATTTTAAATACAACGCCCAAGAAATTTTTATCGGAATGGAATAGTCTTTTGACAATAGTTCGAAATGTATTAGGGTTCCCTATACCTTACTTCAATACTTTTCGAGAAATTAGTGTATTTGTTACATTTTTAGAAATTACGCCATTAACTCATGTCGATCAGTTAGAATTCTTTGATTTATAAACATTTCTCTCATATTGACGTATTTCAAAATACGACAGTGTTTATAACTATTGATGATTTTTTCATTACAATGAAATATTCAGTGCAAGAAAGAGTGGATATGGTGTTCACCATAGGAGAATGCCATGAAAATTGTCTTTTGGCTTCCAGGGTTTATGCCCAAAAGTAGCCTGATCGCAACCATCCTGATACGAGAGCTTTTGAAAGGATTTTACAAACATTTCGAGCCACAGGTAACACTGCCTATCCAAAACCTAATAAAAGTAAACCGGTAACTGGCAAAGAAGATAGTGAGTTTTTAGTATTAGGATCTATCGCTGAAAATTCCCACACTAGTACTAGAGTAATTGCTATACAAACAGATTTAAGTAGAGGAAGTGTGAGAAGAGGTCTCAAAAAACACAAATTTCATGCTTATCACATAGAAATTCATCAAAATTTGTATGGCAATGACTTTCAACAACGAATAGATTTCTGTTTGTGGGCAATTGAAAAAATAGGGGATCAACAAGATTTTTTAAATTTCGTTTTGTTTACTGATGAATCAACATTTCACAACAACGGTTTGGTAAATAGACATAATTTTCATTATTATGACACCGAGAATAGGCATGCTTTTAATACTGTTGACCGCCAAAATCGTTGAAGCATAAACGTATGGGCAGGAATTATTCGAGATCAGGTAATTGGACCATACTTTTTCAATGGTCATTTAAATGGTAGAAAATTTTTGAGATTTTTAAAGCGAGACTTTTGGACACTTCCCGAAAACGTTCCGTTGAACATTAGAGGGAATATGTGGCTACAATTAGATGGGGCACCGGCACACTTTGATCGTAGAGTTAGAAATTATTTAACTAGGAAATTTGTTAATAAATGGATTGGAAGGAACAGACCATGTCATTGGCCACCAAGATCGCCTTGTTTTACTCCAATGGATTACTTTTTATGGGGATATATTAAAAATATTGTTTACAATATTCCTGCTACTACTGCAGACAATATGAAATGCGGTGGACACAATTACTCCAGATATGTTAAGAAAAGTCAGACAAAATTTGGAAGAAAGAATTAGACCATGCATTCAAGAAGACGGTCATAAGTTTGAACATTTACTGTAGTGACAAATCCAGCAGTAGGCTCTCGGTGCATAATGTAAAACGGTCTTTTTCAAGACCAGTAACCGTATAACCTTGATAAACCTTAATAAACCAAAAACCGTTTAACACATTTGTAACCTTTGTAAATCACAGAATTCTAACTGATCGACATGAGTTAATGGCGTAATTTCTAAAAATCTAACAAATACACTAATTTCTCGTCAAGTATTGAAGTTAGGTAAAGGGAACCCTAATACAGTTCGAACTATTGTCAAAAGACTATTCCATTCCGATAAAAATTTCTTGGGCGTTGTATTTAAAATAACAAAGATATTTAACTTTGAGGTTTGTTAACTTTACGCGTTATTCTTTGTTTTTTTTATAAATTATGATTTGAAACAATAAACAACAGAATACGTACTTCCAAATATTCTTATTACGATGACCTAGATTAGATTGTCTCATCTTTTCTGAATCGAAAAATACTTGAATTTTTTGACAACCCTACATTTTCAAAAAATGTTAAATATTTCGGAAACTGTAAGGTTTAGGTATAGGGAACTCTAATGAAATGCTACCCTATTCTTTCACCTCATTCCAAAAAAAAAAAAATAAAATAAAAAGGAGAGTATTCCATTTAAAATAACATAACTTTGATAAGTAACAAGTTTGTAGATCACCCTGTATAAATCAAACTAATTTTAGATTGTAGTCCTAGAAGACTTACATATTCTCGCCCAAACAGATTTTGAAAAAATTCAGTCGTTTGGGTGCTAGAGACCGACGCGTTGGTGGTGGCCCACCCTATATAATATATATATATATATATATATATATATATATATATATATATATATATATATATATATATATATAGTGTTATTACAAATGATGTTCCTGATTTCAATTATAAATATTACTGGATTAACCTGTTTTAAGACCATTTCAGTTGGTACCACTGGAAAGAAAAACTCATAAAGTTTTGTTTACATTGATTTAAGTACGTATCAGCTATTTGTTAAAGTCAATTGTGTAATGGCTGAATTTGAAGACAGGAAAGCATTTTATGTGTTGGATTTTCACATCAACCAATCAGTTATTAGTGTGCAACGTTACTTTAGAACCAAATTTAATGAAGATCCTCCTAGCAGTCACAAGTGGTACTTGAATTTTAAGAGAAATTGGTGCATTTGTAAAAAGAAATCAGTCAGTAAGCAATGACGCTGTAGAGCAGGCAAGGGAAAGTTTTACGCGTAGTCCACAGAAATCTACTGTTAAATGCAACAAACAGCTTGGTATACCACAGCCAACCGTTTGGAAAATTTTACGTAAACGTATAAATTTCAAGCCTTACAAACTTCAGCTTGTTCAAGCATTAAAACCAAAGGACAAAGTTCTAAGACTTTCTTCTTGTGAGAACATGTAGGCATTGATTGAAAATTAAAACTGTGTAAAATGTTTAGTCTTTAGTGATGAAGCCACATCCCACTTGTGTGGTACCATGAACAGACATAATGTCATAATATGGGGTTCGGAGAACCCACAGACCTACATCGAGCACTTACCCTCCGAAAGTTAATTTGTCTTGTACTATCATTTACAACAAAGTGTACGGACCTTTTTTCTTTGTTGGACAAACAATAAACGGAATAAATCTTGGACATGATGACAGAATGCCTTCTACCGAAATTAGAACAAGAATCCCTAAACTTCATTCTGGACTTCAAAATCGGCTGCCTGGCAGATGAATCGGCCATGCAGATCCAAGTGATGGTGCACTCTTGAACTGGCCTCCAAGATCTCCGGACATCACCCCCTGTGATTTTTTCTTGTGAGGATACATCAAACATAAAGTGTATACACCACCAGAAAGCATACCTGAGATCCAACAACGGATTACCAGAGCTATCGAAACAATCGACCTGAACACTCTTAACAAAGTATGGCAAGAGCTTGATTACACGCTTAACATCTGTCGTATCACAAGGGGTTCCCATATGGAACATTTGTAATTCTTGGCACATGGGATGAAACTTTTTAAGTTTTTCATAAAATGTAACCGTTTTATTTTTTTGTATGATAAATAAAACTAGATTTATGTGCACTTGAAATCATGAACATCATTTGTAATAACCCTGTATATATATATATACATAAGCTTCAATTGTATATTCTACACATAAATTGAAGACGAAAAATCAGATAGAATTTTTGTCTAAAATGTATGGCTACAAAGTGACAGGCCCTCAAAGTTGAATTTTGAAAATCGTTTTTAGCAAATAACTCCAAAACCTTTAGGAATTTCAAAATACTATTCCCAATGAAAATTATTTATTTGTTGACGACGATTTTTCTGGTTTAATTGGATTGCCTATGAATGGACTGGAAGTATTAGTTTTCACATTGTTCCCGTATACTTTCTATTAAAACTTTTTTATGTTATTCCTTAGTACCGTACATCTGAAATGTAGTATAAGTTCATGCTATTGACCTTGATAACGCATAAATTTGTGGGAGACTTTTTGATTGTAACGCTTTTATATTGTTCCTTTGCGTATTTGAAAAGTATTAGAAATTTTTTTTACAAATAATAATCGCATTTACAATTCTTTTTTTAAACAAAATTAAATTTTGGGTTGCTTATCAGGCTTAGATGTAAATTTAAAATTAAAATGTGATTTACGTATTGGTATCAATAGTTAGTTAAATCATTTTTACTAATTTGTTAGAGTAGTTTTCATGTAAATAAGTATCCTCGTTATTTTAAATTTTGTTAAATGGATTTGAAATTGCATGATGTATGATTATATTAAGTATAAAATTATTACGTTGTGTGGTACATCTTTTGCGAATTTGAATTGCGCCGTTAAACTGTCGCCTTTTCTTTTAGAAACATTCTTGGTTTTTAAATAAGGAGTTTGGGTTTTATATACGTTATTTTAAGGTTCACTGTCGTAAGAGTTTCGTTATCTAAACATATCATATTCCAGAGGTACCTTTGGGAACACAATTTGGATGGATGATGCAAATCTTTTCTGAGGTTAAATAGTAAATTGTTATGATTGGTTAAATTAAGATGTATGGGGATAGAATGGAAGATGACGAGATCTCAACGATGTTTAAGGCAGTCTTCATAAGGATGTCGTAGTGTTAGGGCTCACTTTTGTTTGCGGTTTCGCAATATACCTGAAAGGGGTTAGTGTGGTAGGAGGGAACAAGTTATATCGAACTGAGGGTGCTTCGAACATTACCGTAGGAGTATTTTCCGCTTCCACTTGTATGGAATAACTTAAAGTTTCGACGCGCCTCCGGTTATCTTTAGATCTCAATTCAATAAATTCAATATAGCATATTCATTTGTACAATAATTATTCTGTTTACGTTATATAAAATTTGCGTGCGGCAAGATTTGTAAAATTTACTTTTTCCTTATTCTGTATTGTTTTACATTGAGAGTTACACTTTGATTAAACACTTTGTTGATTTTTCAAAGCTTATTGTTGTTTTTAATATACGGATAGTGTACTCAAATTGAGTATAATTTTTCTTAGGTGTACATACATTGTAAATCCCCATCTTTACACACAGCGCTAATATTTTTTACGTTCATTCAAAACTTAGAAGCTTAGTTATTTTGGATTACATTCATAGTTCATCAGTAATTTATTTATTTGTGGTAACTGTTCAATTTGCACAATTTTGTGGTGGAATTCCTTTGAAGTGTTTGATTATTTATGGAAAGCTTTAACGTAATGGATTATGAGAATTTCTCTACTAGTGTAATCGCCAGTTTGACTTTGACGATAAGTTCAAGTTGAAAGTCACTTTAAAAGAAATTTTAGATTACAAAATAACGCAATTATGAAGTAAGTCGGTCGTTGACTGGTAAGCTGTTTGTTTTTGCATACGATAGTTTGACGAGTAGTCGCAATTTTTCTGACATTTTTATAGGAATCACCTGATCAGTTGTCGATTACCTGGATTTTCCAAAAGGTAATCAGTTTTGTTGTTTTTTGAGAATAAATTATGCCTCGTCCCGGATTTAATTATTACATCCCGATTTCGTCATTTATTAAATTTTAGGATTTTCTAAATTTTCAATCACATTTCGTTTTATCGTGAGGCATTTTTCGCTTGAAATTGAATAATTACTTACAGTATTGATCAGTTGTTTTTGGGTATTTGAGCCAATTATTTTGGCGCTAGGTTGAAATGTTTAATAAGTTTTGGTTTTACTATCGTATTATGCGGCTTTTGTATGAATGTTTATGAATGATTTTATTGAGAATAAGGTGAACGTTGCGTAAATATTTTTGGAGTAGAATTTTAGTAGACACGGGAGTATTTTATTTTTGAGTCAACTCAATGGTTTCCTGTTAGGCCATTATTAGTTCATGACGTTTTTCGGCTGTAAATGTTCTAACAGCTGGCGCCCTTTTGATTATTTTACCCGATTTTGACGTTTTTGGAGTGCCATTTCGTAGCACTGGGTAAGAACCCCGCCCACACTACTGAGCTATGACGTGCGCACAAATTGCCTTTACAGGCTGACGCTATAATGAGCATTTGGCCTATAACAAGGCGCGCCTCAGTATTCCATTTGCCTGTTGTAGAACAAACCTCCAAAATTCACCAATCTGTAAAACGTGTTATCACTTTTATTGCATGTGATAACGTAGATACCTTTAATACCAATTTAAAATAGCTGATGTTATATTGTGTATTTGTTTTCTATTTTTTGTTACTCATACTGGATAAGTTAATGTATTAGTACCATGGTCTAGTAGTTAGTTATATACTGAGTCCTAGAAGTTGTGTCTAAATTCATTTGAAGTTCAAGGGTCTAGTTTTTGGAGAAACGGTTAGACACGGCGATTTTATTTTTGACTGCCGTTTTTTAGTGTTAAAATTTTGTATATAGGGTGGCCCAAAAATTAGTTACGACCACCAACTTGATTTGGTCAAACGGAAACACCTGTTTTTTTATTTCATTTGCTGAATCTGCTTTTAATTCTGAGCAAATCTCATGTATCATATAGTATATCTATAGTCGACAGATCTAGAAGTATTTACGAAATAAAGTAAATACTGTCTTTATAAAACTATCAAGAGCCCTTGCAAAATAATCGTATCCAAGGTGATCCATAAGCAATAGGTCGATGTTTTCATTTCGTTGTGTATGTCAACTTATTTCTGGCGTCGAATTTCAACATTTGTACTTTCCTAAATGGCGAAGTTAGGGGAACGAGAAAAGATTGAAATTCTCTACAAGATTGGATTTGGTGATAGAACACGTACACAAATAGAAACTGAACATTTGATTTTATTTGTTGTGTTTTTTGAATAAATTCTTCCTTTTGATAGAAAGTAAAGGCCGCATTCCTTGATACGGTCTGAATTGTTGATACGTTCAAATGTAAATTCCTCGGGATCTGTTGACTTTAGGTATAGCACATGGTAAATGAGATTTACTCAGAATTCAAAGCAGATTCAGAAAATGAAGTAAGAAACAGGTGTTTCTATTTGACAAAATCAAGTTGGTGGTCGTAACTTATTTTTGGACCACCCTATATACAAAACTTTACCACTAAAAACCGCAGTACAAAGATAAAAATCGACGTGTCCGAGCGTTTCTCAAAAAACTAGACCCTTTAACTTTAAATGAATTGGGACATAACTTCTGGGGCTCACTGTAGTATCACAAAGGTAGATGCGTAGATACATAGGTATAAGCATATATATATATATATATATATATATATATATATATATATATATATATATATATAATAAAGTTTATTCTTTCTGTTATGGATTATTTTGTCTAATTTTGTCCTTACGTGGATGCTATCGATTATTCCCATTTGAAGAGAGCGTTGACTTGAATTTCTTTATCATGCTTGTTAGTGTTTTCTCTGTGTCACATGTTCTTCATGTGTTCACTGTTGTTTTTCTTCCGCTCCGCGGTCCATGTATATCCCAGCCTCCTATGTGTTGTGTGTAAAGTGTATGTTTTTTGATAAGGTTTCTGAATTTTCTTTTTAACTTCTGCGTCATCTATTGCTATGTGTGCTTGTTTGAGATCTTCTTCGACTTCTTTTATCCACTTTGTTTCTCCCCTGTCTGAGTTGACGTATTTAAGAATCGGCTTTAATACTCTGTTCTCATTCATCCTGTGAGTATTTCCGTAGAACTTCCTTTTCTGAATGTATCAGTAATCTTATTTCTTAACTTTTGTTGCTAGTATTTTCATCCAGACTCCTTCCTCCTGTACCGGTCCGAAAATTTTCTGAGAATTTTCCTTTCTTGTTTCTCTGTTTCTTTGATCTTCGCTTGCCCACCGATGTGTGTCGTTTCAACTACTCAGGAAGTGCGACAGTGTTTTCATTTTGCGTTAATGGATATGAACTTTTTATTGTAATAGTTCCACGTGAGTTCGTATGCTCTTTGTAGTTTTCTTATTCTTTCCTCGTTGGTTTTTGGGTTGATCCCTGATGGTTGGATGACTATTTAAAGTGGGGCACTTATATAATTTTCAATAGACAATTTGTTTTCCGTGTTGTCTTTCTGTGTATTGTGTTTTCTCATACGAAATTTGAAGGCCAGTTTATTGTGCAATTTCGTGTAGCTTTTATACGGCGTTTATGACCTCTTCTGTATAATTCGCCAGGATTGCGATGTCATCCGCAAGGATTAAGCATTTCACTTGGAATCTGTTCTCTTTTTTTGTACCAATTTGGATTCTTTTGACTTCCTTTTCCCAAGTTCTGATAATTTTTAATTATTTGTAATAATGCTAATAATAATAATAATAATAATAATAATAATAATAATAATTATTATTATTATTATTATTATTATTATTATTATTTGCTAGTCTTGGTAATAGTTTTAAACTTTTACGTTTTCAAAACGTCTTTAGGCGATGTGTCACGACCAAGGACACTTTACCGACAAATCTTGATCACATAGAAGCCAGTAACTGTTAATTATAGTAATAATAAATACATAATAAATAATTTAAAAGTTTCCTTTTATGGTAAATGTAAGTTTTTAGATGCATTATTCTCCCCAGTTTACGTGTTACTACGGACCCTGACCAATCTTCTCTGAGTTTAGCCGGATGCTCGCTTATTTAATGAAAATGCACGACGCCTAATGCGAATAGATCGTGTAACAAAATTAATACAATAACTTGTGTGGATTTATCGTATAATAAATAACTTTTTTTAATAGATGTTTGAATCGCATGATTTATTGTCCGCCTGTTGTTCCACAGTTTTCATTGTTGCGATCATCCAGTTCCCGTGGCATAACTCACTATTTAAAGTCACTACTTTGAAATTATACCTTAAGTAAATTGAACTGCCATAATATTTTACTGGGTGGTATTTGAATAAACACTGTATGATCAATAAAGTATCACAAAAGTAAGGGGAGAGTAAACTATACATAAATATCACTAAGCGCAATGAGAGCTAGCGAAGCGTTAGTCAGAGAAAGAACCAGACATCACCGTTTCAGAAAATACCAGCTCGAACCCCAATACAACGAGGTTAGAGAAACCATTCGAAATCGAGTGAACGAACAAGACTTTGATAGGATAAATACGGCTAAATATTCGAAGATCAAGGAAATGCACAAGGAAATTCAGCAGAAAAACCAACCAACATCAATCACAAAAACACTGCAATAAACGTCTCTAAACGACAGCTGAACGAGAACGAAATCAAGGTTCCGGACAAGGGATTGAACTATACGATGACACCCAGGTATATTCCGAAAGTAGATTCAATAAGCGCAGTTGAAAAAACAGCCATTAAATTAGATCCTGAAGAAGCCCAAGAATATAGAAGTAAGGTTAGATCAGTCTTGGATTCATCTAGGCGAACTAAACCTGAACTCTCTAACGTATAATGGAGAGCGGTTAGTTCCCTTAAGAATGACCCAACGATCAAAATTCGCCCGGCACACAAAGGAAAAACGACTGTAGTAATGGATATGGATACTTACAGCAGTAAGTTGCAAGAACTACTGGACGGGGGCGAGTACAAACAAGCACCAAAAGATCAGTTGAAAGACTGATATACCTGACGCTGGAAAAACATAAGGAGGAGTTCCCCGATCACCAGAGAACTAGACTGACCCCACACTACAGAAAACCTCCGTATCTGTACGGCCTACTGAGGATTCATAAGCAAGTAGTTTCTCTGAGACAAATTGTGAGCTCGAGAAATTCAACTTGTAACACATTAGCACACCATCTGCTAGATATGATCACACCCTTATCGGGAAAAACCGAATCTATGATCAAGAATACGCAGCACTTCGTGGAAACCATGAGAAACTTCCAACCAAACCACGAAGAAATACTGGGAAGCTTCGACATTGTGAGCCTATTCACAAATGTGCCCTCCGATAAGGCACTATCATAAGGGACAAACTGGAAAAGGGTGAATGGTTAGACGAACGTAAAACTCTACCAACAAGAGTTTATATATATATATATATATATATATATATATATATATATATATATATATATATATATATATACAGGTATGGAAAAACATTATTGTGGGTCTGACTTATAATAAGCTAGAAAGAATCCCAATACGCATTATATAAGTGTGAAAAAGACATAACTTTATCAATGTTTCCACTTGTACATATTTCCATGTAGGTACAAAATATGAATTACTTAAGTCTCCTTCAATCTAGCTTCAACATTTCTAACGAGACCAAAGCAATTAAGATGATATTGAAAAGTCGCGTGTTCTTTGAAGCTATAATTGGGTGATGCTGTTTAAAGAGTTTGTAATTTTGACGCGAAGTTGGTCCAAATTGTTACCACATTCATGCCTGTAGCCACAAATTTGCTGGAATACGTATCCCCAAACAAAAAAAGTCGTTCGGTGCGATATCAGGTGAGCGAGGAGAATATTTATTAGGACCCTTTCCACTAATAATACGGTTAGGGAACGTAGTTTCCAGACTGTTGAACTCTTATTGCAGTATGAGCAGGATAGCCATCGTCTTGATACCAAATGTCATCAAAATTTATATTGAGGTGTTGAACAGCTGAAAAAATCTGGTTTCTCAACAGTTCTAAATATTTGTCCGCATTCAAGTTTTCGTTGATAAAAAATGTAATAACCTAAAATTCTTGCACACGCATTAACTTTTTGGAGGTATTGTTTCCGGTAAGGAATACTAATGTGTTTGTTTTCCCGAGAGTAACCAACAGCGACAGATGGATTGTGATGGACATGTAAGTTAAAATAGTACTCGTCGGTAAGCAAAATATTTTCAATAAATCTTTCGTTTTCATTAGCCCGATCCATCATATCTTCACAAAATTCCATACCTTTTGATGATCTTCTGCAAAAATTTCTTGTTGCAACGGTATTTATTCATTTTCAAAATACTGCGAACTGTTCATGGTTCAATATTCATTTCTTCAGCAATTTTTGTACTATTTCACAAGAAATTAGTTTCTGCTAAACTACACACTGGAATTTCTTGGAGTTCGCGCTCTTCGTTTAAGTTACGACCAGGATGCTCACTATCATTACCATCAATTCTACTGCATTTTCTACAATTATTTAAACATCAACATCTTTCAAATTTACAAACCGCACGCATAATCGGACATTCTGATGGAATTGGCCCGTTTTCAAAGGAAAAAGGAAACTTGCCCGTTATTTCTTATGCCTGAATAATACCACTTAATAATCTGTATTTTTTCTGCAGTGGAATACATGAGTATTGTGTCCGGACTGATTTTCAATTCTCGTTGACAGTAGCAATTAAATGTGTCATAGTACTAGCCTGCTCAAAAGACGCATGTATGTCATCGGCGCTTTTAGTTTGTTGTGTATTCTATCCTACTTCGCACTTGAACTGATTGTACTGTCTTTGTTTTACTTATGATATGTCAGACCCGCAATAATATATTATATATATATATATATATATATATATATATATATATATATATATATATATATATATATAATATATATAATGTTGGTTTAAAGTCAATAAATAAAATACTCGAAGTGGAAATCATATATTTCGACATCGATTGATGTCATCGTCGGTGACAAATTGCTATTAAAATTAAATATGACAATTATAGATACCCACTTAAATTTTTTTTAAATAACGTCATATGTTGGTAAAAAATTATCTAGGTATCTTTTAAAATTACAAGTACTCCTTTCATTAATTTTGATATGTAAGGTTTCCAATAATAACCCTTTTCAATAATTTTGTTCAGTCTAGTCAGACGAGTAGGTGAAAGGTACCAAGTTCGAATCATAACATGTGAATTCGAGTCAAGTACGAAAACAGTCCTTCTTAAGACTAAGCCTGCTGACGGAAGCAGAGTACGCTTCCGAAACGTGCATTAAAAAAGCAAAAACTGTGGAACTAGGCCGATCAACTCAACTAATATGAAAGTTACAGTTACAAAACACGTATAATACAGAACTATACAAACTCAACATAAATCTCATGCAATAAGTAATTGAAGGTCTTAATGCTAACCCACTGAAGGTGCTCTCTTAACAGCTTTCTGTCCTTGTGTCCTCAAAAAGAAATTGCACTAGAGTTCGGTGCATAGTTTAGAAGGGATATATAAGTTAGTGTACCAAGCAAGCCTTAGTTGGGAAGATAAGGAGCATGCGCATACACAGACAGAATGGACCTTAATGAGATTAAATAATGATGACTAAATAAAAAGCAAAATGGCAAGGATCTTTACTTTTTCGTTTAAATTAATAAATGCCTTATTAATTTGCCATTTCAATATTGAAAAGAATGCTTTGTTGTATTCTAATGTGTCTTTATGGAATGAAATCCTTTATAAGTTACAGTTTTTGCAAAACGTGATAATTCAATTATTTCAATGTATTTCTATAAAAAAAAATATGAAAACAATATCAGGAACTGAAATATTATACGCTATACGAATTAAGGCATTTAACCATCACTCTCTCTAAAATAACAAAATTTAATCTTATCATCTACACGAGAATATTATTTTACTGGATTAGAAAACGGGAAGAAAAATTTCCTTTAAATTAAAAATTAACTACTTACTTTTCAGGAAATGTTATACAAAACTGGCATTCACAGTATACATGAATTTTTCACTAAATTCGAACGAAAGGTACGAGCGTTTCATTTTGAACTAAGACCTCTTCAATCCTCATTTCATAAATTTTACATTAATTATATACAGTAAAAGGCGTATGTCTTTATTTACTTATAACGTTCATTAAAGCAAGTTTTCATTATCAAATTTCAAATTAAAGGGATAACTTATTTGTGAAGTGAGTGTAGCGTATTATACAAATTAATCTTACCAAGTTTCCCTTTTAGTACGTACCTATTATGGTACTAAATTTAAACAAATAATCCGCATTTAAATTGAAAAATGGAAGCGCTTGAATGCAACAAGAATACGTTATTCAAGCTCATGACTTTCCTTCTCACTGAATAAATTTTACTACTACTTCATTTCATACTTTATGGGATAAATATAAACATGAATTGTGGATTTTCTTGTGAATGAGACAGGCTTGGCATAAAAGTGGAATTTTGCAATCTAAACTAAAGAAAAAGTAAGAAATGTGAATATTTGAAGTAACGAATGTGCACATTTCATCGTGGAATCTCAAAAATTGCATTTTATAGTTATGATAAGCTAACGCTACACAGTTGTGGAAAAAATCTTACTAATTTTACAATGAATAAATGGGAAGTGTTTCGTACCCTAACATTTTTTTAATGTAAATTATGTTAACAGCATAATAAGAGATTACTTTATTTAGCTATTTAAACTTCTTACAGTTATTAAAGTTTTAATGCCAGATCAATCGGAAAGCATGGAATAAGTAAAAAGATTTGCAAATTACAAACAAGGCAATACCGTCCAGTATTGACCAATTTACGGTCGTGTATTCTAAGACAATAAAATCAAAGCACACACAAGGTGTTTCAGCTAGACCTAATGATTGGAAATCTGGAGAACCATAAACTATACAAATGGGAAAAAAATTACATAAACCTTTACCGACTTGATCTGTTTTGGGAAAATATTTTCAACTTTGTGGCACTTCGTTATTTTATACAGAACCCCGCACATTTTTCGCATTTTCGGATTCCTCGTTTAATATTAAGGCCAGTTCATGTAAAGTGTTTAATATCTAAAATTTACCTTTACTGAATTATTTTGAAAAATTAGAAAATTTCGACAGCTGCAGATTTCCACGGAAATAGGTACTGCGTCTCCAGAAGCGGCCCTAATAAGATACTGATTTATTTTTATTCTAAAATGATCTTTCCGGCCCCCAAACCGTGCCTCTGAAGTTGAGTGATTTCAAACGCCCATAACCTACATATTGCTTGCAAAAGGGTTTCTTCCTTAGAAAATAAAAATGTTGACGTGATTTAATTTAAAGATTCTGGTCCTAATTTTGTGAAATTCTACTGTTGCATTTATATCTCTCCTAACGACAGTAACTTTCAAGACTTCTTCAATTACCTTAGTATGAAAGTTGACTATATCCTGTCTCAGTCTCCATCTTGTGATATATCAATTGTAGGCGATTTCAATGTTCATAACTCTAATTGGCTTCAGTTTTCATCTACTACAAATCCCGCTGGTCATAGTGTAGAAACATTTGCTATTTCATGTGATCTCACACAAATGATTTCTGAACCCACAAAAATCCCTGATAACCCTAACCATACTCCGCATCTTCTAGATCTCTTTCTTACATCAAACATTCTTGTTTATAAAACTTCCGGTCTTTCGCCTTTAGGTTTTTCCGACCATTGTCCAATAGAAATCATTTCTACTGTACCTAATTCCACTGTTATTCGCAAAACCGATAGAACCTTGTGGTGTTTTAAGTCAGCTCGATGGAGTGATTTACGGGATTTCTTTGCAACCTTTTCATGGCGTGAATATTGTTTTAAGTCGTCCTCTTCTTCGGACATCGCTCTTACAGTATCTGAAGTCATCCTCATGAGAATAGAGTTATACATTCCCAAAAAACAGTACCGTACAGGTCATTCACGTTCCCAACCCTGGTTCAATAAGGTTTGTGCTGATGTAGTATCTTTAAAAAATAAACAGTACATTAAATGGAAATCTAATAAATCGGTCGACAGTTATGCAGAATACGTCGGTGCTAGAAATATCTGCAAAAGTGTCATCACTAAAACTAAAAAGTTGTTCGAACAACGAAAATGCAATGAAATAGCTACATCTCCTTTAGGCAGTCGTAAATTTTGGTCTTTAGCTAAAGCCATTAGTAAAACTTTGGAACATCTTCATTTCCCCCCCTGACGTCTATTGACGGATCGGTAGTTGCTAATTCGGTAGACAAAGCCAATGTTCTTGTGGATTTGATTGCATCAAACTCGTGTCTCAATGATTCTGGAAAAGATGTGCCCCTAGTCTACTCTTCTTCATACGCTATGAAACCAATTCATTTTCGGTATAAGCTCTTGGAATCGATCATCAGTAGGCTTGATCTCAATAAGGCGAATGTCCCAGACGGTATCCCAGCTATTGTCTTAAAGAAATGTTCCCCCGAACTAGTATTAGCCCTTTCTAAGCTCTATACGATCTCTATGTCTCCCTTCATCATGGATGTTAGTAAATATTCAACCTATTCCCAAAAAAGGCGATAAGACCGATCCCTCAAACTACCTACCAATTTCCATCACTTCCATTTTGTCTAAAATCATGGAAAAAGCCATCAATCAGCAACTGCTCACGTTCCTTGAAACTAACAAACTCCTTAGTGACCACCAATATGGGTTTAGGCAAAGTCGTGGAACAGGCGATCTTCTTTCATATATGACTCAAGTTTGGAACAATAAAGTAGAGCAGTCCGGTGAAACAGTTGTAGTCGCCTTAGATATCTCAAAGGCATTTGACTAAGTTTGGCATAAGTGTTTACTTGCCAAACTCACCTCGTTTGTGTTAAATGATACGCTCATCAACTAGGTTTCTAGTTTCCTTGATAAAAGACGAATACGTGTCCTAATTGATGGATTTTATTCAAAAGAAGTTAACATTAACGCGGGCGTACCGCAGGGATCCGTTATAGCGCCTACACTTCTTCTGCTGTACATAAATGACCTTATTCCTTCAACAACTAACCCCATTCATTGCTTTGCTGACGATAGCACTCTTTACTGTAGTTCATCTCAGTCTACTCATAGTGATAATCCACCTTCTATGTTAAGTCAAGAGATTAAAGCTGAAATGGCAAATTCAATCAACAAAGACATTCAACGTATTCTCGAATGGGGAAGCAATAATCTAGTTAAATTTAATGCTAACAAAACTGAGAGTTGCCTTGTGTCCGCCAAAAAAGATCGATCATTTCCTGTTGTAAGCATGAATGGCTCAGTTCTTAAGTTTTCAGACTCTATTACTCTGTTGGGCATGACTGTATCTTCAAATCTCTCATGGGTTGACCATCTTCTGTCAGCTACCAAAACCGCTGCTCGTAAAATAGGCTTTTTGTACACATCTAAGCACTACTTTACCTCCTGACAACCCCTTTTGCTGTATAAGGCCCAAATTCGGCTTCATCTGGAATATAATTCTCACCTCTGGGTTAGTGCTCCCCAATACGCTCTCGATATCGTTGATCGTATTCAAAAGAGGGCGATTAGGCCTATAAATGACCCGTACTTAACTTCTCACATACAGTCCCTTGAGCATAGAAGGATGGTTTCAGTTCTTTCTTTGTATTATCGTTATTACAACGGCTATTGTGCTGCTGAATTATATTCTTTGATACCATCTCGGGCTATCTTTGCGAGAAACACTCGGTTCACTCATTCACGTCATCAGTATGCAGTACAAATCACCACTTGTCGTACCAAACGGGCGCAATTCACATTTTTCTACACAGCTTCTAAACTCCGGAATGATCTCCTTAGTTCCTGTTTTCCTCTCACTTATGATATGAGAAAATTTAAGGTAGCTGTTCATAGACATCTATTGGCAATTCATTATCACTCTATCCATCCTCCTAAGTGTTCCTGAGTGCTTTAGCACGATAGGCCAAATTTAACATGTTCAGGTCCACAATCATAAAAAAAAAAAAACTTCAAATGGAATACCTCAATTTTCTCAACGGCATCGTGTTCAAAGTCTACAATTCTTGTTAACACGACCATATCCCCAAACGCAGCAGATTCCAAGTTCAAAAAAATAGTCCGCATTTTGGGTCAAGCCTAAATTTTTCGCTTGTCACACCGTTCACGTAATATTTATCCACACACTGACGTTTTCTTTTCAATCTTTTTGGCAGGTGCAAGCCGTTACTCATTTGGATCTCATTTGGTACCTTGATGTATCAATAGTTTAACCACAATTAATCAAAACAGCAAAATAAAACGTATTCTCAAAAAACTAAGCAAAATAATAGAAGTGAAATATAAACAATCTATAAGATAAGTGCTCAAACTGCGCCCTACTAACCTCCAAACATTTAATAAGTCTACTTTCGATTAGTAATATAGCATTTTCAATTTGATGTGGCCGAATCGCTGCACACTACTGGATAATCATATGTTCAAGGTCTTCGATGGTATTGATATATTCTCTACCATAGAATTTTCCTTTTATAGGAGAGAAACAAACATTTAAGCTAAATGTAAAAGACCTTTTCTATTATTATCTCTGAAAGAAATAAACCGAAAGATATGAGATCTCGGGACCGATATGGGCAATAGCAGTATGTAAAGGTGTGCGTTTGGGGATAGGACCAAGTTAACAAATGTTGTAAATTTTTTAATTCTGAACACGTTACCGTTGAGAGTATTGGGGCATTCCATTTGAAATAGTAAGTTATGGACGTTTGAAATCAAGCAATTTCAGAGGCATATTTTGAAAGTTGTGAAAACCTTTTTTTTTAGAAATCAAACAAATTGTAATGTAGCTTATTTGGGCTTCTTGAAACCCTAAAAGTCCAATTCTGAAATTGGTGGTGGTAAGGGCGCAGCAGCGATCTCCGTGGGAGTCTGTAGCAGTCGGAATTGCCAAGTCACTAAAAAAAAATAATTAAAAATAGGGTCAGATTATTACTAAAAATAGTTGGTTGTCGTCGCTCAAAGATGATCGCGTCATAGCTAAAAATAGACGGTTTGCATCTTAGCTAGAAAGGATAGTGACAGCATCATCTCTAAAATGATCACAAAAGAAATAGCCAGATACGTGTGGTTCGTACGTATGTTAGACACACGTAACTAGAAATGTAACTAGATATGAGTATTAAAACAAGTATGCATATAAAAACGATCTTTAGGCAGATGTAGGTCTCATTGAAGTCAAGAAGTCTGCATAAAACAGTACTAAAATGAAAAACTCTATACAAAATTTTGCAACAGGAGCAATTTGTAAAGCGTATTCAAGCAGGCAACAAATAGAAAAACCTAATACACAAAATAAAAAAAGTTATACGAAATGCAACGGATGTTGAAAAAAAAACACGAATATACTAAGGACCTGTTATTAACGTATTTATATTACGAATCTGTCTGTGGCATGTGAAAGTGAAAATTATATAAAGGTGATTTGCGTAATTGTATGATATACATAAAAATTTCAAACTAAATAAGGTTGCCTTACGAATTATATATGCATATTGACTCAACTGAAGAAATCCTTTGCGTAGAATCTAAATTCGTGCATTTCTGACGCAGCAAAGTTCAAGAGGAGCTTTAGTTTTAGGACTACTTCTGAGCCTTTCTCCACTACCCCCACCACCCCTAAAAATAGATAGACCTTAAAAGATAGTACTGCCTCTTTTCTTCTACACACGTACGTCTTTTATAGTTACTTATAACATTATTTCACTTACATAACCCACTTATATTACGTAACTCATTTGCATACGATTCTATATCACTTCATTTCCTTCTGTTTACTTTATTTTTATGACAGGAATAGAATAGAAAACTAATAATTTATGTTCACGCTCTCATTATTAAAGATTAATTCCAATACTTACCATTTCGATGATCAATTCACTAATTTTATATTATACAATTATTGTAGTACCTAACCTCCATTTTGTC
Source organism: Vesta saturnalis (assembly GCA_036346205.1). Taxonomy (NCBI): domain Eukaryota; kingdom Metazoa; phylum Arthropoda; class Insecta; order Coleoptera; family Lampyridae; genus Vesta; species Vesta saturnalis. The sequence goes on along the minus strand of JARFJB010002012.1, from coordinate 977,343 downwards.
CACGCACACAAATGACATTCTTTGGGTGTAAATTCAGGATATTCTTGATTTCTTATATTACACAAAATTGTATTGGATATTTACAATCTACATATTTAATTATTCAAACTTGATGTAAACCTATTTATGCAAGTCTCAAAATTCACCAAATTTTTAGTCTTCCTTCCTCTTCCCGAGAGGTCTCTAACTTCAGAACCAGCTGCGCCGTTCTCATAGGTGCGGTCACCAGCTCGCGTTTGCAGACCCCCGACATATTTCTCATCTTTTGGCTGGTATTTAGCGCTAATTCCCTCAGAGTTTGCGGTTACAAATGGGGTAGTGTTGGTGTCGGGTAAAAACCTTCTTCGAAATCCACATTATTGTGATAATATGTACAAGTTAGGAAAATTCCTTGATGTCGTCGCTTGAAGCTAACTACTGAAGTTGATGAAGCGAGTTCGATGTTGGCAACCGAAGCTTGGATAACTATGGTGACAACGCTGTTATTAGCGGATTAATTGTTCTGAAAATATAAAAAAAACATTCTATTATAATTGTTTTGGACTTACATATTTTGTAATAATTATCTACTTGGTGGTTAAAACAAAGGAGGGGGCACGTTTTAAATGTAAAGTACCTTTCGGTCAGAATTTAACAAAATTTTGATATGTTCTAGAACTTGATCAATTGATCAATGTCTTCATTGCCCGAAAGCTCAAAGCTCAACAGTTTTTGATATACAGGGTCTGCAATATCACTGTGTGATATATTCAATATATCATAAAATGGACATTTTTGCCAATATTAACGCAAAAGTTAGTGAAATGTTTTTTTGTGCTACTGGTTACAACCTTTTCTTTACTTTTATTATTTATGTACATTCACCTGATATACAGGGCGAGACCAAATATATGTATTTGAAAAGAATTATACGTTGGTATTGTTTTGATATTTGGTGAATGGAAGTTTACACATATATATGTCCATTTAAATTATTATTGCAAGTTAAGTCCCCTAGACGTCCGTTATACAGAGTGTTTCATTTTTTTAATAGATTTAATTGAGTATTATTATACTTCCTAGTTAATTTTCTGATAACTTAAGTGAAATGTCTATGTTAAAATAAACTATTTGCTAACTGTATATACCTACATAATAGTCACGATGTGTTTATACTGATACTGGGTGTCCAAGTACAATGTTGTTCAAGCCAGGGTTGAGGAGGAAAACTTACCGGCTAGAAGGGGCAGATGGGTTGATTTAAATGAAATTATCGTTCCCTCATTCCCACGTTTGTCACATTACTATCTTAAAGAGTTAACTGTAGGTATTTTTCAATTAAAGCTGGCTCCTTCTTATATACAGGACAATGAAATAGAGGACCGCCAAGTTCAATATCAATTTGATGAAAACTACGAACCCGGTTTTATACGGGTAAAGATACATTCTCGCCTCAGAAATGCTACTCGTTACCAGTTGTGGATTGCATTTGTGCCGAATAATAAGGAAGAAGAACCTAACCCAATATTAGGTACTTACTGCACCTGCAATACTGGTGCCAGAACTTTAGGTACTTGTTCTCATGTGGCAGCTGTACTATGGTTTTTAGGATACGCTAGGTATCAAGAGCTAATCAAATACCCTTCTACAAATGTTTTAAATCACATACTAAATGCAAATAATGTGGAGGTGATAGACATTTAACGTTTGATTATGCAACTTTTTGATTTCTATGACAATGGTTATATCAAGACCAAAATTATTTACTGTTTTCTGCCTCATCAGTTTAGTTAACTGATATCTTATTAAGCTTAGATATTCTTAATATATTAAAATACGTTCATTAACGTTTCTACATAAACATTTCTTATTTTCAATGACTGTACAAAGCGGTAGTGATGATGGAGGTAGACCTACGAAACCGGTCTGTCGATGGTGTGAACAGTGAAGACACTAGTATCTGAAATAATTTTCTTTTCTTAGTTTTGCAAAATAAAGATGAACTTCGACAAGCGCCTTCTTTATCAAAAGAATCTAATGATAACTTTATTAGAAAATAGTGAGCATAATAAATGAAGCACATCTAACCTTTCTATCTGTCAATCTCCAAAAGCTTTGTATTTCGCAACGACATCCATTTGCAAGAGATTTTTTATTAACGTTTTTTTCCGTACCTATATGAAGTTTAAGATATCGCTTTGGTCCTTTGTACTTGGCCACCCAGTATCAGTATAAACACATCGTGACTATTATGTAGGTATATACAGTTAGCAAATAGTTTATTTTAATATAGACATTTCAATTAAGTTATCAGAAAATTAACTAGGAAGTATAATAATACTCAATTAAATCTATTAAAGAAATGAAACACTCTGTATAACGGACGTCTAGGGGACTTAACTTGCAATAATAATTTAAATGGACATATATATATGGGTTAACTTCCATTCACCAAAATATCAAAACAATACCACCGTATAATTCTATAAAGAAAAGGTTGTAACCAGTAGCACAAAAAAATAACATTTCACTAAGTTTTGCGTTAATATTGGCAAAAATGTCCATTTTATGATATATTGAAAGCATCAAATAGTGATATTGCAGACCATGTATATCAAAAACTGTTGAGCTTTGAGCTTTCGGGCAAATAAGACATTTGATTAATTGTCAAGTTCTAGAACATATGAAAATTTGGTTAAATTCTGACCGAAAGGTATTTTACATCTAAAACGTGCCCCCTCCAAATTTATCTCGCCCTTCATGTCCCGAAGTAAAGACCATACAAATCCTACGACATTGTAATTATCTAACTTCCTCGTGCCTCGACTCATCGTCTAATAAATGCTGTTTATTAGTCTTCTGAACTTTTTCACTTTTCTCTTTCTTCCTCTCACAAACTCTTATATTTTGTAGAACTATTGGCCTTTGTTTTTCTAATGATAATTATAACTTCGTTCGTTTCTTTGGAGTTGCCATGTTATTCTTAGAAAAGGACTGATGCTAATTGATACAACCAACGTAAATATTTTTTACTGTTTATTTTAAGTTGTTGCTGTTTCAGCATTTCGGAATGACGGGAAGAGAGTAGTTTCCAGCAAATTAGAAAAAATGCAACGTAGCGTCTGGCTAGTTGAATGACCGTCGCTTTGTTATCGAGTATTTGGTCTACATAAGACGTTATTTATTGATGCTAAAATTGATTTCGTGTTTTGTGGCCTTGTGACATACTTGGGTTATATGTGCTACGTTCCATTTCTCTAAACAAATTTTGACAAACCCGGAATACTTTTATTGAATATTTTCAGGACGTTTAGTGTCGGTGGGTATGTCGTCATGATCATCATCTCTGTCTGCCCTCAACAGCAGCCTAGTTGAGTTAACTCGGATTACATTAAAATGATCAAAACCCAATCCCGAAATAGTTAGACATATTTCGATTCTTAGAAACGAAATTTCTCTGATAGAAAAAGCTATTACCAATAATCCATTTAAACAATGCCTTAGGATAAAAAGAAATTTGACCATGCTAAAATTTTATTTGGCTCGACTACGACAGCAATTAGGAAACTCTCCCGTAACGGATTGTGGAATGGGTAAGTTTAGTTGGGTATTTCAGTAAGTCGTGTTTTGATTCGAGGTTATTAATGGGAATTATAGTCAACTCATAATACAAAGGTCCCTTAATTTTTTTAACCCAGGCACACGAGAGCATTGCGAGAAAGGTTAATATCATCTTTAAGAGGTCTTTGTGAAAGGTAAATGTACTGATATGTCACTTCATTAGCCCACAAAATATCAATGTAGAAACAAAGTATTGGAACTAATCTCAAAGGGAAATGGTTGACGGTTAAACTGGAAGAGTTTCAAGAGGAAGGATCGGTATGCACTAAGTGAAATATTGCATTTGAAAGTAAACAAATAATTACGTTACCATGAGGGGCGGAATTTCTACTGCTATCAAAGTTTCGCGTTTTATTGCACTTAAGAGGACCGTCGTTAATATTAAAAATAATCATACATTTTGCTTTCTTTGGTTGGTGATCTCTGCTTTGTATCCTGTCAATAAAAAACCCAATAGCAAAGGAAGCTATCCCCATTTCGATGAATCGAGGTCCGACTAAATTTCCCTTTAAATTATCATGTGTAAAAAAATTTGAAAAACTAAACCGTGTATTAATGAATTTATACTGCATAGTTAAAAGGTATATAACGGTATTCATGATAAGTGATGATCACATTGATAATTTTCCCACGATAAATTTGTGCTCTCCTCTAACGATACCGGTAAAAGGGAGGCAAACTTCAACAACCAATATTACCTCTTTACGTGAATCAAGAACATGTCAGCGTTGTTGTTGCGCACTGAGGTAATTTTAGAGATATGTGCCAAAGTTGATGGTGCAAACACAAAATTATTTCAAAACCATATACCCTTCAGTATTGCTTTTTATCTCAAGTGCTCTTACGATGATTACTTCTCAAAGTTCTTCTGTCGTAATAAATCTTTAAAATCGTGCACAAATCCTAAAGTTCTGCACGTTTACTTCTACACCCATGGCTACAAATTTTAGCTAGTTAACAGTTTGGGTAATAACAAAAAGATTTGGTGCCTTTTGCTCATTCGTAGATTAAATTGGGCCAGGTTGTTAAAATTATCGATTTGCTGTACTAACCAAAAATATTTAGATGTACCTAGATATGTTCGCTTTAAAATTGGGGTTGCTTCTTCCTGAAAATAGTTATTAAATACTCGGACGCCACTTGTTTTTAAATAAACAAGTAAACCATTATACAATAAAGTTAAAAGAAAGTTTCTACAATATCAAAGTTTATTACACAACCTATAATTAGTTATAAACAGAAACACTTTAAAGTTAATGTTAGTAACATTAAAAACTATGAATAATGATTAATGTTGTAAGTAATTAATGGAGTCAGAATACGTTATTATTGGAAACACTGTAGGCATGCTGAGTCAGCGTTTGAAAAACTGATGCATAATATTACGTCAGGTTGAAATAAAATCTGGATTTGTATGCTTAACAATTCTCAAATAAAAAATTCTTGATTAAGGTGTGTTAAGATTCCACTTCCACTAACGTAGGTGATTACCTCACCCTTGATTAATCGTACAAATACCGTAAATTGGTTTAACAGTAAAATAATTAATTGCGTGGATGTAAATAACGTGTGAAAGGTATCAGTAGTGAAATTAAAGTAATTATTAAAAAAAAAGTGCCTGAAAAAAGCAAACGTCTCAAACTTCAATATAATAACTTTAAATAACTCACCATAAAATATTTACCACTTTTAATAAAAACTATTTAACAGCAAAAATGGATGCTACATCCACCTTCTCAACTCAATCAAAAAACGACGCTCTCCAAAGGTCCTTGCGCATGAACATGTCTGAAACTCGAATGTGCGAACACTATGCGTACGAGTTCTAACTAAAAAAAATAGTTTCGTGTTTTTATGCAACTAGATATGCAACACACACTGCACGAAATGCATGTTAAGTTGCCTGAATAAACGAAAATTTTATTTCAAACGTAAAAAGTTTGTTATACTGTAGAGTACAGAATTGTGTTGTGTGGTTTATCAAGCAGTTATGGAACATTGCAAATTCGGTCTATTCAATTATTGCTAGAGGGCGGATTATATGCAAAATGCATATTCTTGAATATTGATGCTGTAAAGGTACCCTTCCGTATCTAGGTGAATCACATTAATGAGAGTTATATGACACCAATCTAATTTTGCATATATTTGCAGCAATGTTCATATTTTTGTAAAATGTGTATATTATTGCATAATTTTTGCATTTCTAAATAAATCTGACATTTTACTAAAAAAAATTCTCTCATCTCCTCAAACGAGCACAGTAAATGAAACTTTTTAAATAAAAGATGAAAATCGAAGAAAGAAAGCCTTTAGAAATTCCTGTAAAATGTAAGCTACTTAAAATCATTGACAAGAAGCGTCACTGCTATAATTTCGCCGTAGCGAATTCTGTCTTTGTGAATACAATGCGCGAGATACTAGAACGAATAGGAAATAATTATTTATATTTTATAGTGGATGAAACAACGGATAGTTATGGTCGTTATATCGCGAATTTATTGATAAGGGTTTTGCATCCTGATTATAAGAGTAAATAATTTTTGGTAAGTTCCAAACAACTTGGAAAACGAACCATATGTAGGTTTATACAGGGAGGCATTAGCAATTTTTTTTTTACCTGAAGAGTTCCTAACCAAAAAGTTTTATTAACGTTGTCTGATGCTGCGCCATACATGGTCAAACTAAGTCAAAATTTTCAAGTATTTTATAAAAATTTAAATCACAACACAGTTCCCATTAGTAAATAGTTTGATTAACAATGTAAAAAAAAGGTATTTATTAAGGCACCCTTTAGAATTCAGCATTACAAAGAAACACTTCCAAATACTCCTCTTCCCCCTCAGCCAGTAATAACTAGGTGGGGTACGTGGCTACAGGCCGCCCGTTTTACTCGGAAAATTTTAAAGACATTAAACAAATAATTTTACAATTTGCCGATGAATCTCATTCAATTACGGAAGGAAAAGCTATTCTAAATAAAATAAAATAAAATACCGCAACAATTTTAAAATTAGAGGATGAAGCCCTTCCGCTTACAAACTCTGTTGAATTAATAAATAAGCTTAGTATACCTTGTAGTCATGTTCGTGTCCAGCAGGTAAAGCCATTGAAAAAAACTCAATCAAGTTTTACAGAAACTCTGTTGAATTAATAAATAAGCTTAGTATACCTTGTAGTCAAGTTCGTGTCCAGTAGGTAAAGCCATTGAAAAAAACTCAATCAAGTTGTAGAGAAAAAATAAGGATACCAAGTTCTTGTGAATGTGTTGATGTCGAACGGAGCTTTTCAACTTATAAATATATTTTATCTGATAGGCGACAAGGATTTAATTTAAACAATTTGGAGAAACACCTTATTGTAAGTTGTTATAGGCAGAAAAGCGATGAATCAGAATAATATGTACATATTGTGTTTAATTCTCCAACGGATCGTAAGATTATTTGTGGTTAATATTAAACAAATACATTATTATTATTTTTATTACTTAATATTTTAAATTTCATTGAAAATTTTTTTTAATAAAAGTTTTTGTTTAGTACAGGTTGTTTATTATTTCTTGGTACGCATATTTTGCATATAATGTTGCATATTTTAACAAACTGACTGCATATCTTTTACATATTTGGTGCATATATATGCGCATAAATGTGACTTTTTTTTTGCATATTAATCCGCCCTCTAATTATTACTAATATCATTCCCATACAACCGCTAAGCTTTACTCAACAACCAAATTTTGATAAGGCCACTCATTGTCACATATGCGAAAAACTCTTTGTAAAGAACGAAAGTAAAATAACGGACCACTCGCATCTCACCGGGATCTATAGAGGGGTTGCCCATAATAACTGTAATTTAAACTTTCAAGATTTTCATATGAACCCTATCCCATAACCTTAGCTGGTATGAAGTTTATTTTTCATTAAAGAACGAATTTCTGGGCCTGTTAAACTCTTACCGTTAAACAAAGGAAAATATTCAGTTTAAATTTATAGACTCGTTTCGATTTATGACTAGCAGTTTGGACAAGTTGTGTTCCTGTTTGAATGACAAAAAATTCATAACCAGATCGCATATCCGTAACAAAACCGAATTCTATTTGATAACGAGGTTTTTTCCATACTTCTACATAGATTCTTGTGAAAAGTGAAATAAGATTGCTCAATCGGCTAAAGAGAAGTTCTTTAGTTATTTGTAAAACGAAGGTGTCTGTAGTGAAAGATATGAGCATACTTTAAAATTATGGCACGTTTTTAACATTCGAACGTTGGGCCAGTATTCGGACCTGCATCTAAAAACTGATTTGATTCATTGGAACAACCGTTTGCAAACTTACCTCCTTGATCCATTACACTACTATACGGATTCCGGTCTAGCGTTTGATATCATGTTAATAATTACACAAGTCAGATTGGAACATTTAGCCGACATCAAACAGGCTACGTTCAGTGACACTCAGTGCAGAACTCATTATGCGAAAGCCAACAGAGAATACATGTCGGAAGGATTCAATTCCAAACTTCAAACCACCTATTTATTGTACTCTCAGGTAAATTCTCTTTATGGAGCCATCATGTGTGAATCGTCACCGATCAGAAATTGGACATAATAAATCATTCTGATAATTCGTAGATTGGGTACATTGTGGATTGCGATTTCGCCTTGCATGAATCCCACAGTGACCTGCCCTTAGCGCCCGAACATATGATTCCACACGGATCGACAATTAAGGAACTGTTGTTGACGTATCCAAAACGGAACTATATCGTGCACTATAAAAACTTAAAGTTATACATAAAACACGGTTTAAAACTTTTACAAATCAATCGTGGCTTACGTTTTACATAATCACCGTGGCTACGTAAGCATGTTGAGACACTAGGCCAAAGACAAATTTACCATAAATTTCTTTACATTAATGGTGAACAACATCTATGGGAAGCTTATGAAAAATGTAAGAAAATATAAAGACGTAGGGTTGGCGACGAATTAAGGGGTCGGTATGGAGCACGTGCGTATATCGCGAAGCCCATTTTTCATAGCTGCACCATATTCGATGAGAATATGGCCATTATTAAAATGAATCGATTAGAAATCATACATTAATCCATATACATGCAGGCTTTGCAGTCTTGGACATCTTAAAAACCTTTAGTGGTATCCATTGGATATGGTGCATCGCTAAGCACAGGTTCTAAGTAAATCCGGGGTTTGGATAATATTGTCCCAAATATTCTCTCGATGCAAGAATGAATCTGTCGTAGACGGCTCATGTTCTTCTTCTTCCTCATCTTTGGCTGCAATCTTTCCAATCGTTCTATTTTCGAGGAACAATGGCGTCTCCTGACGCAGAGAATTTCTTTCAAAGTGCGGAAGCCCGGAGGATGGATTAACATAGTTACTACCACTAAATGAACACGATCTTCGTTTACTAATTCCTAGCAAATGATAAGGAATTGATGGTGTGCTAGTGTACTGTTGAATCCATGACTTTTCCTTCTTGATAAGGGACGAATGATATTTCGGTGCAGTTTCCGCATATATCTCTTTTCCTTCCTCCTCCCCATCCTGCTTCACCTTTGGTTTAATTTCACTAAAGACTAGATTTTCTTTTCGATTTTGGCAAGTAGTTCAATGAGTGGATTGTAAGTTTTAATGAAATTTGTTTTTTATTAAATCTAACAACCCATGTATCCACGTTCTGTCGTCCTAACTCACAGAGAATTTTTCGAAAAGCACAGTTGTTTGTTATGTAACGTGTATTTACACCGCTCCCTTCTCCCGCCGAACTCCATTCAATTTTAGATTCTATTTTTTATTTTCAAGTACAAACACACTTACATTAATTTAAATGAAATCTAATAGGAATATAGACAAAAACTTGTTGCGGGTATAGACATCCCATGACAAACCTAATTGATATATTAATACAAGTACTAGATATGACACCATTTGGTTTAATGGGGTACTAATCTAACATCTTACCGTCAATTATTAATATTACATACCAAAGTTATTGACGCAATATAATTTAATTACAATCCTAGTATTACGAAAGCTATTTAATGGGGAATTTTAACTGTAAAATTGTTCTCGGATAACTTGAATAATAGAGACCGAACAGAAGGTAATTTGTACGCAATACAATTTAATTGAATTCTATTAAAATATGACCATGAAAATTTGTCTTTGTAAATTATATATTTTAAATCGTAAAAGAATTTTTCTAATGTACCTAACCAGGAAGTGTATTGCAATTTCCAGATGGATATCGATTTAAATGTCTTTCTTTGCCTAATCAAGGATCCTAAAATACGATAAGCTTTACTTACATTTGAATAATCTGAAGTAAACGCGATTTAGGATTGAGCCAATTATACAGTAATCATATTGTACCGTATAGTGGCTTCTCCTGGCAAAGGTTAACTCATTACACTTTGACGCATAAAAACATAAAAAGGACATCCACTTATTAACCCGCGTAACCTTTTAAACACTTCAGTTTTGGAGAAAAGTAGTATCTCTGCGGACATAACACCTTCGAGAACCTGGTCCATAACCAAATTAAAAATTACAGCTCCTAACACAGAACCTTGGGGCACCGCAGACTTAGCGAAAATTCTTTTTGATTAACTTGAACTGGCCATATTAATTACCAAACAACTGACGCCGACTGGATCATTGGAACGATTTTCAATACTACGACTGGAGCAATTTTACTAATGAATAGGTATTCCATAATACCTTAATTTTGACAAATTATGGAATGGTCCACTCTATCACATTCCTTCGAAGGGTCACTAAATATAGCAACTATATTTGATAACCAGCATCCAAGTTTGAACCAATAAATTGTGTAAACTGGTTAAATTAGTAATAGTTGGCCTTCCAGTAATGAAACCGTGTTGCTTAGGTGAAAGATGCGGAGTGAGTTATTTTAAAACATTTTTTCTAAATTTTAATTCAAAAATGTTTGCTATTGTGGATAATAAATCCACAGGGCGAAAGTTTTGGAATAATTTACGACTTCCACCTTTATGCAAGGGAATAACTTTGGTACATTTCCAGAAATCCGGAAAAGTATTTGTTACTAAACAATAATTAAAAATGATGGATAAAGGTACAACAAATATCTCTCTATACACCTTAAATAAGTACTGAAGTAAACATGTACAAGAAACTATCATATGTGGCGGTGACCAGATCTAGATTCTGCAATAATATACGGATCTCATCGAAAATTCTGCAATTTGACGAACCATGCGAAATATATGTATGAATATTTGACTTGGTTATGGTTTCATCAAAACATGCGCTTTGAAAGATGTTTTACGAGTTAGCCATTTCTACGTGGTTTTAATAGATTCCAAGAAGTATCTTTCACCAGACGTTAATTCAAAAGCAGGTTCAGCCCTCGAATAAAGGAAAGATGTATGCGGATCTTGATTGATTCTTAAGCCCAGATTGCTTTAATTCTGGTTGGACGGTAAACTGTTCCTTTTACACATAATCGATTAATTTAATTGAAATGTTTCCAATGTTGCTGGTATTTACTTCCAACTAGTGAGTATTACTAGGAATGTTATCTTACCGGTAGTCTGGTAGAACCTTGGCAGAATTTCCGTTTCTATACGAGCCCTTACAATATTACACTGAATGTGAATATTTGTATGTTTGATGATTTGTACATCTATGTAAAACGTTAACTTCCAATATTAATGCTTCAAAGTCTATCTTACGTCCAATGTGATCCTTTTAGATAAAATCTATGCCCCTAAGCAAAAGTGGCCAGTAGAAATGTGCGCCTTTATATAGGTGCATATTTCTTCCGACTACATTTCCGTTGCTTTGAAATGATAAAACTTATCGTGTCCCGCGTGTACACTTCTTATGCTATTTAAACCGTAAAAAGCGACACCAATTACGGAATTAAGTTCGATCGGAAGATAAAAGTAATTACCCGCTACGTTACCAACACTCCCTACACTGAAGGTGATTGACATGGTGACTATACGTCCGCTACTAAGATATGCTTTTTACTTAGAAACTTTAAACGGAGATTCCCACAATTCATGGTACCGAATTGTTACTCTTGAGCGTAATTATGGTATATTTTGCAATTGAGGAAGTAGTCGAGAAGCAGGCGGAATATTTCCGAAACTGTCATAATTCCATATGCTCCCATCACGTTTCTTGCAACACACCCAATAAGTACCACACCCCCTTTGATTATCTTAATTAATAATACCGGCCTCGACATTCCAGGGAAACCTGGGTATATTCTCTCTCACAAAGACACTCCTAAAGTATGGTACACCCCTTGCATGTTTTCTTAGCCCTATATCAGTTAAGGACCTATCCGGTAATTTTTTTTTTCTTACAGCGACCGACTCTATTGTACAATTTGGCGTGAAGTTTCCTTGCGTTACTCGAGGCATTAACGGCTTTCTAAATATCCGGATAAATCGCCAAAGGCTGATATTCCCGCAAGTAATGGTATCAGAATTGGTAAAAATCTAACCTCTTTAGGAAGGGGAATTAATCTGGGCACGCTTACTTTTACCTTCCTACCTAAACTTCTGACGGCCAATCTTGCTGCCGTAACAGCGGATTTTATAGCCTTTGTGGTATTATGACTATTTTCCATTTTTCTAGTAATTATTTTACGTAATTTCGGCACGTTAAAGCATTTGATCTAATATGAAGTATCCAGTGCCAAACTTTGCCACAGTCCTCTTTTTGCATTATTATAATAAAGGTCAACACTTGCATATTCCATGTTTAGTCTCACAAATAGCAACTCGCTATCATTATGGTGTACCTACTACTCATTTAATCAAGAAGCAGAAGATATTTTTGCAACAAAAAGTATATGGTTTATTTTGAAATAGTTATATATGCATACACACTATTTTTTTTACAGAAATGTTAAATTAGTTCCTTCCTACAGTTCCGACGCTGGAAATGTACACATCTTTCTCAGCCAGAGATTGTCTAATGCTTCAATGCGATCTTCTCTTTTGATGTATTCATAAAATCGTAAGGAAAGTATGCACTTAAGATTATGTTTCAATCATAATACGTTTCCTATACTTCGTATCGATAGTACTGATATCAATCACTTTATATTTTGCGTTCGTGAAGGATTTGAAAAAGGTGCTGCTGTTAAATTCAGATAGATCCATCTTTACTGATTCGAGAACACTGTTGTATTATTGTTGACAACGAAACTGTCCATCTATGTCTATCTATATCGCTACTCCTGTTTCATGATTTATTGCTTGGATGTTGCACTACACTTCACTATAATCACCCCGACGTAAACCGTCTCATGTTGGGTATCGTATACTAATGCATGAATATTCATTCTTGATTCAAGCGTTCCACCGCTGTTCTGAGATCGGATGCTTTGGTCCATTGCTCTTGAGCGTATGCCATCCACATGTTTTACACAACACTCTCTACACATTATACTATTTTCCTATATTGTTACTCTAAACTCTAGTGCAGATATGAACCATCTATTTGGTTAGATTAGGGCTATCTTTAGTAATTAATAAAAGATGGAAAACAAATGAGATGAGTCAATCTTGTTATGTATTAAGTAGTACAAAGCAGCGGCCCAAAGTTAGATACTTGCGGAACACCTCACGTCAACACAAAGAAACTGGAACTATATCTATCGTACGTAGCGCATTGAGTTCTATTTTTGAGGTATGATAAAAAAAATTCAATAAGATTAGAACTTAATCCCATACCGTCTTCTCAAAACGGTGTTGTGGTTAATTGTGTCAAAGGCCTTAAACAAGTCTGCATATATGACATCCAGCTGTTTATTGGCATCCATGGCTTCAGTGATTTTGGTGGCTACATTAATCCATGTTGATGTGGAGACAAATAATTTTTCACAGACACAAAGGTGTGTTCATGTAAGATCAATTCAAAAATCTTGGCAAAGTTTGACAAAGCCGAGATAGGACGATAGTTTTCAATTTTACTCTCTTGCCTCTCTTAAACACAGGTGAAATCTTTGATTTTTTCCACTCTGAAGGAAACGTCTTCGTGCGTATCGACGGGTTATAAATTACAAAAAGAGGGATCATATCTATTGCATCGGCACAGTCCGTTATAATGTATGATGTAATCCGATCTATCCCCGCTCTCTTTCTCTATTTCAACTAGGCTTTTCCAAGTACGTAATTAGCTGACGTCACAAGCTCCTCCTAAGCAGCTGATGCGGGTCAATCTTTGTTTGTGTTAATATGGAGAAAATTCATGTTTATTTAATAAAAATACAGTTTTGAAAGTGTGCTCTATTGAATAGAGTTAAGTCTGTGTAAATTAAACAATTGTGAGGTGATGTTTCGTTTTTGTATGCGCCTTAGGCCACAATTAACTGTAAATATTGCACGTAGTTTCTTACCAAGAAACAGCTAAAGATTTATTAATAATCAATTTTAAACAAAAAAGTAAAAATCTATGAATTTTTCTTAGTACAAATTATGAAAGTAAATCTCCACATCCTTTATTTGTGATCAGATTTTATCTAAAGAAGGAAGTATTTGTCACTTTCTCAAACGATCGAGTTTATTGCGGTAATAAAAGTGAAAAACGTCAATGAATTCTTAATTCAATAAAATGAGAAAAAGTCAACCCAGAATTGATTTAAGGTACTTGATCTATTATATAACACAGCACAAAATCTTGTCATATTTTAACCTTGCAATTCACTCATTCCACAGAAAATTGTTCACAGATTGTCACCGACCACAAGCACGTTCATCACAACTAAAGATTTTTGAAATTAGAAAGAATAATTTTATCGCTTTGTCCCTTAAAATAACTTTTTTGCCAATCCGTTCATTTAAACGCATACAAAACGATTCCCCCGATCAGCTGTTTTTTTTTTACATTTGACACGAGTTTCTGACTTCACGAGGAAAAGCTCAATATCTTTATTGTCTGCAGGAATTTTTGAAATATTTATATAGATATTGCTTTTATATTTCGGGGAGATTTGATCGTTATTAAGAATTATAGATAAAATTATAGATAAAATGATGTACGATATCATCCGGCAAACACGTAGCATTTTGTTTGTTATTGAAAGGCCCAGAACGTCTTGGAATCTTGACTGACGCTATTTCCCACGTCATAAAGGAATTAGTTTTCTTTTATTTGTATTTAGACGATTAAATTCCAGGAGGTAGTAGTCTGTATTTTATTTATTCTATTTATTAAGGTGGTATTTTTTTTATCTTTAATAAGCTCTTAGTTCCATAAAAAACCATTTAGGTAAGTCTCTTATGTTGTGGGTACCATTTCGCAATTTCCGTTGAACACAAGTATATATTAAGTCATAAAAAGTTGACACGGCAAGATCTACACTGTTTATATAGCTTAAGGTTGGTCAATCTATTTGATTAATGTCGTTTTAAAGCTGGCTTAAATTATGTTTATTAAAATTGTACATATTAGGTTGAGGTTTGGCGGGAAAATTTTGATTTTTGAATGAAGTGCTTAATTCAGCTTCCAATGCAACGGTGGATGACATGTATCAATATTTGCAAGAAGATCGAGATCTAAGCATACATCAATGTTGTTTATATTACGGAGTACCAAGTCTGTGATTTGTATTTAAAATGTCATTAAATTGTTTTAAATTCAATCTATTTATAAATGAATTTAAAATACGCGAGCGCTTATCTTTCTGATTATTACACCACGTAGGTGTTCGCTAAAGATAAGAACATGCTGATCACTGTTCAGATTAACTAAACAATCAAAGAAACCCATTTTTTCATTAAAAACATGGAGTGGTGTGTATGTAACCAACACCAGTAACAAGAAATTAGTATAACTGCACTTACACCCTACACTAGTGGGGTTGTATCAATTAATTCCACCTGAATATTTGTACGAATTGCAAGTAGAACAACACCACCGGTTTTAAGATTAAATAGAATTTTCGATAGCTGCGAAATTTTTTAAATTTATCACAAAGTAATTCACACGACAATATATAATTTTCAAGTCAAGTTTCCGAAACGTCTATAATGTCAAACGGGGGCATTAAAAACCTTCCTCCTTTAAATCGGTCCTTTTTAGGGCCACAACTTACATAATAGAAACAATTCCAGAAAAATATATTTAAAATAAATTAAAATTTAAGGGATTTTCGTATAAAGTTTTCTTTGGCCGATATGTTAGGTTAGTAACAAGATATCGAGATGCGGTTTCGCGAGCTTGTTTAGGTATCATTTAGTTACTTGTTCATGAAAAAAAGTCATACCAATGCATTTAATTTTTTTTCGAAAATTAACCGTTTCTGTCAGAATGTCGAACAAAGCCCTCTAACGACGACATGTGAAACTAACAAAAACTCAATTATTTTAACATTTGTAGCCCAAGAAAAGCTCTTTTCAACGGGCCCAAGTTTGTTAAAATCGGATAAGCCGTTTCGAAGATACGGGGAGTGATTTAAGGAAACCTTTGAATACCCCCCCACCACTGTATTTTTAGACATACGTCAAAAAGTGCCAAACAAAAAAAGTTCAGATTGTACTCGACTTCAAAGATCAGTTATTTTTTTATTAGGTTAATATAGCAGAATTCACAGAAACATCACTTCTTTAGATTCAAGATTGCAGTTACCCCCCTAACGGCCATTTCAGAAACTTGTAAATATTTTCCAGGTTTTTGTATTGGCCATTTTAGTAAAACTTTTTTTTGCGCAAGCCTGTACGATGGATAGTTTCCCAGATACAGTACCTCACATTCTTAGTTGGCCACCCTGTATAATGTATTCCCAATGCACATTTTGGATGTTTCTGGCCGATCTTTCCATTTGGTTTTCTTACGAGGTCGTTTTTTACCTGGACTGGACAAAATTTTGTTAGATCTATTGCAAGACTTGATATTATTCACTGTGGCGCCAAATATAGCCAGAGCATTTGCCACACAAATAAATATTACCTACCTATTAAATGAAAAATAGTGAGGTTGTGTCAGTTATGTGCTAAAATTACGCTTTAGTCAAATTAGAACTAAATTGCATGTTTAACAATAACAAAGAGTATTTTATTTCTCTTTTCATTGCATGAAAGTATTCTGACATGTCGTTGTGTCCTATGAACTTCAAATACGTTTCTATCCTTTTTTTAACCTTTTAATTCCCAACGTTCCCTTTTTGGGAACATTTTATAAAGCATTGTAAAATATTTAAAATAATGCAATGAAACGTAAATTTTTGATAATTATTATTTAATAGTGTTCAAAATACAGGAATATCTTTTTAATTTTCAATTATCGTACATGGTTTATAGTTTATAAGGTTTTAAATTATGTAAAATTTTGGAAAAATAAGTTTTGCTTATCAAAAATTATTGTGCAATGAAATCATATTTTATACAACAAGATTTTTCATTTTTAGTGAAGGTTAATCCCCCTATTGTGATTTGCAGTAAGAATTTTCTTTGAATTTAATTGTTTGGTCGTAAAAAATTTGCATTCTTTGTTATGTTCCCTAAATGGGAACGTTGGGGCGTGGATTACCCCCTCTTACCTGAGTATGAATTTCTATGCAAGTGAACGCAATTTGAGTCAGTCACACTTAAGTTGCTTATAAATAAACACGTTGCTTGCAGAATATATTGTGATACGTATTATAATAATAGTTTATGTTAGTGTGGTGTACAGAAAATTGTTATGGATACTTCTACTTTTTACGGGTAAGTTATATCTTTGAAAATGCATCCACTTATATAATTATATATAATTATTATAAATATATAATTGCATTCTTTTCGTTTTCAGGAAGAAATCCGGTGTATTGCAAAGGTATAGATAGATACCTTTCCGATGCTACAGAGGATGTAGCATCAACATCCCACAAAAGCTTGGACATAGTCATATTGCCCCCAGAGGCTGGCAACCGTAATATTGAAAGCGACGATGAGGATATTGATGAAAATGACCTGGACACAAGAGCCATGCCATCAGATGTAGCAGGTGAACTTGAAATTCACGTGACCGAGTCCTTACGGACGGAAACGAATTTGTTGGGGTAATTTTTTCCCCTTCCGTTTTTTAATTGGTGGAATTAATTAGATAAGATTTTTTTATGAGTAGTGGGATCAAATTCAAAGATGGATTTTTGTGAATAATTTTGGGATTCTGAAACTGATCGCGCTTCGTTACTAGTACGGTGCCATTTATTGTTACGCTTTAAGGGGTGGTTTAGAACGTTGAAATTTTGGACCTTGTGGTGTTTAACGAACGTACTTTTTGTGTAGTAAGGGTAGTTTAGCTACTCTGAAGATTACCTGTAAAGGGATTTTATTAAAATTGTTCATCACCAAAGGATTATACCTAGTGCCGATTTCGGTTTTACGTAAAGTTACCTAGAGGACATCGTCGTGTTTAGTGCTTCAGTGACCTCTTTGGTTTATATCGCTTTGCGGATTTTAAAATCAACGTTCTTGCAGTGCCACCTTATTTATCGTACAAAGCGTGTTTAAAGATAAAGAAACTTTCGCAATATATTAAAATTATATTTAATTAAATCAAGTTATTAACATTTTGGATTATTAGTGGAAATAAAACCAATTAAAAGCTAAAAGTTATCAAGTTTGAACGCTCAAATTATTAATATTTTAAAGAAGTTAGTAATTTGCAGTAACATTTTAACGCGATTCAATCAAGAATTGTTTGTGTAATAGAACAATAGTCAACATTTTATTCATCATTTGCCAGACCAGGAAGATTTCATTTCCGTTATAGCAGTAATTGACCATCATTTTCCTATATTGTAACACAGAAGAGGTGTAATTCTAGACCTTTAAGGTAACATAATTTTGTTTTATTGAATATTTCAAGATTTTTTTTGTGTTTATGAAAGTTTGAAAGCGGTAGTATTTTTTTTGTTAAAGTAATGTTGTTTAAATTTTTAGCGTAATTAATTATAGTTTTGACGCTCCGCCTTCACACTTTTTATTTTATTTTTAGTATTAAAGGGCAATTGACCCTATTGTAGTGTGGGTATATTATCCACGAATTATATATTTAGGTTAAAGATTTAGATTGGCGTAAAAGCAGTATTCTGATCAGACATCCTGTCGCCTTTTAAGCATTTATTTTTTTGTTTATACGCATTATCGTATGTTTATGTTTTATTTATTATTTTTTTTATTATTTTATTATAGTTTGTTAGGTTTTATAAATGTGTTTTAATTATGTGAAACCCTTTTGTGTTACATAAGAGTTTTTTTGCAAATTGCAAATTACTTTTAGTTTTTAACGTAACGAAGTTAGTTTTTGTTTTATTGAGTAATAGCGTTATTAATATTTAGTATTTTATTTGATTTTTAGTTGAGTATTAATTCATTTAGAGTTCATTCTATAGCATTTTTTTTTTTTTGTTTTGTTTTGTTTTATTAATGCCTAATTATTTACACTGAGGTGTATTAACGTAATTTTATTGAGTGTTTATCACGCTTTTATTTGACAAGCGTGTAGTGTTTTGAAGCCCTATTTCAGGTGGTTTGCTGAGTTGCTGTCCAGCCACCTGGGATTGATTGCGGATAGGTAAGCGTATGTTTTTGTATGTTTAGACACGCTATGTACTCGTAATTTTGGCACGACAACCCTTATTTTGACTACCAAACATTCTGGCGCCTAAACCGAATTGATTTTGTCTTCATCCCTATTGTGACTTACGTACGATTTACTATTCTGGTTGTGCAAAATTTTTCAACATCTGACCTACACCCATACGCTGGCTAGTCGGGGCAAAAAGGCCAATTTATCTGTAATCCCGTTCTACCACCCGTTTATACCGTTACAAACGCAAGTTTGTTAAAATCGGATAAGCTGTTTCGAAGTTACGGGGATGATTTAAGGAAACCTGAATATCACCACTTTTTTTGACATACGTCAAAAGTGCTAAACAAAAAAAGTTCAGATTATCCTCGACTTCAAAGATCATTTATTTTTTATTAGGTTAATATGGAGAATTCACAGAAACATCACTTTTTAGATTCAAGATTGCAGTTACGACAGCCATTTCAGAAACTTGAAAATATTTCAGATTTTTGTATTGGCCATTTTAATAACTTTTTTTCAAGCTGTACGATGGATAGTTTCAGATACATATACATTCTTAGTTGGCCACCCTGTCAATGTATTCAATGCACATTTTGGATGTTTCTGGCCGATCTTTCCATTTGGTTTTACAGGTTGTTTTTACCTGGACTAGACAAAATTTTGTTAGATCTTTGCAAGACTTGATATTCTTCACTGTGGCGAAATATAGATAGCATTTTAAACTAAATATTA
This sequence comes from Vesta saturnalis, assembly GCA_036346205.1. NCBI lineage: Eukaryota > Metazoa > Arthropoda > Insecta > Coleoptera > Lampyridae > Vesta > Vesta saturnalis. Next base: position 957,405 of record JARFJB010002012.1, on the reverse strand, counting down.
CCTACCTGTTGAATGAAAATAGTGAGGTTATGTCAGTTATGTGCTAAAATTAGCGTTAGTCAAATTACAACTAAATTGCATATTTAATAACAACGAGTATTTTATTTCTTTTCATTGCATGAAAATATTCCATACATATGTCGATTGCGTCCATGAACTTAAGTACGTATCCTTTTTTAAAGACGCTTTGATATGAGATGGCAATATAAACAATTTGAAAGCTAGGTTCACAAACCAATGACGCAGGGCGATACTTTCGTGGCTAGAATAGTAAATAAATTGTACATTATGCCTCTCAGTTTGATGTCGGGTAAGTTCACAAAGCAATAAAGCATAAATAATATAATTTCGTCGTTTTGATCAAAATATTTGGAAAATTAAGGCATGTTTTTACACTTGAGTCGACATCTTGTGATAAGTCTAACATTCTATTCAGCAGTGTGAAGAAACTACTGTTTAATATAAAGTGAAAAAATTTCTAAACATTTATTTTTTATATTCAGTACATTACATAAAATGACGTAGATTATAATGAGCGATTCTTTCAGGTTTTGCTAAACGGTGAGCCGTAATGAAAGTCATTTCACGAAATTACGCAATAAAACATTTAATGATAAAAACAAGCAACTTTTTATTACAACTTTAAGCATCAAGGGTATTTTCGTGATCTTTTCCTTTATTACTAAGAGAAATAAATATCAAAGCTTTAATTTAGGTGAAATTTAATATTAACTAAACTTATTTCATCAGAATACCATTTCGATTACCTACAAATTTGACATTAGGAAGAAAACCAATCTAATGATGTAATTAAAAACCTTATATTTACTCAAACGTAAAATTACTTTTCAAATAAATAGAATTCTTCTCTTAATCCTGTACAAATTATTATTGAGTAAGTTACGATTCGCTCTTCTTACGAGTTTACTTTTCAAATAACTTCTACTGACACTCTCGTTAAAGAAAGGATGTAAGTTATGTCGTTAGATAACGGTAAAGAGTACGGTCTAATTCATTCCATGTGAAACTAACCATAAAAAACTTTTCTTTTTGCAAATTGTTAGGGTTGTTCGTGAATTTAGTACTTGTACATACCTGGAAAAAATAGTACTTTCAATGCTATTACTCGTATTTTTAGTAAAGCACACCAACAAAGTCTTTCCTACTTTATGTTATTTGAATTTATGGTTTTTATAACTTACAAATTGTATGAATAAATAACCTAATAGTAACAAGGGTTTACAATAATGAGAAGCTAAATAAATAAAAGCGCAGTTTTAATAACTTCAGTTGCTCTTATTTCGGAATAATAAATTTTTCCTAGGAATACTTTATAATCCTATAGTTCCTACCAACCCTATATAGATATGTGGAATGTATGTAGAGAACAAAAAATTTCGACGTTATCTTCTTTAATCATTCTGGTCCGAAATTACTGAAATTCTATTGACTTTCAAGATTTCTTCGATTGCTTTAGTTTGAAGGTGAATATCTTCTCTCTTAGTGCCCATCTTGCAATACTTGAATTTGGGAGAATTCAATCTTCAGCATTCTACGTGGCTCCAATGTTCATCTACTACTAATCCTGTTAGTCATAGTGTAGAGGCATTTGCTATTTGAGGTGGTCTCACGCAAATGATTTCAGAACCCACAAGAATCCATGGTAACTCTACCCGTACTCCTCATCTTCTAGATCTCTTTCTTACATCAAACCCGCTTGTTTAAAAAACTTCAATTCTTTCACCACTAGCTCTACCTGACCATAATCTAATAGGAATAACTTATCTGTTGTTCATAGCACGGATTGAACCATTACGTCAGTCACCATATCAAACTATAGCCATAGTCCAATCTAACTCATTCCCTTGCTCAGATTCGGTAGCTGTTTGTTGGTTCAAACACGTTTTTTTTTACTCACATTCACGTTTTTGAGAATTGCTCGCCTTATTTTTGTATAGGGTAAGTAATAGTTATTTGTATTATAAGTAGTAATAGTTTTTCTTTACGAATCGTGATTTTTCTAATAGAGGGGCAGCCTAGATTAGAAACGCGACGAGTAAAAAAAGACCTACTTTTCTTTAGGAATAATACATAAAATTTTTTCGGACACTAAATGGAAATGGATTACATTGTATAAGACATTATTTAAAAAATACATGACAAGCGCGAGAATCAAATTGTCGTTTCCATCACTGCAGCTAGTAAACAAAAAAAAGGTAAACAAAAATTTGGTCAAGTGTTATTGCGTGAAAATGGAAACACATAATCATCCTGAAATATCGGCATTAGCGCTCGAAACTGTTGCTAATTTATTACCTTTGAAATCACGAGATAAATATGACCTACCATATTTTCAATTCTTGGAGGACTTCAAAGAATGTAAGGGATATCGACGAAGAAGTTATGCTTGCTTTTTTTCATGCAAACGTTAGTTTTCCTGAATAAATTTATTTATTTTAAGTTTTATCTGTATATATAATTATAGGCTGAAAAACTGAAATCTTTCACACTGTGGTCGACATATTCCATATTGAAAGTACATTGAGAGTGAATGAAAACGTCGATATATCGAATTATAGGAAGTTACAGTTATGTTTAAAGCGCCTAAATGAGGAATATGAAGCAAAGAAACAAAAAATTTTATCGCAAGATGATGTGCCAAAATTTTTGACAGAAGCACCTGACGATACTTTTCTTATGATTAAAGTGGCGTTAATTCTCAGTCTGTATGGGGCATGTCGTAGTGAGGCATATTGAGGATACCGGCTCCAAAGTTTGTCACTTTCCATGACCCTAAGATAAGGAAGAAGCGTATATTCACCGTTATGACGGAAATGAGATTGAGTTGTACAGAAGATATGTAAACTTGCGTCCAAAATATATCAATCACTCAAGATTGTTCATGTTTTATATGAATAATAAATGTAAATTGCAACCTGAGGGGATCTACAAAATGCCGAAAGGAGTTGTGCTTTATTTGAAATTGCCCAACCCAGACGGTTACACTGGATACTCTCTACGTCGAACGTCAACTACTTTTCTTGCTGACGGTTGAGCGGATATGAGGAGGCTCATAAATCATGGAGGATGGCGATCAAACACGACTCCAGAAGAATATATACAAGAAAGCATTAACAATACAATGGCGACTTCGAAAATTATTTTAAATAAGCCGTCATCGTCAAACAGTGAACGCCAGAATCCCTCTGATGTCCTAGAACGTACTGAATAACAGTTGGTTCCTGCATGTTGCGATTCATCATTTTCTACGTCAAATGGAGAAGTTCATCAGGAGGTTTTATCAAAATAGTCATTACCATTTAATGATTTACAGTTAAAACATTGTGCAAGCATGAGTTTTTCTAACGTTAATATTTATTCCAATAAATAATTAATAATTCTTTCTAAAGAAATGGTTGCTATAACGAAAAGAGATACTTCCCTTTACGATAAGGAAATATGGTCCATTTCCATTGAGTTTCCGAAAAATAAACCTTTTTGATTTTTATAAAGCTATGTTTACTACTTGTGGCACCTATTTGTTTTAATATTAATGACCTAAAATGTATTTCATTGTATAGGAATTAGCGATTAAATATGTGGAAAGGAAGTGCCAAATTAGCACTGCTATTTTTCAAAACTTGCAGATAGTTTATCCTTTATAAATACAGTTTTCAGCCATCATTGATAACAGTAATGCTACAAAGATGTTTTTCATCCAACATACGTAAATCGAATACATGTAATAATATTTTACATATGAATAGGCAGAACTTGGGTCTAGACGATCTTGAGCACACTGAAGAAGTATTTCTTCCATTTAACCTATCATGAGTGAAATTCGGAGGCAGGTGCTGATACTGAGGATAGAGACCAATGTATCATGATCTGGATAAAGCGAGTAGTTCTGAAAGACGTAGTAATAGTACCTGAGGCTCAACCTATCCATATCGTCAATGTGAATCAAAACTCTCAAAAAGCTTGTAGCCCAGTTCTTTGTCAGATTCGTCCAGTGAAGATAGCGAACCTGATGATAATGTGTGGGTACATAAATCTTAATACGTTGACAACTTGTTTGTAGTTTTTGATCATACTGCAAACCTATCTGCTGGTAGTAATGGCAAGGAGATTCCATACCTCCCGGATATTTAGACTATCACATTCTTGAGATTATTGTTACTCAATCAAGTTTGTATACACACGGAAAAATACAATAAACTGGTATCGGATAACACTAGAGGAACACAAGGGTATTGTGGAATGTTTGATTCTAATAGGTATACATCAGCTACCACGATTAGAAAGCTATAGGAGTACTGACCCATGTTTAGAAGTCAAATGTATTTCTGATACAACGACATCAAAAATATTCAAGAAAATCACTGAGGTTTTACATTGCAAAGATAATTCGGATTATGACAAATTTTACATTTAGACCACATAAACCTTTTAACGGAGAATACATAACTGATCTTCAAATTCGTCAGTCAACGGTAGCATTCAAAGGTAGAATTAATGTTAATAACGTGGGAGGCATGTGTATCCTATGCCATCCAGAGAGGTACCATCACCATTACCATGGTTCCTTAATATTGGGTCTCCGGTTATCTGAGCTCGGTAAGGGCTGCCAGTCACCATTTTCCTTATCCTTAATCTATTCTGATACTATTTTTCTCTATTTCACTTTCTTCACGTCGCATTGAAAATCAAAATTTCAAAAAAAAGGATGTTTGTAATAAATAGCGGACGTAAAATCCTGCCAGGTTCTGATCTCCCGGCAAACTAGGACCCAATCCAATCCGGTCATAAAAGTAGTGACCTTCTGATCCATTAATGCAACATTCCCGGTAAGAGGTCTGATCTTAATGGTATTCACCAACATCTTGAACAGTTACAATCTGACTTTTTGCTTCTATCCGAAACACAAGTCTCCTCTGAAAGCTTTTATTCATCCGCCTTGCAATTTCCACAATAAAATCTTCACTGTAACTTTCAATACAAAAGGGTGCGCGCCCACCTCAAGGACGACGTCGCTTTCAAGAGGATTTCTACTTTAGAGAAGAAAAAAATTCGACGTTATCTGCTTTAATCATTCTGGTCCTAAGTTACTGAAATTCTACTGACTTTCAAGATCTCTTCGATTGCCTTAGTTTGAAGTAAATATATTCTCTCTTAGTGTCCATCTTTCAATATTTGAGTTTTGGGAGAATTCAATGTTCAGCATTCTATGTGGCTTCAATGTTCATCTACTACTAATCCTGTTAGTCATAGTGTAGAGACATTTGCTATATGAGGTGATCTCAAGCAAATGATTTCTGAACCCACAAGAATCAGTGGTAACTCTACCCATACTCCTCATCTTCTAGATCTCTTTCTTACATCAAACCCACTTTTTTAAAAAACTTCAATTTTTTCACCACTAGCTCTATCTGACCATTGTCTAATAGAGATAACTTATCTGTTGTTCATCACACGGATTGAATCGTGTGGTGCTTTAAGTAAGCTAAGTAAGTGATTTACAGGGTTCATTTGCAATCTTTCCATCGCATAAATATGTTTTAAGTCGTCCTCATCTTCAGAAGTTGATTTTTCTGCATCTGAAGTCATCCTTATGGGCATAAAGTCAAACATTCCCTAAAACCAAAATCGTATAGGTCTTGCTCGTTCGCAACCCGGGCTTAATAAGGTTTGCGCTGATGATTCATTCGCTGTAAAATCTATTCGTTTTCGGTACAGGCTCCTGGAATCCATCATTAATAGGCTTGATCTCAATAAGCGACCATCAACGTGGTTTTATGCAAAATTGTTCAACAGGTGATTTCCTTCTAAAATCAAGACCGTAAATCTGGTATGGAAATTTGAAACAACAAAGAGGTCACCGTACCCTTGAATGGGGAAGTAATAATCCAGTTAAATTTAATGCCTAGTGTTGCCTTGTGTCCGTCAAAAAAAATCTAGCATTTTCTGTTGTAAGAATGAATGGTTCATATCTCAAGTTTTCAGATTCTATTACTATTTTGGGAATGACTGCATCTTCAAATCTATTGTGACCATATTCTATCACGTACTAAAGGAGCTGTTCGTAATATAGGCATTTTGCACAGATCTAAACAGTACCCTACCGTCCGATAATTGTTTCTCCTTAATAAGGCCCAAATTTGACGTTATCTGGAATATAATTCGCACCTCTAGGTTGCCCCTTCTCAATATGCTCTCGATATCGTTGACCATTTTAAAAAATCGATTAGGCTTATAAATGACCCATCCTTAACAGTCCCTTGAGCACAGACGAACCATTTCAGTTCTTTATTTGTATTATCGGTACTACAAATTGCTATTGTGCATTCTTCGATAGCATCTCAGGCTACTTTTACTAGGAATACTTAGTTCGCTAATTCACACCATCAATATACAGTACAAATCTCAGCTTACCGTGACAAACGAGCGCAATCCACATTATTATACACGGTTTCTAAACTCTGGTTCCTGTTTTCCTCCCACTTATGATTATGAATACATTTAGGGTATCCATTCATAACATCTCTTTGCAACACGATATCTACCTATCCATCGTGATAATTGTTTCTAAGTGCTTTAGCGCGGTAGGCCAAATTTATCCCGTACAGGACCACAATTATGTAACAAAAAAATGGTACATGCCAATGCAGCCCATAAAACGTGATTATAACGTTATAAGCTGGTACAGAAGATGGTTTTATTTCAAAATTTAATTTATACTCAAAGATCCAAGTAAGAAAGATTGGGCGTGAAAGTGGTATGGGATTTAACAAATCATGTGAGAGGGAAAAAATGAGATTCATGCATGGCAAAGAATTTGAAATTTCGAATGTAATGTATGAAAGACACCTTGATATTCTGTGTGTATCGGAGACAAAGCGCAAAGGAAAGGATGCTGTGGAGATGGAGGATGGTAACCTGGCACTATGGTCAGGAGTTGAGACGGAAGTGCATGGCGCAAAAGGAGTTGGGGTGATCATAAGTGAAAGAGCGAAAAGATGTGTTAAACAGTACGAATTGGTATCTCCCCGGGTAATATGGGTTAGAATGAAAGTGGAGTTTCGAAGAATTTTTCTTATTGCATGCTATGCACCGGTGAATGGAGAAAGAGACCAGGAGCGTGAGAACTTCTGGAATGAAGTGGAGAACGTGTTGAACGTATGTAAGCCAAACGAAAGAGTGATTATATTGGGGGATATGAACGGATGGGTGGGTGTACAGAGAGAACATAGTGAACGCGTTCTAGGAAAGTTCGGAGACCAAAGAATCAACGAGAACATCTGTGTGGAGAGAAGCCTGTTTGTATCCAATACGTGGTTTAAACATAAAAATATGCATATGTATACATGGCAAAAAGGTGAATCTAAAAGGGTAATTGATGATTGGGGACTGAGAGGATGCTTACCTCTGTTTTGGCAGACTACCTGAGCGATAGAAGCTTCAGGATTAAGTGCCGTAATTATTTTTCGAGGCCAAGGGTCATGGAAAACGGCATTCCTCAGGGTTCACCCCTGTGTCACTTTATTTGCAGTTGCCGTTTAATGATATTGGCGAATATTGACGATAGGGTAAAAGGTGCTCTATGTGGACGATCTAGCAATATTCTGCTCAGGGTCCACCATCGGCCATATCTCAAGAACCTTCAACCGGCTATGAATATCATAATTCAGAACGCCGAAAATACCGGTTTCAAGTTTTCATGGAGATGAAGTGCGTCCATTTTGTCGGCTCAAAACCCCATTATGATCCAATTCTTTTCTTTAAAAATAACCCTATACCAACATCAAGGTCGGTCAAGTTCTTGGGCCTAATATTTGACGAGCAGCTAAGGTGGAAACAGCACATCGATGGTCTTGTTGATAGATGCAACCATCAAAATTCTTAAAGCGCTTGCGGACACCAAGTGGGCGCTGACCCTGACACCATGTTGAACATCCATCGATCCCTTGTGCTATCTAGGGTGGATTATGCGTGGTTTACCTCGGCCCGCAAGTCTACTCTGAGGAGATTAGACCCAATACACCACAAGGGACTGAGATACCCATAGGTGCTTTTCCTACCAGTCCCGTGAATAAAATATACTGGACCCGGATTTCTCACTGTCACGCAGACGAAATGCATTTATTTGTAGATACGTTGCTGGAATACGTGCTCAACCTAACCACCAAAACTATCACCTTATTTTCGGTGATCAGAGCGGATTTATCAATAGGCCCTCTTACCAGACGAGTTGGTGCAAGAGCCTATCAACTGCTTAGCACTCTGCACATCAGCCTTCCACCAGTGCTACCCATAGGCCACGGAGAGGTTCCTCCTTGACGATCCCAGAGGTTGAGATTTGTCTGCGACTCGCCGATTTCGTGAAAGAACACACGCGTGATGAAACCTACCAGACGGAACTGAGCGCTATTCTGAACAAATACCATAGTCCAACGGTAATTTACACCGACGGATCGCGTACGGAATCGGGAGTGATGTGCCATATGCATCGAGAGCGTAACACGAGTGGACACTATTCCAATGTGCACCATAGATGCCGAACTCTACGCGATATGGCAAGTACTGTTGTACTGTATGATGAGTCGCACAGGACATGGTTTATTATCATTAGCGACAGCCTAAACGCCGTTAAAAGCTTAAAGGTTCGTTATCCTCGCCATCCGCTCATCCAAAAGATTCAGGCGCTTTATAACCACTTATGGAGAATGGCAAAAGAGCGATTTTCGTTTGGACCCTGGTCACATAGGAGTAGGGGCAATGTTTTAGGACACGGCAGCTAAACGAGCCACGAGAGGAGGACATGTGGATGTCCCTGAGGTGAGTCACTTAGACCTCAAGGCGGCTTTGACTACCGCGATAGGTAAAATTATGCGGTGGAAACCACGTTACGTTTGAATAGAGCCGAACGTGTTAAAATCCATAGATTAAGGATTGGCCATAGCAACCAACACACATGTCCACCTGCTACTCGGGGAAACCTCCAGCTTGCTTGACTTGTGGTAATCAGGCCTCACTACATTGTGTGCATATGTCCCGGACTTCACGCTATGAGACAATCGTACCAGCTGACAGGAGAACTAGCGATATCCTAAACCAGCCGCAACATATAAGAAATGTAATTAGTTTTTACAAGCCACAGACTTGTTTGACATGATTTGATCAACATTGCATAATGATTCGACGCCTTAAAAAAAATAATAATAATGACTGGGAGCGTGGCGCACTCCTGTAACCTAGCTTCTAGGGGGTCGGGTGTAGTAGAGCACAACCCAATGTTATTATGCATTCAGGAGAGACCTTAAACCTGGCCACCCTTACACCTTAAAAGGTTATCAGGTTGCCAGGAAGGACGCTCGCCCACACCATCGAGCGAAAGGTGGTGCTTGTAAGAAGCGATGTAAGACATCCAGTTGTAGATATTAGATCCAATCTGCAAGTGGTTGTTGTGCGAATAGTCCATCCTCTAAACGTTACAGTATGCAACGTTTATTTACCTGACAGTAATTGGCAAATCACCGATGCGGATAACATTATTGGTCAGTTACAAACCCCATTCCTGGTGGTTGGGGATTTCGATTCCCACAATCCACTATGGGAGTCTACTAAAACCGATGCCAGAGGACGCGAGCTTGGCCGGTGGTTGGCGGGACGACGTTGTTTTGATGAACAACGGCAATCCCACCTATTTTAATGCCAGATCAAATAACTTCTCGGCTATTGATCTAACCCTTGCATCAAGCACTTTAGCTCCGTCCTCAAATGGAGCGTTGACACTGACCTGCACAATAGTGACCACTTCCCAATTGTTGTCAAAACAAACTTAAAAACACATATACCATAGCCTGAAGAGATGGTAGCAAAGCCGACTGGACAAGCTTTACACAAGCATTTGCTACACCACAAAATGTCAATGTGGAAAATATCACGAATGCTATTTTGAAAGCGGCCGAAAACAGTATTCCTAAATCTGGTGAGACGCCGCTCAAGAGGGTAGTTCCCTGGTGGAATCCCCAAGTAAAGGTGGCTATCAGGGACAAAATCTGCGTTCACTAGATTCAGAAACAACCCACAATTCCAAATCTAGTAGCTTAAAAAGGCTAGAGCAATTTCTAGGCGTACAATACTGGAAAGTAAACGCACGTGCTGGAATAGATACACGTCCAGCTTGACATCGTCTACCACCGAGAGCGAGATGTGGGCAGAATCAAAGCTCTGTCCGGAAAGGGCGGGCCGAACGGGTCACCTCAATTCGATCAGTTACTGCCATCACCGGAGATCCGGGTGAGATCGCTGAAGTTTTAGCGACGCGATTTGAGGAAACCAGCAGTTCTGCCAATTACGAGCCAGGTTTCTTAGATTCCGTTGGTCCTATCCAAGAAATAGAGTTTGATCCTGAGGATAACTCTGAGTACAACTCATCGTTTACAATGCAGGAACTAGAAGTAGCACTCAGGTGTTTGAAGACATCATCTCCCGGCCCCGATACGGTCACCAATGACATGATCAAGCATCTCTCAGATGACATGAAAAATGCCCTAATACAGCTATATAACGCTCTCTGGGACCAAGGCGTATATCCAGAGGACTGGAAGGAGGCTGTTGTTATACCAGTACGAAAACCAGGAAAAGATCCCCTCTCGCCTGGCAGCTATCGCCCCATCAGTCTTACATGCTGCATGGGGAAACTCTTAGAGCGGCTGGTGAACAACAGACTCTTGTGGTGGCTGGAAGAGAACAATGTCTTGGTGTCGTACCAGGCAGGATTTCGTAAAGGCAGATCTACCACCGACCATCTGTTGGTGATGGAGAACATCGCTCAAAATGCCTTTCGTAAAAGGGAACATATGGTGATTGTACTCTTCGGCATTAAGGGGGCCTACGATATGACGTGGCGCCCCGCCATTCTGCAAAAGCTTTACAAATGCGGTCTTCAGGGGAAGCTCCCGCAGCTTATCCGTTCATTTTTGAGCGGAAGGAGTTTTCGGGTACGTGTTGGGAAAGATCTGTCGAGCTCAAGAGTACTTGAGAATGGTGTACCTCAGGGCTCAACCCTGAGTTGTACCCTATTTGCACTGGCAATTAATGACATAGCATCAAACGTCGACGTAACTAGATGCCTCTACGTTGACGATCTGGTAATTATGTACACTGGGAAGACCGTAGGAGAAATAACACGAATCCTACAAGTGGCAATCAACACTATTATAGCAATGGCCAATCCGTCGGGTTCCACTCAAAAGAGAAGACAAAGTGTCTGCACCTATGTCGCCTTAGAAAACCACACTTTGATCCTCTCTTGTATATTAATGATGAACCGATAGCGTGTGTGCCTGAAGCTAGATTCCTTGGGGTCATCATCAATTCCAACCTAACATGGAGGCCACACATCACAGACGTGAAACAGAGATGCGACAAGAAGCTAAATCTAATAAAAGTTCTTGCGCATACCACGTGCAGAACCAAAAGTACTTTAAGAGTTTACCAGGCTATTGTACTATCGGTAATTGATTACGGATGCATAGCATACCATCGGCCCGCAAAAGTTTACTGAAGACTTTGGATCGAATACACAACGTTGGAATCAGGTACTGTCTTGGTGCCTATCCAACCAGCCCGGTCCAAAGTCTTTATTGCGAAGCAGCTGTACCACCGCTGGAAATCCATATATACTCATGGCAAGTTACATGACTACTATAAAATCCCACCCTTGTCATCCAAACTACCGTATGCTATTCCCAGATGTAAATCTATTCACCGATAGACGAACGATTACACGACCAGCTGGAATTCGTTTCCAAGAATACTTACCGGATATAGGGGTTGAACGTATGCCGCCAATACCGCCTGTTGCTCTGCCAAACTTACCTCCGTGGACTGTTGGAGCGCCAGTAATGCAGCATGAACTCCCTCTTGCCAAAGATTACCTAAAGTAAAAGATACTATTAAAGTGGCAAGAAATGTGGCAACAAATTAATACTCACATGTCAGATATAAAGCAGGATGTACGAACTCCTTTACTAAACGTCGATCTACCTAGAAACGAACATATCAAACTACACCGGCTGAGTTTAGGTCATACGGCACTAACCCACCAATACCTCCTAAAGGACGAAGATGGTCCCATATGTGCGGTATGTGATGTTGTGCTGACTGTATCTCACATAATACTCGATTGCCCTGTGCACTACCTAGCAAAACAGCAACATCAACTGACAATCAATTTGAGAACCAATCTGGTAGAATTACATGCCATAATCAACACGCTAAATTTCCTAAAAGAAACAGGCATATATAGAAAATTATGATAAATTGACCTGGAAAATAACACAATGTTAGCTTACCTGTATTTCATTCAAGTACATATATACTTGTGTCTTATGTCAAATAGCCTCAGTAGCTGATTAGTGAGGTATATTCCAAATATAGGAGATTCCTACACTACCACCGTCCTTTTCGGTGGTGTCTATAAAGGATTTCCTTCCTCAAAAAAAAAAAAAAAAATAATAATAATAATAAAATTTTCGACGAAAACCTACCTGAAGCCACATATTACAGACGTCAAGCAAAGATGTGACAAGGCATTAAATATAATAAAGTATTTGCACACACCATGGGTGCTGAACCCAAAGTGCTGTTAAAGGTGTACCAGGCGATGATTCTATCGGTGATCGACTATGAGTACATAGCGTACGCATCGGCCTATTGAAAACTCTGGATCGAATTCATAATGCTGGAATCAGGGTCTATACTTAAATTACCACTGATACCCGACGCTATATGATGATGGAAAACTATATGATTGCTATAAAATCAAAGCCATCTCACCCAAATAACGATTTACTATTCTCGGACGCTGATAGTTAAATAGAAGGACGATTACCGTCCAGCTGGCATACGTTTTAGGAATACCTACCAGTCCTTGGTGAAGGAATACCACATACCACCCGAAGACATACCTCCGTGGGCATCTGAAGTACCAGTTATCCAACGACGATATCTAGTAGCTAGAAACAACCTAAAAAAAATTCTCCTGAATTGGCAAGAAAAATGGCAGCAAATTGACACTCACCTGTCTGCCATTAAGCCAGATGTTCGCACACCTCCTATGTCTAGACTTGCCTAGAAACGAACAAACCAGGTTACACCGGTTACGTCTTGGACACACTGCATTAACTCACCAGTACCTCCTAAAGGACGAAAGGAACCCAACATGTGCCATATGCGACGTCAGACAAACAGTTGCACACATTATACTCGACTGTCCTATATATAGAGAGGCAACAACATCACTTACAAGCAAATTTGAGAAACAATCTAGTCGAGTTAGATTCAACAGTTAAACCCTAAACTTTTTGAAAGCGATAGGCAAAAATTGTAATAAGAGAAATATACATATACTTACAATTACATTATCTGTTGTAGTTAAAACTGCCATTGCTCTAATGAATATTTGTTAAAAGCGCTAATAGCCTTAGTAGCTGATGCGCTGAGGAATGGTTTTAGTGGGTATGCCTGATAAAGGAGAATCCACACTACTACCTCGCGGTGGTGTCCATAAAGGATTTTCCCTCCTCGTAAATAAAAAATAATAATAATAATCATAATAATAATAATAGTAATGTCTTTATTCAACACAGCAGCAGTTACAACTTTTACATTTGCATTATTTCCACGACATCGACATATATCGTTATACCTTGTTGAATCAATGTTCAGTGAAATGTATATTTCACACCCAAAATTGTAAACCTAATTTTGAAAATATCAAATTTAGAAGCCAAAGAACTAACATTAGTTGAACTAGAAGTATATTTTACTGTTTATATAGGTGGGTAAAATCTCACGGCAACTGCCAGTCTGTGGTATGGAAATGTAGGTCGTCCAATAGTCAGATCAACGATGTCCCTACAACAGTTTTATGTAATTGCACGAATAATGCTTTGACGATAAAAAGACTCGACCACAACGACGCAAAACGAATAAATTAGCTTCCATACGGGACTTATGAGATGAATGGGTTGCAAGTCTACCTAAGCTCTATAATGTTCACGAAAATGTAGATGGGAAACTTTACCTTTTAGAAGTCGTTGTCATTTAAGACGGTACATCGAATAAACCGGCTAAATAGGGAGTCAAGAATTGGACATTATGTGAATACATGTAAAGCTCCTGTATATTACTGCTGTCAGGACTGTAACAAATGTATATACCTAACTACTACGTTTTTCAGATGTTTATTACAGAACATTTATAATACGTTATAAAAATAAAATAACGTAAAAAATGTAATAAATAATAAATACTACATCTTTTTCTTATTATTATTTACTGTTATAATATCAGTTTAACGAGAATAAAACGACAACTATAGGCTCCCGGACACTAGAAAATATGGTGATAATGGTTTCAGGAAGACCTCTCGTTAAAACGTTGCTAAGCAAACATGAGCAGGTATGGATTTATTACCGTTTAAACATAAAACAGAAAAATTGATACCATCCCGGCCAGATGGCTCCATATAACTGGACAAAACTGTCAGCGTGTACAGAATTATGGTAGAAGATTATCAGATCCGCGCCCATTACACGACCTTTCCCCAATTGTGACACACACCCTTATTGTTGACTATCGACAATACGATAAACTACCTTTAGTATTTTAAATTTAGAATCATTGCCACGACCCTATGTCCCACCGCACTAGTCCAGTGCACTTTAACTATCTATTAGCTTCCGTGCTAATTCCAATTTCGACCGTAACAATATTAGCAACTACAGATTTTTGACTGTTGCACTAGAACATTTAATAAAACAGTTTAGGACGTCTACAAATAACTCGAATGTCATCTACCATCTTGTATCAGCTAAACCTAAGGTGCCTGACGGAGCCCCGTTTAGCATAAGGGGATTGAATTGAGAGAAACGATTGCGGGAGGTATAAATGTTCCACTTGTCTGAATTACAGCTCAGTTAGTTGTAAGTAATACCCTCTCAGCACCTGTGTATTGTTTAGTACCTTTTTGAGTCACTATTTCAAGTAGCTGTTCAACCGCAGTCTTTGCAATCTCACCCAAATTAAAAATTCCAATATCATCAACAATAGACGGATATTATTCATAAATCCCTTCCGGATTGAAAAAATTCGCTGTCCCCATTTGTTGTGCTGTACACATTGGAACATGTATAAACGTGTACCACTAGTACATGTTACAATGTCTTCCGCCAACTATCTGAATAAGAACTACAAATAAACGGTGTGCTCTGGTTAGTCGGAATGAACTGTGTTTTGAGATGTGAATGAAATATAATCACAAAAGCAAATTATATTTAGCGGAATAAGAGTATTTTAATTGGTTGGTACTATACTTAAATAGCGTTACACCCAAATTAACTTGCGGACACCAAAGACCTGTAATTCTATTAACGGACACAGTTTACTCACTAACAACCATAGCGGCATATTAATACCCACCGCAAAGGTGTTGCTGACGTCCAGGCGTCAATATAGACCCTAATGGTTCATAGTGCACCATAGCTCATTGTGTACCACCTTCATCAACTCACTTTAATAAACTGCTAAATTTATTAAAAAAATTCTAACCAAAATAACTTCATCCCTCGTGACTTATAGGAAAGCAAAGATTTCTAGATATAAGGATTAAAACTTTCACCAATTAGCACTTTCTTTGAAAAAAATGGTGCTACATTATTTATTTGTTTATTTTGCAAGATTTCTCTGTCTTTCGTTAAGCGTAATGGGAATGTGACAAATATTGACAAGGTAACATCAAAGTGACTAATATTGATAAGGCACAACTAGATTATGGAATTCAAATTAAATCACTGTTGTAGACGGTATAACTATTTATTTATTTCTTGAAAATAGACACACCCAGGTATCGTACAGTTCATATTCCTTATCCCTGTTGTTGTTTCAGAATTTAAGTACCTCTAATTTACCTTCTATATTATTTCCTACCGTTACACAGAGTTATTGTGTTGGTACTGTCAGAGTGTTTAAGGCACGCTCAGCAACTGCCGATTTAGTAGAAGTAAGCGTAGTGTCTTGTGTTCTGTTAACCTGGACATAAAGCGTCTTCCAGTTTCACTAATGTATACTTTACCACAAGAGCATGGTACTGTAATAACCACGTATGTAATGGTATTTGGGCTTTAGAAAATTCTGAAGATTTCGAGTCTTAATACTTTTGTTAGCTACTTTATATTCTGTTTTTGTAATACTTTTCAATTATATTTGGTGTGTTTGCAAACGTAAAATTGCAAACTTATTTAAAGTTATGGATTTTCATCCGTAAGCGTCGTCTGTCTCGGCTGACATGACTTCATAATTTGATAATTATTGGTCATTATTTATGAAGACCTTTTCAAGATGGCACGGTTGTACAAAGTCCGTGTCGTACTATACTTTTGTGCTGGATTACGGTATTGATCAGGGAATGGAAGACAGCCATCTTTTCTTTGTTCTATTGTAAACTTAATGTTTGCATGTTGCTTTTTTAAATGGTTTACTAACACCATTCACTCCTCTTCCCAAAAGACCATATAGCAAAAATATATTCAACATGTCTAAAATGAACTTTTGGTTTCTTAGGAGCATTATTTAGAACAAGTTCTTAGAAATGTTCCATACAATAATTTGCAATCGATGGTTAGATCCCATAGTCACTCAATCTAACTGTTTATTGTACTCACCACTAAATAATAAGAATGATGTAATTGGACAATGCTCAAATAGTTTGATCTCGGTGTTGTTGCAATGTGGCTCTAACAGTTATAAGATATCATTTGTTGGTACTTTGTGAACACAGAATCAATACCAAAACTAATTAACGAATCAGCTGGAGTTAATGTTAGTTTGCCAATCAATGCAATATGAATTCTTTATAAAGGAGTTGCAACCTCCAAAGAATGTAACTTATGCTGATAGTCAAGCCTTAAAAACATTACGTAGCAACCAAGACTTCATAATTTTACCAGCAGATAAAGGACGAGGTACAGTTTTATTAGATAAAACTGATTACGTAAACAAAGATAACAGTACACTAAACGATTCTGCTTACAGCAAACATACAATCCTAATAACGAGTTCAACTTATTAATTACGAAACGGTTAAAGGAACCAAAACTACCAGCTGAAATAATTAAGAGATTAACACCAAAAGATCCTACAATGCCAAACCAAATGCTACACTTCGACCAATTGTAAGCTCCATTAATTCAACAGCCTACGCGTTATCTAAATACCTGAATATTGAGCAACTCCTTTATAATGAATTCAGAATGTTTTATTGAATTGATTTGCAAATTAACATTAACTCGAGACGATGTGTTAATTAGTTTTGCCATGTATTATGTACTCAAAAGATTACCAATTTTCACCTTACAACTATTACAACTACATTGAGATCAAACCATTTAAACATTTTCTAACGCTATCCTTATTTAATGATGGGTATTGTCAACGGTTAGATGAAGTGGATATGGAATTTCAAATTATTTAATATAACATTTCGAAGAACCTGTAATGCAACTGAGAAACCAAAACTTTGGCTTACATATGTTGATGATATTTTTGCTATATGGCCTTTTGGGAAAGAAGAATTAGTGGCGTTCCTAAACTATTTAACCCTGCTGTTCCCTCGACAAGACTATACACTAGTTCTTCGGGTCATAATGACCCGAACTCTTAGCCACTGATCCTTTTCAGGTTTTCCCACAGGTGGTTTTCCCGTATATACTTGAACTTCCAAAGCATAAGAACTTGCACTATCACAAAGCGTCCATATGTTGATGCCATATTTTGCTGGCTTTCTTGGTATATACTGCTTGAATGAACAACGACCTCTAAATGCAACCAGCTGCTCGTCCACAGTTACTTTATGCTCAGGATTGTACAATTTTGGTAATATTTCAGCCCATTTGTCCCAAAATTCTCTAATAGGAGCCCAACTTATCCCGTAGCCTTCTTGCTTGACAATCTTCTTTATTATCAAACCGTAACACGCGTGATACACAATAAAATCGTTTCAACGATATTGTTGCGCGAAAAGAGGTCTGCCTGTTTCTGCATTCCAGAAACTTCTGGTAGATTCATCATGCTCCTCCTAACAGTAACAAACCTATGTGCGCCTGCAAAGTAATGTCATCTAATTCTTGCCACTTGTCACCGTACACTCTACGACCTTCGATGTTAGTCATTTTCAAAATTATATTTTCCAGAGAACTATTGAAAATAGCTGAAATGTAGATTTTACATCCTGACTCGTGCATTACTGTATCTAGTTGGACCTGGAGCGACTTTTATGATATTTGCACTAGTTGCACGCCCTGATTGAGGAAATGGATCTAACATCCAAGTTATGGCATTATCTTTAGATTGAACCGATTGAGCAGGTGGCATCAATTGCGTAGGATTTGTCCGTCCAGCATCGGCGAAAAAATCATCGTCTGACTGTTCATAATCACTATCTTCACTGATATGATCTTCCTCTTCAGAAGCTTCATCGTCACTAATGTCACTCAAATTATCAAGTTTTTCTAAGTCTTCACCACTAAGATATTTTTTGCCATTATTGTTATATCAGCACTTTAGAAGAACTAGTAGTACGTACAACAAACCGCACTTTAGTCTGCAACGTAACAAACAAAACTGTCGGTGGCATATTTATATATTTACTACAAGTTGCAAGTCTGTTCCTGTTTCGACTTGCACACGGCTACAGACCTGCCGAAAATGCTGTAGTAACTCGCATAGGTAGGTACATTTGAACAAGCATGTGATGATATGCATATTATCTATCCTCAAATTTCAATATAAAATAAAAAATACAAATTTATACGTCCTACTAATAGTTACAGCCTCGGGTCATAATGACCCGAGGAACATCATGTTTAAAAAAATAAGAAAAAAATATTAAAACAAACAAGCCACCTCATTCTTTAATGGATTAGAAACAATGTCATTAACTACGAAGTTTAGATATTAATAAACAAAAAGTTATCTAAACACTTTGATTTTAGACCCGAAGGTAACAGCAGGGTTAAACAATCAACATACCAACATGAAAGTTACAATAGAAAAGATGGTTGTCTTCGAATCCTTGACGTTTTAACTGAAACAAAACCAGATTCCGTACATCGTAATAAATTCCGTACACCTAAAGCCACGATACGAACCTTGTAAAACCGTGCCACAAAGATTTGTCATCCATACAAACTACAACATGAATTAAGTTTGAAAAGGTCATAAATAATGGCTTCAACAAGCAACAAATTAAAAAATCATTGCAATCTGGACAAACGATGCCTACAAAGACAGATCTACAACTCACATAAGTTTGCCGTTTTCCTTTCCACAACGAATAAAAAAGTATTCCAAGACTTAATACAAAAGAAGCTGATAAAAGCAAAATGCGAAATCTTCTGAGTTCTGCCAAAGACTTAATGCCATTACATGCATGCGTGTTCACGAAGTACCATGCTATTGTGCTGAAGTCTACATTGGTAAAACTGAAAGAAGCATTAAAACCAGGTTAACAAAACACATAAAACACTTCGCTAACTTTATCCTACAAATGACAATTGCTGAATATGTCTCAAACACTGCACAATATAACATTTGAAAACAAGGATTCTGGATAACGATCGGACTTGGTATACAAGGAAGAACTGTCCGATACCAGGATGTCGATTTTCAAGAACTAAAAGTTATACAGCCCACAACAGTGATTTAACTTTAATTCTCCAATCTAGTGATCCCTATATTTGTCGTTTTAATATTACGGCTAGCGAAGGACAGAGTTTCTGTCTGAAAGCTTGTAATATAAATAAATAACATCTTTGTTATTCGGGTAATACGATTACGATTCGCACCATCTAAACTAATTTACTCACATTTTCGGTTTTATATGAGCAATATCCTTTAGTATACATGTCAATGCGAACAGATATGGAACGCAGTAATGCTGTATATGTAAAGGAAATATAACAGGCTAAACATTGCAAAAAATGTAGAGGTTACTCTACATTAATCAGGATCCAATGTTGTACACAACTAAACAATTAAAATTTGAAGTCTAAACACTGTATTTGCATTTTCCGCTAGAAGTGACTAGAGGATAAAAAATATCCATTTTCAAGATTAATAAAATTTTGAAAAAGGGTTTATATCAAGAAAATCAATAAATGTGATGCAGGTACTTGACATTCTATTAAAAAAGTGTCAAAAACATGATTGCAAATTGAATAAAAGGATCCACAATGGTATGTGTGTAGGTAATTTAAAACCTCATATTCTGTAAATTCCTCTCTTTGTATTTGAATCGTTCTCAATTTCATTATTTTACGCAATTCTCTACATCCTTTTGTTATTACGCTCACATTTACACGTTATTCTTTTTCCCACATAAAATTTTTATTCTAATGCCTGTTATTATTATCGAAATACTTGTAATCGCAACGAAAAATATTCAATTGACAAGATGATGCATCAATGCTTGTTCCTGTAACACTTCAAAAAAAAAACTGATTATAATGTAAAGTTATATGTATACATCAAACAGAAAATTGTTAATTTCATGATAAGCTTGAAAATTGTAGTCGAAATTTTGTGTCTGAATAGTTATTATCCCTTGGGGTTTGATTAACTTCCTTTTTTACTCGTTCATTCGATTATAAACGCAATTGAATGATTTATGAGAGACTGATACTCCAGAATTTATTGTTTATCCGCAACTTTGTAAACTTTTCCTTGTTCCTATTTTATTCATAAAATGTGGGTAGAATTTTCAATCAGTTGTGTAAGAGACAATGTTGACATACGAAACTAGGTTGTATACGTTATTGATAGATTTTAAATGTACGTATGTGAAAGAGAATTGTTTGTACGAATAAACAGTTACACGCTTGTGCGTATTTTAAGTTCGAGTGCGCTATTTTACAAGCAAAACTGATACACAAATAGTTGGGTTTCATATTTATTAGGCGTTTCCGTAATTTTCGACTGCATGAATACTTAAAATAAGGTAAAACAATCAAATGTTCGAATTAAATACACACGACCTTTCCCACGGAATTTTACTGTGATTAAATATAAATGTAACTGACCTTAAAGCAAAATGCTTCAACAAATATATTGTCATCATCAGGCTCCTAAAATTACATCTAAATTTGTAATGATCCTAAAAATCATCCCAATTAATTTTCCCATCCTAGCAAATAAATTCGCATAAAAACTTCTTTCCTATTTCCTTCCTCAACTGAATGTAGTATTGTTTAAAAATATTGTCAGTTTCCCACTCTTTCCTCCTCCCCTAGTATATCCCCTATAAAGAACCATGCTCCTCTTCACTCAACATACTACTCTTTCAATTTGATTCTTCCGTACTTGATCCTGAGAATTACCTGCCCATTATTAATTTATTATAACCTGTCTGTTATTCACTTAATTATAATACCAGCCTGATATATTTCCTGTTCTTCCAATATCCTAGCTCGTTTCTTAATTTTCTATTTTAATTCCAATCAGACGTAAGTACCTACTACACACTTTCTCGGTGTTTACCTCGAGGAGTTGTAACTAGTTACCTAGTACCGTTGTTATACTACTGGTGACTTCGGCCCCAAGAAGCGATCCTACGAAACCCTCTTCCTTCTAACCTAACGTCGAGAAACAATCTTCTATCTATCCTTCGGTGTACGTACTTAAAGGATAGACAAAGATTGTGAATAGTATTACTTTATTAATGGTGACCCCATGTAAGATAACCCTATACTGCGACCTGTCCCTATAATTTTCGCTTATATAACTGTGTGAACCTACCCTTTATGACATCCATTCGGGGTTACCACGACGAATGGTGTATAAAAACTACTTACTAATTAATCTTATTCACAAAAAACTCATACCGTTACCAGCATATTATAAATCTTATCCTTGTAGTTTTCCTTATGTAATTGTGTAAATCTTGCACTTACTAACATCCATTCGGAGTTACAACCACGAAGGGTATAAAAAAACATTAGTTAAGTAGTTAATCCTGATTCACAAAATAAAACTAATACCGTCACCAATATATTATAAATATATCATTTACCCACATAATCCTCTTTTCAAACACTATTTTCAATTCCTTTCCGAACTCCTGCTACCTGGTCCTAAAACAGAGTATAATCTATCAAATTGTCGTGTAATTTCAACATAACACCACTAGAAAAATTCACTAGATTTTATTTCACCTAATCCTAGTATTAATTGTCAAACATAGTTAATTACACCCCCTTCCATTTCATACCCCTTAACTTTATATTAAACTACCTCCACTTAATTCAAAGTGTAATTATTTTACACCAGTATAATTGAATATTCACATAAAATTCCGTATATACCTCATTTGATACACCTACGTTCATTTACCCTACACGACATCATACCGTTCAATCTATTTCATCCACATTCATTAACATTAAATTAATTCCGTATCACCATAACCAACAAGTTTTCTAAAGCAAGCAATCAACTGTTTGCATTCCCAACGCGTTATATAGGCCAAGGACACAACCCAAACCTGTTTAAATATACCAGATTTATTTTCCATCTCAACTGTTTATATTCAACTTATTAAACCGTCTGCAAGTCGCAGATTTCAACCCCTGAACTTTCTTTCATTTCTCCCATATTCAATATTTCTAAACTAGTAAAACAATCACTCTTACCTGAATGAACATTGTAGTTGTTTCCTCAAAGAATACTGGTAAGAAAACCACACGGTCCATTTATCTTCACGTACACCATTAACATAAACAATAACCATTTTTAATTAATTATTATTGCAAAACCTCAGAAATTTACAGAATCACGTTTTACAAAATTTGTTACAGCTTGCGACGAAGCACGATCTGCGACGTCACCCGATCCCGACCATTAGATTGGAAACCAGAATAATGATTTATTTAAATTTTTTTATACCAGTATTATTTTTAGCTACTATATTTTATTTATAAAAGTGTTATAGTTTAATTTTCCTTTTCTAATATGCAATTCTATAATATATTTTTTATCTACAGTTATTGTGTTAATTCGCAAAGACTGAGCTAGCAAACAAGGGCAATAACCAAACATTTTACTGTGCACTCGTTTAGGGTGTTACAAATTCGAACATAAACTTACACCTATAGCACTTGCAGCAATAATGCAAAGGAAAACCATTGCAAAGTATAAGATTTGTGTGAATAATAAATATAAATTACTTAGCGAATTTTGAAAGGAGAAATTTACTTCCAATTTGTGATCTCCCTTACGACCACTATTTCGGACATGACACTAGAGCATGAGCCCGTAAAGGAAAGGGTATATTACCAATACAGCTCAGTGGTATGGAAGTAGTTCTTACTCAACAATCTAAAGTGCACTCGATACAGCTCAGTAAAATTTGTCAGTAAGGCGCTACCTGTTAAATATCTTTATAGCAGGAAAAACGTTAGGAATTAGATCTCAAATAACGACAGGACACCATAGTATTCACTGAAAATGAAAACGCTAATTTTTACCTGAAATTCTACTACCAAAGTACTCAAAATTTATTATATATCCTCAGTGTAAACCTCCACGTACAAATATTTACTTATATAACAAGAAAGATTAACAACCGGTCAATACTGTAATTAACTGTTTCATTAAAATGAATATTTGTCACAAAAGACAAAACGCGATCAAATATTTAACCTAATTAAATGTCTCTTAATATTCATCAAATCAAATTAACAATGGTTAATTTACATTTATGAACCACAATGGCTTTAATAACCAGAAGCTGCATGATTGGGGACTGAGAGGATGCTTACCTCTGTTTTGGCAGACTACCTGAGCGATAGAAGCTTCAGGATTAAGTGCCGTAATTATTTTTCGAGGCCAAGGGTCATGGAAAACGGCATTCCTCAGGGTTCACCCCTGTGTCACTTTATTTGCAGTTGCCGTTTAATGATATTGGCGAATATTGACGATAGGGTAAAAGGTGCTCTATGTGGACGATCTAGCAATATTCTGCTCAGGGTCCACCATCGGCCATATCTCAAGAACCTTCAACCGGCTATGAATATCATAATTCAGAACGCCGAAAATACCGGTTTCAAGTTTTCATGGAGATGAAGTGCGTCCATTTTGTCGGCTCAAAACCCCATTATGATCCAATTCTTTTCTTTAAAAATAACCCTATACCAACATCAAGGTCGGTCAAGTTCTTGGGCCTAATATTTGACGAGCAGCTAAGGTGGAAACAGCACATCGATGGTCTTGTTGATAGATGCAACCATCAAAATTCTTAAAGCGCTTGCGGACACCAAGTGGGCGCTGACCCTGACACCATGTTGAACATCCATCGATCCCTTGTGCTATCTAGGGTGGATTATGCGTGGTTTACCTCGGCCCGCAAGTCTACTCTGAGGAGATTAGACCCAATACACCACAAGGGACTGAGATACCCATAGGTGCTTTTCCTACCAGTCCCGTGAATAAAATATACTGGACCCGGATTTCTCACTGTCACGCAGACGAAATGCATTTATTTGTAGATACGTTGCTGGAATACGTGCTCAACCTAACCACCAAAACTATCACCTTATTTTCGGTGATCAGAGCGGATTTATCAATAGGCCCTCTTACCAGACGAGTTGGTGCAAGAGCCTATCAACTGCTTAGCACTCTGCACATCAGCCTTCCACCAGTGCTACCCATAGGCCACGGAGAGGTTCCTCCTTGACGATCCCAGAGGTTGAGATTTGTCTGCGACTCGCCGATTTCGTGAAAGAACACACGCGTGATGAAACCTACCAGACGGAACTGAGCGCTATTCTGAACAAATACCATAGTCCAACGGTAATTTACACCGACGGATCGCGTACGGAATCGGGAGTGATGTGCCATATGCATCGAGAGCGTAACACGAGTGGACACTATTCCAATGTGCACCATAGATGCCGAACTCTACGCGATATGGCAAGTACTGTTGTACTGTATGATGAGTCGCACAGGACATGGTTTATTATCATTAGCGACAGCCTAAACGCCGTTAAAAGCTTAAAGGTTCGTTATCCTCGCCATCCGCTCATCCAAAAGATTCAGGCGCTTTATAACCACTTATGGAGAATGGCAAAAGAGCGATTTTCGTTTGGACCCTGGTCACATAGGAGTAGGGGCAATGTTTTAGGACACGGCAGCTAAACGAGCCACGAGAGGAGGACATGTGGATGTCCCTGAGGTGAGTCACTTAGACCTCAAGGCGGCTTTGACTACCGCGATAGGTAAAATTATGCGGTGGAAACCACGTTACGTTTGAATAGAGCCGAACGTGTTAAAATCCATAGATTAAGGATTGGCCATAGCAACCAACACACATGTCCACCTGCTACTCGGGGAAACCTCCAGCTTGCTTGACTTGTGGTAATCAGGCCTCACTACATTGTGTGCATATGTCCCGGACTTCACGCTATGAGACAATCGTACCAGCTGACAGGAGAACTAGCGATATCCTAAACCAGCCGCAACATATAAGAAATGTAATTAGTTTTTACAAGCCACAGACTTGTTTGACATGATTTGATCAACATTGCATAATGATTCGACGCCTTAAAAAAAATAATAATAATGACTGGGAGCGTGGCGCACTCCTGTAACCTAGCTTCTAGGGGGTCGGGTGTAGTAGAGCACAACCCAATGTTATTATGCATTCAGGAGAGACCTTAAACCTGGCCACCCTTACACCTTAAAAGGTTATCAGGTTGCCAGGAAGGACGCTCGCCCACACCATCGAGCGAAAGGTGGTGCTTGTAAGAAGCGATGTAAGACATCCAGTTGTAGATATTAGATCCAATCTGCAAGTGGTTGTTGTGCGAATAGTCCATCCTCTAAACGTTACAGTATGCAACGTTTATTTACCTGACAGTAATTGGCAAATCACCGATGCGGATAACATTATTGGTCAGTTACAAACCCCATTCCTGGTGGTTGGGGATTTCGATTCCCACAATCCACTATGGGAGTCTACTAAAACCGATGCCAGAGGACGCGAGCTTGGCCGGTGGCTTGGGCGGGACGACGTTGTTTTGATGAACAACGGCAATCCCACCTATTTTAATGCCAGATCAAATAACTTCTCGGCTATTGATCTAACCCTTGCATCAAGCACTTTAGCTCCGTCCTCAAATGGAGCGTTGACACTGACCTGCACAATAGTGACCACTTCCCAATTGTTGTCAAAACAAACTTAAAAACACATATACCATAGCCTGAAGAGATGGTAGCAAAGCCGACTGGACAAGCTTTACACAAGCATTTGCTACACCACAAAATGTCAATGTGGAAAATATCACGAATGCTATTTTGAAAGCGGCCGAAAACAGTATTCCTAAATCTGGTGAGACGCCGCTCAAGAGGGTAGTTCCCTGGTGGAATCCCCAAGTAAAGGTGGCTATCAGGGACAAAATCTGCGTTCACTAGATTCAGAAACAACCCACAATTCCAAATCTAGTAGCTTAAAAAGGCTAGAGCAATTTCTAGGCGTACAATACTGGAAAGTAAACGCACGTGCTGGAATAGATACACGTCCAGCTTGACATCGTCTACCACCGAGAGCGAGATGTGGGCAGAATCAAAGCTCTGTCCGGAAAGGGCGGGCCGAACGGGTCACCTCAATTCGATCAGTTACTGCCATCACCGGAGATCCGGGTGAGATCGCTGAAGTTTTAGCGACGCGATTTGAGGAAACCAGCAGTTTTGCCAATTACGAGCCAGGTTTCTTAGATTCCGTTGGTCCTATCCAAGAAATAGAGTTTGATCCTGAGGATAACTCTGAGTACAACTCATCGTTTACAATGCAGGAACTAGAAGTAGCACTCAGGTGTTTGAAGACATCATCTCCCGGCCCCGATACGGTCACCAATGACATGATCAAGCATCTCTCAGATGACATGAAAAATGCCCTAATACAGCTATATAACGCTCTCTGGGACCAAGGCGTATATCCAGAGGACTGGAAGGAGGCTGTTGTTATACCAGTACGAAAACCAGGAAAAGATCCCCTCTCGCCTGGCAGCTATCGCCCCATCAATCTTACATGCTGCATGGGGAAACTCTTAGAGCGGCTGGTGAACAACAGACTCTTGTGGTGGCTGGAAGAGAACAATGTCTTGGTGTCGTACCAGGCAGGATTTCGTAAAGGCAGATCTACCAACGACCATCTTTTGGTGATGGAGAACACCGCTCAAAATGCCTTTCGTAAAAGGGAACATATGGTGATTGTACTCTTCGGCATTAAGGGGGCCTACGATATGACGTGGCGCCCCGCCATTCTGCAAAAGCTTTACAAATGCGGTCTTCGGGAGAAGCTCCCGCAGCTTATCCGTTCATTTTTGAGCGGAAGGAGTTTTCGGGTACGTGTTGGGAAAGATCTGTCGAGCTCAAGGGTACTTGAGAATGGTGTACCTCAGGGCTCAACCCTGAGTTGTACCCTATTTGCACTGGCAATTAACGACATAGCATCAAACGTCGACGTAACTAGATGCCTCTACGTTGACGATCTGGCAATTATGTACACTGGGAAGACCGTAGGAGAAATAACACGAACCCTACAAGTGGCAATCAACACTATTATAGCAATGGCCAATCCGTCGGGTTCCACTCAAAAGAGAAGACAAAGTGTCTGCACCTATGTCGCCTTAGAAAACCACACTTTGATCCTCTCTTGTATATTAATGATGAACCGATAGCGTGTGTGCCTGAAGCTAGATTCCTTGGGGTCATCATCAATTCCAACCTAACATGGAGGCCACACATCACAGACGTGAAACAGAGATGCGACAAGAAGCTAAATCTAATAAAAGTTCTTGCGCATACCACGTGCAGAACCAAAAGTACTTTAAGAGTTTACCAGGCTATTGTACTATCGGTAATTGATTACGGATGCATAGCATACCATCGGCCCGCAAAAGTTTACTGAAGACTTTGGATCGAATACACAACGTTGGAATCAGGTACTGTCTTGGTGCCTATCCAACCAGCCCGGTCCAAAGTCTTTATTGCGAAGCAGCTGTACCACCGCTGGAAATCCATATATACTCATGGCAAGTTACATGACTACTATAAAATCCCACCCTTGTCATCCAAACTACCGTATGCTATTCCCAGATGTAAATCTATTCACCGATAGACGAACGATTACACGACCAGCTGGAATTCGTTTCAAGAATACTTACCGGATATAGGGGTTGAACGTATGCCGCCAATACCGCCTGTTGCTCTGCCAAACTTACCTCCGTGGACTGTTGGAGCGCCAGTAATCCAGCATGAACTCCCTCTGCCAAAGATCACCTAAAACAAAAGATACTATTAAAGTGGCAAGAAATGTGGCAACAAATTAATACTCACATGTCAGATATAAAGCAGGATGTACGAACTCCTTTACTAAACGTCGATCTACCTAGAAACGAACATATCAAACTACACCGGCTGAGTTTAGGTCATACGGCACTAACCCACCAATACCTCCTAAAGGACGAAGATGGTCCCATATGTGCGGTATGTGATGTTGTGCTGACTGTATCTCACATAATACTCGATTGCCCTGTGCACTACCTAGCAAAACAGCAACATCAACTGACAATCAATTTGAGAACCAATCTGGTAGAATTACATGCCATAATCAACACGCTAAATTTCCTAAAAGAAACAGGCATATATAGAAAATTATGATAAATTGACCTGGAAAATAACACAATGTTAGCTTACCTGTATTTCATTCAAGTACATATATACTTGTGTCTTATGTCAAATAGCCTCAGTAGCTGATTAGTGAGGTATATTCCAAATATAGGAGATTCCTACACTACCACCGTCCTTTTCGGTGGTGTCTATAAAGGATTTCCTTCCTCAAAAAAAAAAAAAAAAATAATAATAATAATAAAATTTTCGACGAAAACCTACCTGAAGCCACATATTACAGACGTCAAGCAAAGATGTGACAAGGCATTAAATATAATAAAGTATTTGCACACACCATGGGTGCTGAACCCAAAGTGCTGTTAAAGGTGTACCAGGCGATGATTCTATCGGTGATCGACTATGAGTACATAGCGTACGCATCGGCCTATTGAAAACTCTGGATCGAATTCATAATGCTGGAATCAGGGTCTATACTTAAATTACCACTGATACCCGACGCTATATGATGATGGAAAACTATATGATTGCTATAAAATCAAAGCCATCTCACCCAAATAACGATTTACTATTCTCGGACGCTGATAGTTAAATAGAAGGACGATTACCGTCCAGCTGGCATACGTTTTAGGAATACCTACCAGTCCTTGGTGAAGGAATACCACATACCACCCGAAGACATACCTCCGTGGGCATCTGAAGTACCAGTTATCCAACGACGATATCTAGTAGCTAGAAACAACCTAAAAAAAATTCTCCTGAATTGGCAAGAAAAATGGCAGCAAATTGACACTCACCTGTCTGCCATTAAGCCAGATGTTCGCACACCTCCTATGTCTAGACTTGCCTAGAAACGAACAAACCAGGTTACACCGGTTACGTCTTGGACACACTGCATTAACTCACCAGTACCTCCTAAAGGACGAAAGGAACCCAACATGTGCCATATGCGACGTCAGACAAACAGTTGCACACATTATACTCGACTGTCCTATATATAGAGAGGCAACAACATCACTTACAAGCAAATTTGAGAAACAATCTAGTCGAGTTAGATTCAACAGTTAAACCCTAAACTTTTTGAAAGCGATAGGCAAAAATTGTAATAAGAGAAATATACATATACTTACAATTACATTATCTGTTGTAGTTAAAACTGCCATTGCTCTAATGAATATTTGTTAAAAGCGCTAATAGCCTTAGTAGCTGATGCGCTGAGGAATGGTTTTAGTGGGTATGCCTGATAAAGGAGAATCCACACTACTACCTCGCGGTGGTGTCCATAAAGGATTTTCCCTCCTCGTAAATAAAAAATAATAATAATAATCATAATAATAATAATAGTAATGTCTTTATTCAACACAGCAGCAGTTACAACTTTTACATTTGCATTATTTCCACGACATCGACATATATCGTTATACCTTGTTGAATCAATGTTCAGTGAAATGTATATTTCACACCCAAAATTGTAAACCTAATTTTGAAAATATCAAATTTAGAAGCCAAAGAACTAACATTAGTTGAACTAGAAGTATATTTTACTGTTTATATAGGTGGGTAAAATCTCACGGCAACTGCCAGTCTGTGGTATGGAAATGTAGGTCGTCCAATAGTCAGATCAACGATGTCCCTACAACAGTTTTATGTAATTGCACGAATAATGCTTTGACGATAAAAAGACTCGACCACAACGACGCAAAACGAATAAATTAGCTTCCATACGGGACTTATGAGATGAATGGGTTGCAAGTCTACCTAAGCTCTATAATGTTCACGAAAATGTAGATGGGAAACTTTACCTTTTAGAAGTCGTTGTCATTTAAGACGGTACATCGAATAAACCGGCTAAATAGGGAGTCAAGAATTGGACATTATGTGAATACATGTAAAGCTCCTGTATATTACTGCTGTCAGGACTGTAACAAATGTATATACCTAACTACTACGTTTTTCAGATGTTTATTACAGAACATTTATAATACGTTATAAAAATAAAATAACGTAAAAAATGTAATAAATAATAAATACTACATCTTTTTCTTATTATTATTTACTGTTATAATATCAGTTTAACGAGAATAAAACGACAACTATAGGCTCCCGGACACTAGAAAATATGGTGATAATGGTTTCAGGAAGACCTCTCGTTAAAACGTTGCTAAGCAAACATGAGCAGGTATGGATTTATTACCGTTTAAACATAAAACAGAAAAATTGATACCATCCCGGCCAGATGGCTCCATATAACTGGACAAAACTGTCAGCGTGTACAGAATTATGGTAGAAGATTATCAGATCCGCGCCCATTACACGACCTTTCCCCAATTGTGACACACACCCTTATTGTTGACTATCGACAATACGATAAACTACCTTTAGTATTTTAAATTTAGAATCATTGCCACGACCCTATGTCCCACCGCACTAGTCCAGTGCACTTTAACTATCTATTAGCTTCCGTGCTAATTCCAATTTCGACCGTAACAATATTAGCAACTACAGATTTTGACTGTTGCACTAGAACATTTAATAAAACAGTTTAGGACGTCTACAACAACTCGAATGTCATCTACTATCTTGTATCAGCTAAACCTAAGGTGCCTGACGGAGCCCCGTTTAGCATAAGGGGATTGAATTGAGAGAAACGATTGCGGGAGGTATAAATGTTCCACTTGTCTGAATTACAGCTCAGTTAGTTGTAAGTAATACCCTCTCAGCACCTGTGTATTGTTTAGTACCTTTTTGAGTCACTATTTCAAGTAGCTGTTCAACCGCAGTCTTTGCAATCTCACCCAAATTAAAAATTCCAATATCATCAACAATAGACGGATATTATTCATAAATCCCTTCCGGATTGAAAAAATTCGCTGTCCCCATTTGTTGTGCTGTACACATTGGAACATGTATAAACGTGTACCACTAGTACATGTTACAATGTCTTCCGCCAACTATCTGAATAAGAACTACAAATAAACGGTGTGCTCTGGTTAGTCGGAATGAACTGTGTTTTGAGATGTGAATGAAATATAATCACAAAAGCAAATTATATTTAGCGGAATAAGAGTATTTTAATTGGTTGGTACTATACTTAAATAGCGTTACACCCAAATTAACTTGCGGACACCAAAGACCTGTAATTCTATTAACGGACACAGTTTACTCACTAACAACCATAGCGGCATATTAATACCCACCGCAAAGGTGTTGCTGACGTCCAGGCGTCAATATAGACCCTAATGGTTCATAGTGCACCATAGCTCATTGTGTACCACCTTCATCAACTCACTTTAATAAACTGCTAAATTTATTAAAAATTCTAAACCAAAATAACTTCATCCTCGTGACTTATAGGAAAGCAAAGATTTCTAGATATAAGGATTAAAACTTTCACCAATTAGCACTTTCTTTGAAAAAAATGGTGCTACATTATTTATTTGTTTATTTTGCAAGATTTCTCTGTCTTTCGTTAAGCGTAATGGGAATGTGACAAATATTGACAAGGTAACATCAAAGTGACTAATATTGATAAGGCACAACTAGATTATGGAATTCAAATTAAATCACTGTTGTAGACGGTATAACTATTTATTTATTTCTTGAAAATAGACACACCCAGGTATCGTACAGTTCATATTCCTTATCCCTGTTGTTGTTTCAGAATTTAAGTACCTCTAATTTACCTTCTATATTATTTCCTACCGTTACACAGAGTTATTGTGTTGGTACTGTCAGAGTGTTTAAGGCACGCTCAGCAACTGCCGATTTAGTAGAAGTAAGCGTAGTGTCTTGTGTTCTGTTAACCTGGACATAAAGCGTCTTCCAGTTTCACTAATGTATACTTTACCACAAGAGCATGGTACTGTAATAACCACGTATGTAATGGTATTTGGGCTTTAGAAAATTCTGAAGATTTCGAGTCTTAATACTTTTGTTAGCTACTTTATATTCTGTTTTTGTAATACTTTTCAATTATATTTGGTGTGTTTGCAAACGTAAAATTGCAAACTTATTTAAAGTTATGGATTTTCATCCGTAAGCGTCGTCTGTCTCGGCTGACATGACTTCATAATTTGATAATTATTGGTCATTATTTATGAAGACCTTTTCAAGATGGCACGGTTGTACAAAGTCCGTGTCGTACTATACTTTTGTGCTGGATTACGGTATTGATCAGGGAATGGAAGACAGCCATCTTTTCTTTGTTCTATTGTAAACTTAATGTTTGCATGTTGCTTTTTTAAATGGTTTACTAACACCATTCACTCCTCTTCCCAAAAGACCATATAGCAAAAATATATTCAACATGTCTAAAATGAACTTTTGGTTTCTTAGGAGCATTATTTAGAACAAGTTCTTAGAAATGTTCCATACAATAATTTGCAATCGATGGTTAGATCCCATAGTCACTCAATCTAACTGTTTATTGTACTCACCACTAAATAATAAGAATGATGTAATTGGACAATGCTCAAATAGTTTGATCTCGGTGTTGTTGCAATGTGGCTCTAACAGTTATAAGATATCATTTGTTGGTACTTTGTGAACACAGAATCAATACCAAAACTAATTAACGAATCAGCTGGAGTTAATGTTAGTTTGCCAATCAATGCAATATGAATTCTTTATAAAGGAGTTGCAACCTCCAAAGAATGTAACTTATGCTGATAGTCAAGCCTTAAAAACATTACGTAGCAACCAAGACTTCATAATTTTACCAGCAGATAAAGGACGAGGTACAGTTTTATTAGATAAAACTGATTACGTAAACAAAGATAACAGTACACTAAACGATTCTGCTTACAGCAAACATACAATCCTAATAACGAGTTCAACTTATTAATTACGAAACGGTTAAAGGAACCAAAACTACCAGCTGAAATAATTAAGAGATTAACACCAAAAGATCCTACAATGCCAAACCAAATGCTACACTTCGACCAATTGTAAGCTCCATTAATTCAACAGCCTACGCGTTATCTAAATACCTGAATATTGAGCAACTCCTTTATAATGAATTCAGAATGTTTTATTGAATTGATTTGCAAATTAACATTAACTCGAGACGATATGTTAATTAGTTTTGCCATGTATTATGTACTCAAAAGATTACCAATTTTCACCTTACAACTATTACAACTACATTGAGATCAAACCATTTAAACATTTTCTAACGCTATCCTTATTTAATGATGGGTATTGTCAACGGTTAGATGAAGTGGATATGGAATTTCAAATTATTTAATATAACATTTCGAAGAACCTGTAATGCAACTGAGAAACCAAAACTTTGGCTTACATATGTTGATGATATTTTTGCTATATGGCCTTTGGGAAAGAAGAATTAGTGGCGTTCCTAAACTATTTAACCCTGCTGTTCCCTCGACAAGACTATACACTAGTTCTTCGGGTCATAATGACCCGAACTCTTAGCCACTGATCCTTTTCAGGTTTTCCCCCAGGTGGTTTTCCCGTATATACTTGAACTTCCAAAGCATAAGAACTTGCACTATCACAAAGCGTCCGTATTTTGATACCATATTTTGCTGGCTTGCTTGGTATATACTGGTTGAATGGACAGCGACCTCTAAATGCAACCAGCTGCTCGTCCACCGTTACGTTTTGCCCAGGATTGTACAATTTTGGTAGTATTTCAGCCCATTTGTCCCAAAATTCTCTAATGGGAGCCAACTTATCGCGTAGCCTTCTTTATTGACGATCTTCTTTATCATTAAACCGTAATAAGCGTGATATAATAAAATCGTTTCAACGACATTGTTGCGCGAAAAGAGGTCTGCCTGTTTCTGCATTCCAGAAACTTCTGGTAGATTCATCATGCTCCTCCTAACAGTAACAAACCTATGTGCGCCTGCAAAGTAATGTCATCTAATTCTTGCCACTTGTCACCGTACACTCTACGACCTTCGATGTTAGTCATTTTCAAAATTATATTTTCCAGAGAACTATTGAAAATAGCTGAAATGTAGATTTTACATCCTGACTCGTGCATTACTGTATCTAGTTGGACCTGGAGCGACTTTTATGACGTTTGCGCTAGTTGCACGCCCTGATTGAGGAAGTGGATCTAACATCCAAGTTATGGCATTATCTTTAGATTGAACCGATTGAGCAGGTGGCTTCAATTGCGTAGGATTTGTCCATCCAGCATCGTCGAAAAAATCATCGTCTAACTATTCATAATCACTATCTTCACTGATATGATCTTCCTCTTCAGAAGCTTCATCGTCACTAATGTCACTCAAATTATCAAGTTTTTCTAAGTCTTCACCACTAAGATATTTTTTCCCATTATTGTTATATCAGCACTTTAGAAGAACTAGTAGTACGTACAACAAACCGCACTTTAGTCTGCAACGTAACAAACAAAACTGTCGGTGGCATATTTATATATTTACTACAAGTTGCAAGTCTGTTCCTGTTTCGACTTGCACACGGCTACAGACCTGCCGAAAATGCTGTAGTAACTCGCATAGGTAGGTACATTTGAACAAGCATGTGATGATATGCATATTATCTATCCTCAAATTTCAATATAAAATAAAAAATACAAATTTATACGTCCTACTAATAGTTACAGCCTCGGGTCATAATGACCCGAGGAACATCATGTTTAAAAAAATAAGAAAAAAATATTAAAACAAACAAGCCACCTCATTCTTTAATGGATTAGAAACAATGTCATTAACTACGAAGTTTAGATATTAATAAACAAAAAGTTATCTAAACACTTTGATTTTAGACCCGAAGGTAACAGCAGGGTTAAACAATCAACATACCAACATGAAAGTTACAATAGAAAAGATGGTTGTCTTCGAATCCTTGACGTTTTAACTGAAACAAAACCAGATTCCGTACATCGTAATAAATTCCGTACACCTAAAGCCACGATACGAACCTTGTAAAACCGTGCCACAAAGATTTGTCATCCATACAAACTACAACATGAATTAAGTTTGAAAAGGTCATAAATAATGGCTTCAACAAGCAACAAATTAAAAAATCATTGCAATCTGGACAAACGATGCCTACAAAGACAGATCTACAACTCACATAAGTTTGCCGTTTTCCTTTCCACAACGAATAAAAAAGTATTCCAAGACTTAATACAAAAGAAGCTGATAAAAGCAAAATGCGAAATCTTCTGAGTTCTGCCAAAGACTTAATGCCATTACATGCATGCGTGTTCACGAAGTACCATGCTATTGTGCTGAAGTCTACATTGGTAAAACTGAAAGAAGCATTAAAACCAGGTTAACAAAACACATAAAACACTTCGCTAACTTTATCCTACAAATGACAATTGCTGAATATGTCTCAAACACTGCACAATATAACATTTGAAAACAAGGATTCTGGATAACGATCGGACTTGGTATACAAGGAAGAACTGTCCGATACCAGGATGTCGATTTTCAAGAACTAAAAGTTATACAGCCCACAACAGTGATTTAACTTTAATTCTCCAATCTAGTGATCCCTATATTTGTCGTTTTAATATTACGGCTAGCGAAGGACAGAGTTTCTGTCTGAAAGCTTGTAATATAAATAAATAACATCTTTGTTATTCGGGTAATACGATTACGATTCGCACCATCTAAACTAATTTACTCACATTTTCGGTTTTATATGAGCAATATCCTTTAGTATACATGTCAATGCGAACAGATATGGAACGCAGTAATGCTGTATATGTAAAGGAAATATAACAGGCTAAACATTGCAAAAAATGTAGAGGTTACTCTACATTAATCAGGATCCAATGTTGTACACAACTAAACAATTAAAATTTGAAGTCTAAACACTGTATTTGCATTTTCCGCTAGAAGTGACTAGAGGATAAAAAATATCCATTTTCAAGATTAATAAAATTTTGAAAAAGGGTTTATATCAAGAAAATCAATAAATGTGATGCAGGTACTTGACATTCTATTAAAAAAGTGTCAAAAACATGATTGCAAATTGAATAAAAGGATCCACAATGGTATGTGTGTAGGTAATTTAAAACCTCATATTCTGTAAATTCCTCTCTTTGTATTTGAATCGTTCTCAATTTCATTATTTTACGCAATTCTCTACATCCTTTTGTTATTACGCTCACATTTACACGTTATTCTTTTTCCCACATAAAATTTTTATTCTAATGCCTGTTATTATTATCGAAATACTTGTAATCGCAACGAAAAATATTCAATTGACAAGATGATGCATCAATGCTTGTTCCTGTAACACTTCAAAAAAAAAACTGATTATAATGTAAAGTTATATGTATACATCAAACAGAAAATTGTTAATTTCATGATAAGCTTGAAAATTGTAGTCGAAATTTTGTGTCTGAATAGTTATTATCCCTTGGGGTTTGATTAACTTCCTTTTTTACTCGTTCATTCGATTATAAACGCAATTGAATGATTTATGAGAGACTGATACTCCAGAATTTATTGTTTATCCGCAACTTTGTAAACTTTTCCTTGTTCCTATTTTATTCATAAAATGTGGGTAGAATTTTCAATCAGTTGTGTAAGAGACAATGTTGACATACGAAACTAGGTTGTATACGTTATTGATAGATTTTAAATGTACGTATGTGAAAGAGAATTGTTTGTACGAATAAACAGTTACACGCTTGTGCGTATTTTAAGTTCGAGTGCGCTATTTTACAAGCAAAACTGATACACAAATAGTTGGGTTTCATATTTATTAGGCGTTTCCGTAATTTTCGACTGCATGAATACTTAAAATAAGGTAAAACAATCAAATGTTCGAATTAAATACACACGACCTTTCCCACGGAATCCTTTACTGTGATTAAATATAAATGTAACTGACCTTAAAGCAAAATGCTTCAACAAATATATTGTCATCATCAGGCTCCTAAAATTACATCTAAATTTGTAATGATCCTAAAAATCATCCCAATTAATTTTCCCATCCTAGCAAATAAATTCGCATAAAAACTTCTTTCCTATTTCCTTCCTCAACTGAATGTAGTATTGTTTAAAAATATTGTCAGTTTCCCACTCTTTCCTCCTCCCCTAGTATATCCCCTATAAAGAACCATGCTGCTCTTCACTCAACATACTACTCTTTCAATTTGATTCTTCCGTACTTGATCCTGAGAATTACCTGCCTATTATTAATTTATTATAACCTGTCTGTTATTCACTTAATTATAATACCAGCCTGATATATTTCCTGTTCTTCCAATATCCTAGCTCGTTTCTTAGTTTTCTATTTTAATTCCAATCAGACGTAAGTACCTACTACACACTTTCTCGGTGTTTACCTCGAGGAGTTGTAACTAGTTACCTAGTACCGTTGTTATACTACTGGTGACTTCGGCCCCAAGAAGCGATCCTACGAAACCCTCTTCCTTCTAACCTAACGTCGAGAAACAATCTTCTATCTATCCTTCGGTGTACGTACTTAAAGGATAGACAAAGATTGTGAATAGTATTACTTTATTAATGGTGACCCCATGTAAGATAACCCTATACTGCGACCTGTCCCTATAATTTTCGCTTATATAACTGTGTGAACCTACCCTTTATGACATCCATTCGGGGTTACCACGACGAATGGTGTATAAAAACTACTTACTAATTAATCTTATTCACAAAAAACTCATACCGTTACCAGCATATTATAAATCTTATCCTTGTAGTTTTCCTTATGTAATTGTGTAAATCTTGCACTTACTAACATCCATTCGGAGTTACAACCACGAAGGGTATAAAAAAACATTAGTTAAGTAGTTAATCCTGATTCACAAAATAAAACTAATACCGTCACCAATATATTATAAATATATCATTTACCCACATAATCCTCTTTTCAAACACTATTTTCAATTCCTTTCCGAACTCCTGCTACCTGGTCCTAAAACAGAGTATAATCTATCAAATTGTCTTGTAATTTCAACATAACACCACTAGAAAAATTCACTAGATTTTATTTCACCTAATCCTAGTATTAATTGTCAAACATAGTTAATTACACCCCCTTCCATTTCATACCCCTTAACTTTATATTAAACTACCTCCACTTAATTCAAAGTGTAATTATTTTACACCAGTATAATTGAATATTCACATAAAATTCCGTATATACCTCATTTGATACACCTACGTTCATTTACCCTACACGACATCATACCGTTCAATCTATTTCATCCACATTCATTAACATTAAATTAATTCCGTATCACCATAACCAACAAGTTTTCTAAAGCAAGCAATCAACTGTTTGCATTCCCAACGCGTTATATAGGCCAAGGACACAACCCAAACCTGTTTAAATATACCAGATTTATTTTCCATCTCAACTGTTTATATTCAACTTATTAAACCGTCTGCAAGTCGCAGATTTCAACCCCTGAACTTTCTTTCATTTCTCCCATATTCAATATTTCTAAACTAGTAAAACAATCACTCTTACCTGAATGAACATTGTAGTTGTTTCCTCAAAGAATACTGGTAAGAAAACCACACGGTCCATTTATCTTCACGTACACCATTAACATAAACAATAACCATTTTTAATTAATTATTATTGCAAAACCTCAGAAATTTACAGAATCACGTTTTACAAAATTTGTTACAGCTTGCGACGAAGCACGATCTGCGACGTCACCCGATCCCGACCATTAGATTGGAAACCAGAATAATGATTTATTTAAATTTTTTTATACCAGTATTATTTTTAGCTACTATATTTTATTTATAAAAGTGTTATAGTTTAATTTTCCTTTTCTAATATGCAATTCTATAATATATTTTTTATCTACAGTTATTGTGTTAATTCGCAAAGACTGAGCTAGCAAACAAGGGCAATAACCAAACATTTTACTGTG
Source organism: Vesta saturnalis (assembly GCA_036346205.1). Taxonomy (NCBI): domain Eukaryota; kingdom Metazoa; phylum Arthropoda; class Insecta; order Coleoptera; family Lampyridae; genus Vesta; species Vesta saturnalis. The sequence continues at coordinate 917,789 of JARFJB010002012.1, read as the reverse complement.
CACTCGTTTAGGGTGTTACAAATTCGAACATAAACTTACACCTATAGCACTTGCAGCAATAATGCAAAGGAAAACCATTGCAAAGTATAAGATTTGTGTGAATAATAAATATAAATTACTTAGCGAATTTTGAAAGGAGAAATTTACTTCCAATTTGTGATCTCCCTTACGACCACTATTTCGGACATGACACTAGAGCATGAGCCCGTAAAGGAAAGGGTATATTACCAATACAGCTCAGTGGTATGGAAGTAGTTCTTACTCAACAATCTAAAGTGCACTCGATACAGCTCAGTAAAATTTGTCAGTAAGGCGCTACCTGTTAAATATCTTTATAGCAGGAAAAACGTTAGGAATTAGATCTCAAATAACGACAGGACACCATAGTATTCACTCGAAAATGAAAACGCTAATTTTTACCTGAAATTCTACTACCAAAGTACTCAAAATTTATTATATATCCTCAGTGTAAACCTCCACGTACAAATATTTACTTATATAACAAGAAAGATTAACAACCGGTCAATACTGTAATTAACTGTTTCATTAAAATGAATATTTGTCACAAAAGACAAAACGCGATCAAATATTTAACCTAATTAAATGTCTCTTAATATTCATCAAATCAAATTAACAATGGTTAATTTACATTTATGAACCACAATGGCTTTAATAACTCTTCCCTTCCCTTTCCCTCTTTCCCTTTTTTTCTTTTTTTTCCTTCTCCCTTTTTTTCCCTCCCCTTTTTTCCCCTTTTTTTTCCAATCCCTTCTCTCCTTCTCCTTCCTTATCCGTCTAAACTAGAAAATGCTTTAAAACCTAGTGAGTTGTTTATTATATGATAATAAAATAATAGTATATGCCACTTTGATAAACAAAATGCACTTTGAGAGGGTAATATTAACTACATATAAAATATGCTACAACATGAAAATAATAACAATGGCTTCTTGTAATAGTTTTCAACGGTAAAGAAATGTGAACCACTGGGAAATACTTTAACATGTTCTTTATTTACGGTTTACACGAAAAAATTATATACTGCGCTTTGAAACGTAGATATGTTCAATAAGTAATACAGTTGATCGTGACCGAAATACAACGAATCGACTATGTTTGCAATTCGGGCTCTGGCATGCGGGTGTTGACGCTATGTATACATTTAGTTTCCAACGTGTGTGCTGTGCAACGTGTGCATTTTAACCTTTTATAGCGGTGTGTATAAATGGAAATGAAATAATGTATATGTGTAAATAATTTGTCGTCAATATGCAATCGGATGAATCAAATCTGGCAGCCACGATGCAATAGCTGTAAAGAGGAATCCCGCCAAGAAAAAAGGCAAATTGCGAGTCTGCTATTGTATGGTTTGTTTGTTCAAAGTAGAGTTGTGACAATTTTTCTGAAGTATCCTTTTCTTATAACAGTGTAAAAGACGCTGATAATTTCATTTAAAGGGAAAATATATTTAAAAAGGTTATTTCGTATAAATCAATGGAAGGTTTGAAGGTCACCTTCAGATGTACTGGTGGTAAATACAGAAAGAATGAATGTCCTACGGGAAAGTATCCATTGTATCACTTAGGGTGCATGAAAGCGACTATTTTTGAAGTAGAAAATGAGCATACTAATCATGTAGATAACAGCAGAGGACCTTCATCGTCAGGAAAGATGTTACTGCGTCAGCTCTATAACGACGGTATCATTGCTATACTTGCAGCCTTCCTTAGTCGCAGTGAACGGCCACCTGTGGAATCACAGTTGAAAACATTTTTGACTCCTTTACGCTCAAAAGCTCTTGGATCGTCTACTATTTCTGCAGGAGAACTATAGAACTGGTCCAGTATTAACTCAACAATTCGAAGTAATGAAGATCAGCCGTTTGTATTAGGTAATCCCATTATTTTATTTTGGTATGAAATAACTTATCTTCTTCTTCAGATTTTAAAGTTGAAGTTGATGACACGGACTCGCTCCTTCAATGGACTTCTGCAAATTTTAGCGCTTACTGAGAAAATAGAAACTGATGCCACATACAAATTAATTTGGCAGGGACCTGATGGTTGAAACATCATATGTTTACAGAGTATTTCACACACTTAGTTTTGCAGTATGTTACAGCGAAACAGAAGTTGATTTTGCCTTTATATTTAATGCATTAAAAAAATCATGTTCAGCTTTGCATGAAATTATTTGGGAACCAATCATGCTACTTGCAGATGTTTCTGTTGCAATCACAAATGGATTTGGAATACCAATCCAAAGAATTCAGCGTTTCTTTCTTGTTTTGAAAAGCACTGAGTCAAGAATCCGGAATATAATAGAAAAAAATCAAATTGTTCGAGATATGCATGCCCTACAAGCATAGACGATGAGACTTTTACAGTTCTGTAGTTTCTGAAAAAATGACATTATGCGGTGATGGTAACTATAACCAAAGTATAATGGACTTTGTAAATTATTTCGAAAAACGTGGCTCGGAAAAAATCAGTTTTGTTACAAAGATGCAAGTGATCAAGTTCCAAACACTAATAATGGACTGGAATCAACAAGTTCCGTTATAAAAAAAGAACAGTTTCTGGAAGTTTTGAGAGTTTCTCTGGTTGAAAAATGGTCGAATGAGCGCAATCCACAACACAAACCGTTTGCTACAGTCATAAAATTAGCGAAAAAAATTTGGACAGATGCTTATTAGTGGGTAAAATTGAAACTGAAAATGTTTGAAGAAAAGGAGGATGAAAAAGCTTTTGACCCAAGAAGAGGTACAAATCTGGGAAGATACTCATTTGAAATGGGAATCTTTTGACAGTTTTCGTAAATCTCAGAAGATAGTGAAAATACTTGTCTGTTCTGGCCATGATACAGTAACATCTCGGTGCACTTGCTCAAGTTTTTTGAAACAGTACGTGTGCAAACATTCTATAGGTTTATTAGTCATGTTGAAAAAAGTAAAGGTGTCCATTGAAGCAAAAAATGTACCTATCGGTCTAAAAAGAACAAGAGGACGGTCAGCCATAGCAGAAAAGGCTCTAATGATTCAATAGAATTTTTGCCTGATTCGGCTGTATTTGTGTTGCCGTGTTTTGTTCGTACATAATATAAATAGTTATTGACAATACCTGTTTATTCTCTTAATACAAATATACCCGGTGTCCAAAGCGTCACGCGACGGAAGATTGTGGCTCCGCTGTTGATTTTTCATTAAAATCATTTATACAAAAGTTATATGGTTCCAATATGTGCACAATTTAAAAATATTTTAGCACCTATAGGGTGATTCGTAAAAGTAGGGGGCTATAAACTTTTTTATTTTAAGTTTAAAACCCTGTGTATGATTACATTTTTGGAATAAGTTTTTCAACGATGTATGCATTTGTATATATAAAATGCAACGTTGCCAAGTTATTTAACAAAAATGTATTTTTTTCCTGAATGTAAGGTTAGCAATACAAATTAATTCTTGATTTATTATCTAAGTTGAGAGAAACTAGTTCAGGGATATAATTAAGCTAGGTATACGCTTTGAAAAAATGTAAACGTTTTATTGGAATATTGAATAGGAGAGCGAAAGCTCCCTGTGAAACTTTAGCATGTTCAACGTACATCAATTCTCTTATTTCAAATAGAGCAACCTGTATATTTTGATGTGGGCGAATAGTAGTCTTTAAGACCTAACTTTTGTCTAAACACATTGATACCACTAAAATTTATAGTTTTTAAAATATTTCCATTTTTTTAATTTTTCTATAATTATTTTATAACGTAACGATTTAATAGAGTGCCATGCTTTCAAGTCACAATACCAGATAGGTAATACTAATAATTACTTTTATTAAATATTTTTAACAATAAACTAAACACTGTAATATTGAAATAATAAACAAACAGTTAGCAAGAACAGGAAGTAGGTAAGTCAAACATATGCAAATGTGCACTTAAAGAAAAGGTTCAAACAAGCCTCCTCTTTTCTCAATGCACTGATTCAATCGTTGTCTGTAGTAACGCTGTAAATTATGCAACATTTGTTGGGTTACATTACGAAACGCTTGTCGAATTCTTTCCCTCATATTTTCTGCAGTAGTCGGCGATGTTCTATAAACTTCATTTTTAATGTAGCCCCATAAAAAATAGTCCTTGAAAGCCAGATCGGTGATCTGACTGGCACCTGATAGACTCATAACGAACTATCCAACGATCACACATTTGATTTTAAAATTTAGAGTTAACTTCGCTTAATTCAAGTTTTCTTCTGAATACAAGTGTAGTGAAGAAGTAGCTTTGAAAAAAATCAAGTTAAAATATACCTAATTGACATATAAAAATTTTGTTTTATTGTTTTTAAATCATGGCACTCTATTAAATCGTTACGTCATAAAATAATTACATAAAAATTAACAAAATGGAAATATTTTAAAAACTATAAAATTTAGTGGCATCAATGCATTTAGATAAAAGTTAGGTCTTTAAGAGTACTATTCGCCCATATCAAAATATACAGGGTGTTCCATTTGAAATAAAAGAGAGTTGATGTACGTTGAACATGCTAAAGTTTCACACAGAACCTTCTCTCCCCTATTCAATATATCAATAAAACGTTTACGTCCTTTCAAAGCTTATACCTAGCTTAATTATATTCCTGAACTGATTTGTCTCAACTTAGATAATAAACCAAGAATTAATTTTTATTGCTAACGTTACACAGGAAAAAAATACATTTTTGTAAAATAACTGTTACATTTTATATGTACAAATGCATACATCGTTGAAAAGCTTATTCCAAAAATGTAATGATATACAGAGTGTTCCATTTAAAATAAAAAAAATGGATACCCTCCTACTTTTACGAATCACCCTGTAGGTGCTAAAATATGTTTAACTTGTGCACGCATTGGAACCATATAACTTTTGCATAAATGATTTTAATGAAAAATCAATAACGCAGCCACAATCTTCCATGGCGTGACGTTTTGGACAGCCGGTATAAGCATTATATAAATAAATAATATGTATTTCTCTCAAAGTTTATTAAATATTCCCATTCCAAACCCAACTCACTTGCAGATAATAATTTGTAGCGTGACCCCCTCAGCAATGCGCAACCGCTAGAACTTCCACACTAGATGCACGACAGTTTCCACACTGATGACTTTTATTTTATTTTTTAAATAAAACTAATTACTACCGAATCATCGAAATAACCTGCTTAAACTTAGAATTGTATCTAAATAAGTCGTGGATGTAGTACGTAACAGGCAAACGCTTGCACGTTGCTGTGGAAGTCACGCTACAAAATTATGTGCAAGTTGCCCAACTCACTCAGTCCAGAGTACATTTCTGTTATTTTGTAGTGGGTAGGCCTTAGGTTTAAATATACGCATTCCAAAGTGGTACTGTGTGATTTTATAGTGTGTAAGGTTAAAGTTGAAATGTACTCAATCCAAAGTGCGATTGTATCATTTTATAGCGACTAAGGTTATAATTAGCATTTACCTAATGCAGAGTGTGAATCTGCTATTTTATACTTTGTATAAATTTTCAAAAGTGCTATTGTATATTCCCCACAAAAAGGGCGGAAACTGTACTTGATTAACTAAAACGGTGTCATAAAAATAATTATTTCCCAGTTTTTCTAGTTGACTCCTTTCATAAATACAGATTTTATAGGAAAACCTTGCATGCTTTAAATTGTGAAAAAGTAACTAATATCTTAATTTCAAGTTTGGTGATTTATAACGGAAAAACCTATAAAAACTGATGTTTGATACATCATAACTTACAAAACATACGTAACACTCTGTACTCGAATAAAGAAGGAATTGATCATTCCAGTCATGGTAATTTTTTTCATTCTTACTTAAAACATCTAATTAAAACAAAATTTTAGATTACATCGTATAACGAAACCAAAGTGTACGAAGCTTTAAGCTAATAAAGTTACAGGGCAAGCAATACATCTGATAAAGAAGAGAATCTCTATCAATAGATCTAGAATTGAAACTATTTGATGGTAATTTCAAGTTTCGAAACTAAGTTCAAGCAAGTCAATTTAGCACTAAACTTTAGACATCTACACATGCATTAAAGCTGATGTTCAATCCAGACATTTTAACTTTACCTAAACTTATTTATAGACCCAAAAATCACTTAGAAACGTTTACTTCAATTCTATTATTTATGTTAACTTGTTAATTTGTTTTTTTTTTCCTCTCTTTGAAACTACAAACTTGTTTAAAGACGTGTTTGTCAATATAACCGAGTAGCTTTCTTGAAAGTGATTAAGTTGTTGATCTTAGATGTCGTGAAACTTTGTTTAATTTAGTCTACAGATAGATGAATTGATTTTAACAACAAATGTGACATAGTTAAATTTTTATTGTAAATATAGTTTTATACGAGAATATTTATGCAAACGTTGATTTGCAAGTTTAGTTAAAACTTTTTAGAAAATTATTTATTGCTGTTTAGAATATGATCGAGCGTGTAAGCAAAAATTATTGTAAAAAACTGACACAATACATTTTATTTAACAATCCTACAAAGTAACACCCAACATTATTTGAGGCCACTGTGACTCTCCAGTAGAAATTAGACCCAGAATTGATTGGAAAGGTTTTATTCTTGCTGTGATAACCACTCATCTACACTATACGTTAACTGTTCTGGGGTTGGCGTAGAACCACAACAAAAAATTTGTCTATGGCTCTGCGTATAAATCCAGCCAGTGAGCATCTGTGTGTTCGTTTCATAGTTAATATCAAACTTGATGATATACTCTAGTAAGGAATACCTAACAATTGAAATTTATTATTGAAAATGTATCCTGAAAGTGCCGATTTGTCCGAAACGGAGATATGTAATAGCAATCGGATGATGAAGTGGAAGCTACGATTTTAGATGAATTTGAGACGGATAATCACGTAACTACAAAAGATGACAATATAGCATGGAATGAAAATACACATCAAATCGGGAAAGTTAGCAGCAAAAAATATTATTTCGTTGATTCCTAGGCCAACAGGCTATGCTACGTCGGGAATAATTGATATAAAATCCGCGTACTTATATAATAATAATAATAATAATAATAATAATAATAATAATAATAATAATAATAATAATAATAATAATAATAATAATAATAATAATAATAATAATAATAATGTATGCTTTGCGTGGTGCCCTGGCCATATAGGGATATGTGGCAATGAAATGAGACAAGGCTGCAAAAGCAGTTACTAAACACCAAACAATAGATGAAGAGAGAGTTCGACTAGATGACCTAAAGTTAGAAATAAAGACAAATTTGTATCATGGTGGAAAGAGAATGGGTAACAACAAAACACTAGTTTAGGTAAGATCAAGAGTAATGTAAATATGTGGAAAATACCAAGCAAAGTAACAAGGAGGAAAGTGTGGTGCTTAGAAGGATTAGGTCACGTTATATATAAGTATTGCATACAAAGAACAAAGAGAAAGGTATCACATACCAAGCACATGTGCAGAAGAAATAAGACAAAGCTTCATTGTAAGTTTAATAAGTTATTTAAGAAACAGGCTATTATGAAGATCTAATAACTTATTGGAATGATTATAATAACCAAGCAGTTGATGCCTTATTACACACAAAAAAAATAATGATAATAATTTTTCCTTTTGAGTAGGTGAAATGCAATTTACGCACAGTGTGTCGGACTCCAATTAATGACTACCGACTAAAACACCCCCTGTACTCCTAGACACTAACTTGGGACTGTTTGGCACATTACTTCAAGTTAGGCCCCTTTGCCATGGTTTCTTTATTAGTATAACTCTATACTTCCCTAGGACGGTCTAAACCGTTTTTCTTCAAAAGCAATACTTTTTCAGAGAATTTAGCTATGATGTTCCATTTTTCTTTGCCTTCTAACATAGATGTTACTAGGTTGTCAGCCGTAAGTACTCCAATTTCTGTAGTTAATGTTAACCTATCTTGAGCCCATCTCTCACAAACGAAAAAGGTATGTTCTGCAGTATCCAATATTGCTTCACAGTATATGCAATCAGAGGAAGGATGTTTTCCTATTTTTTTCAGGTAAGACCTAAAGTAGCCATGTCCGCTTAATAGCTGTGTTAGGTAAAAATCTACCTCTCCATGCTTCCTTGTTATAAATAATTTTATATTTTTTATTAACCTAGCTGTCCAACGGCACCTGGTTTCTTGGTTCCAAGCTTGTTGCCATAATTCTATGCTTTGATTCCTCTCTTCTTGATTGATTATTTGTCTATCTCCAGTTACCTTCCTTCTGAAACTGTTTTTCCTTTCTTCCGCCAATAGGTGAATTGGTATAACACCTGCTATTACCATGACTGCTGGCTCAGATACAGTACGATACGCTGAACATATTCTGAGAGCACAAAGTCTCTGAACTCTTGCCAATCGTTGCCTGTAGTGTTTCTTATTAAGTCTGTCTGCCCAAACTTCGGCTACAACAGACTGTATGGCTGTCATTAGTAAACGCCTTTTACTGAATTTTGGGCCACCTACGTTTGCCATAAGTTTACTAAGAGTCTCACAGTATTTCCTGCTCTGTCTACTATCATATTTATTTGGTTAAGAAAACTCATCTTTGAGTCAAAAATCACACAGATATTTTATAGCTGGCTTTGTGGTATAGTTACGTCACCGACACACGGAAAACAGGATGCGTTTCTTGGTAATTAACAGTACTTCGTTTTATGGAAGCTAATGATAAGCTGTGATCATTCATCCATTTAATAATACTCCTCATAGCTTGGTTTAGCTTGATTTGTGCTAATTCTACATCACGCGCTGCTACTACTACTGCAACATCGTCGGCATATCCGATCATTTGGGTCTCTTCTGGCATTTTAAGCCTAAGTAGCTTATCGTATGTCATATTCCAGAGATCAGGACCCAAGATAGATCCTTTGCAGCTCCACTAGTTATTGTAATTTTCCGTAATGATAATAATAATAATAATAATTTTATTTTATTTATTTATTTATTTCATTTTCTCCATACATTCAGAGATCCAGCTAAGTCTACAGTCTTGACAGCTGGTGCCTCAAATAAACATGGTATTAATTATAACCCTAATACATTACAATTATATCTTAGCTCGTTTAGTCGTGTAGACGAATTTTTAATTTTTAAAATAATCATATGCAATACGAAATATTTACATAATTTAAAATAAACTATTCTCTTTTTGAATACATTTCTAAAAAAAAAATAAAATAAAATAAAAGTTATATATATATATATATATATATATATATATATATATATATATATATATATATACATACAAAACAAAAAATATACTATAAACGAAACTTAAGCTAATTCCAAACTATATAATAGTTGACAAATATAATAATAAGATAACATTTAATTTTTAACTTGTCCTTGTCTTTTGAATGTGAAGTAATGATAACAACAATATTGCACAATAGACCGTTATTCTATTATATTTCGTAGCCAAATTTTAATATCCTGCTTAAAATTGCCAATTCTTCCTTTATTAATAGTTTCAGGAATCGAGTTGAACAGATCCGGTATCATGCATCTCAATGTCTTCTTACCATAATTATTGAAGGTATGGAACCAATAGCTATTACTTGTATGGAGTACCTGTGGTTTATTTAGTTCTGTATGCACTATTATTGTAGTATTCTACCAAATATAAATATTTATAAAACCTGTTATAGTCAATGTGTCGCATTTTGTAATATTTGTTTCTTATTTAACTTATTGTTTTGAGTATTAATTTCATTACCCTAAATTGCAGTGCTTCCAGTTTTTAATATGAGTTTGTTCGGCACTTCCCCAGACTTGGCTGCCGTATCGTAATATTGACTCTATTAATGCTTTATACACTATTATCATAGTCTTTGTATCTACCATGTTTTTAATGTGTATAAGCATCCTGCCATCTTTGATTTTATTATATATATGGTCTATATGTTTGTTGTATTTTAATTTATTGTCAATTATTAATCCTAAGTAACTAATACAGTCCCTTTTATTTCAGTACAGTTACAGTCGGTGTTTTGTGAATTGATGTACATTCATGTACCTTTATGATGACATGCATAGGTTTCGCATATGAGAAGTATTGAAAGTGATTGTTACCGTTTTTCTGTGTTAATGTATAACTTCTTGTCATGAGTCCATTTTACTAGTTCATTAAGTTCATTCTGTAGTACTGTTTCTATGCATATCTCGGTCTGAGTATAACATGACTGCATCATCTGCATACATATATAATTGTGCTTTTTCACTTTTGAGTAAATATCGTTAACATAAATTAAAAAAATAACGGACCTAAAGCACGTCCTTGAGGAACCCCATTTTCAGCAAGAATCTGTTACTATACTTTTTCCCAACTTTAACCATAAATGTTCTGTTTGTTAAATAGCTTTCAAACCATCTGTATTGTGTTGCACCTATTCCGATTTGTCTTAGTGATTGAAGCAGTTGTGTGATTGACAGTATCGAACGCTTTGGAAAAATCGATGAACAAATGTAATTATTTTATTATTATAAATAATATTTATAATATTAATGAATAATAATAATAATAATAATAGTAGTAATAATAATAATAATAATAATAATTAATAATAATAATAATAATAATAATTTAATTTAATTTGATAATTTGATAATTTGTTTATTTCAAAAAAATACATACATTAAACGGAACAAAGTCAAAAGACTTATCTGTTGGTACCTAAATTAATATTATATAACTAACAGTCATTTGTAAATTGGCCAGAAAGAAAATTTTGCTTACGCTAGAAATGAACTCAATTGATGCAAAGACAATTTTAAAGAAAAAAATAAAAAGTTATCCTATCAGAAAATAATGTACATCGCTTAAGAAAAGAATTAAGAAAATTGATTACCTAATAAATAAAATGCCTAAGATTTAACATAAACAGTAACATTAAATAAAATGAGTTCAGTTGTTGCAAAGAAAAAAAAACTATTTTAATGAAAATGAAAATAATAACCATCACAATTATACAAAATGAGAACACACTTGTAATGAAAACATATTGTATAATCAAATTTAACCTATCTAAAAGCTTGTTTAAACATACTAACGTCCTAAGTGCTTATAGGTGTGAAAATTGTTTAAGATAAAGAAAAAAAGATAAAATGTTCAAAATTTTACATATTTTTTATGTACAGTTCTGTATCCATGCCTTAACCTCCTTTTTAAAAACACTTATTCTATTCTTATTTATATTTTCAGGAAGGAATTAAAGAGGTGTGGTATTGCACATTTTAGTGTTCTAAGTCCGTATTTGTTATAATAATATGGCACAATAAAGTTTCTTCTACGAGTTTGGTATGTATAATCATGTCTTACTGTATATTCATTGTTACCATAATGTTGAATTAGATTCACGTATTTGTAAAAACCATTTGGTGTCAATGTGTCGGTTTTCTGTAGTAATTGCTGCCTATTTAGATGTTGGTTCTTATTAATTATTTTAAGAATTGGTTTTGTAAGGAACCAGTTTTTTCTATGGATTTTCTCGGCACTTCCATACTTGAATACCATATCTCAATAATGATTCCACTAGCGATTTGTACACTAACTTAGTCTTTGTATCCACAAATCTGTTTAATAGATACATGTAACCTGTCATCCTTTTAACTTTCTCTACAGTAGTCTATATGCTTGTCATACTTCAATTTATCATCTTATAGATTCCCAGATACATAGCGTAGTGCACGTTTGAAATTGGCTGCACTGACAGTTACTTGGATTTAGATGCAAGACAGGTATGTATTTTTATGTTTCATTCTTAATCTTTTCCATGTGAGGAGTGGCAAACACCATAGTTACAGTTTTTCTTCATTTATGAAAATATTTCTTCCGTGCCCACCTCATTACAGCATTGAGTTCTTCTTGAATAGTTTTTACACACTTGTATGTCTTTATGAGAAAAGAACAACACGGCGTCGTCTGCATATAGGTACATTTCTGCTTTCTTAATCGACTTAAAGATCCCGTTTATGTATATGAGAAAAAGTATTGGACCAAGGTATAATAATAATAATAATAATAAAATTTTGACGAAAAACTTACCTGGAAGCCACATATTACAGACGTCAAGCAAAGATGTGACAAGGCATTAAATATAATAAAAGTACTTGCACACACCACGTGGGTGCCGAACCCAAAGTGCTGTTAAAGGTGTACCAGGCGATGATTCTATCGGTGATCGACTATGGGTCATAGCGTACGCATCGGCCCGCAAAAGCCTATTGAAAACCCTGGATCGAATTCATAATGCTGAAATTAGGAACTGCCTTTCCTACCAGCCCGGTCCAGGGTCTATACTGTGAAGCGGCTCACCACTCGATACCCGACGCTATATGATGATGGCAAACTATATGATTGCTATAAAATCAAAGCCATCTCACCCAAATAACGATTTACTATTCTCGGATGCTGATAGTTATATAAATAGAAGGACGATTACTCGTCCAGCTGGCATACGTTTTAGGGAATACCTACCAGTCTTGGATGTGAAGAATACCTATATCCACCGAAGACACACTGGACATACCTCCGTGGGCATCTGAAAGCCAGTTATCCAACGACGATATCTAGTAGCTAGAAACAACCTAAAAGAAAAATTCTCCTGAATTGGCAAGAAAAATGGCAGCAAATTGACACTCACCTGTCTGCCATTAAGCCATCTCCTATGTCTAGACTTGCCTTAGAAACGAACAAACCAGGTTACACCGGTTACGTTTGGACACACTGCATTAACTCACCAGCACCTCCTAAAGGACGAAAGGAACCCAACATGTGCCATATGCGACGTCAGACAAACAGTTGCACACATTATACTCGACTGTCCTATATACCATATAGAGAGGCAACAACATCACTTACAAGGAAATTTGAGAAACAATCTAGTCGAGTTAGATTCAACAGTTAACACCCTACTTTTTTAAAGCGATAGGCATATATAAAAAATTGTAATAAGAGAAATATTTGTTAAAAGCGCTAAGCCTTAGTAGCTGATGCGCTGAGAAATTTTAGTGGGTATGCCTGATAAAGGAGAATCACACTACCACCTCGCGGTGGTGTCCATAAAGGATTTTCCTCCTCGTGAATAAAAAATAATAATAATAATAATAATCATAATAATAATAATAGTAATGTCTTTATTCAAACAGCAGCAGTTACAACTTTTACATTTGCATTATTTCCACGAAATCGACATATATCGTTATTCTTGTTGAATCCCAAGGCGATGTTCAGTTGAAATGGTATATTTCACACCCAAAATTGTAAACCTAATTTTGAAAATATCAAATTTAGAAGCCAAAACTAACATTAGTTGAACTAGAAGTATATTTTGGCCTACTGTTTATGTAGCTGGGGTGTAAAAATCTCATGGCAACTGCCAGTCTGTGGATGGAAATGTAGGTCGTCCAATAGTCAGATCAACGATGTCCTTACAACAGTTTTATGTAATTGCACGAATAATTCGCTTTGACGATAAAAAGACTGGACCACAACGATGCAAAACGAATAAATTAGCTTCCATACGGGACTTATGAGATGAATGGGTTGCAATTCTACCTAAGCTCTATAATGTTCACGAAAATGTAGATGGGAAACTTTTACCTTTTAGAAGTCGTTGTCATTTAAGACGGTACATCGTGAATAAACCGGCTAAATAGGGAGTCAAGAATTGGACATTATGTGAATACGTATGTAAAGCTCCTGTATATTACTGCTGTCAGGACTGTAACAAATAGATGTATATACCTAACTACTACGTTTTTCAGATGTTCATTACAGAACATTTATAATACGTTATAAAAATAAAATAACGTAAAAAATGTAATAAATAATAAATACTACATTTTTTTCTTATTATTATTTACTGTTATAATATCAATTTAACGAGAATAAAACGACAACTATAGGCTCCCGGACACTAAAACACAATAAGTGAAACCAAAATGTTAACACAATAGGAGGTTAAAAGGACACTACTTGGTGTGCTCTTATAACATTTAAACCAAGAAAAGGACGAAGACACAGTTGAAATAAAAACAAACCTGACACATAAAGAGGACAGGTTAATGAAGTATGCGAGACCATAAACATACAAGAAACAATGGTCGTCCACCACAATCATTAATTTATTTTGCATCAGCCCAAACGAAACAAGCTTCGAAAATCAAATTAATAAGTAGTGTAATTTTATACTACTGGCTACTTTTCAGAATATAAATTTCGATATGTTCCAAAAAGAACCAGAAATATAAAATATATATTTACCTAACAGTAATAACAAACCATTTCCGGTAATAATGAACCACTTACCTTTCTAGTGCTTCGGTAAAGAAACCTACAGAGAAAAATTTAATCAACATGAATTAATTCAATTAGAACTATCAGATATCCAGCAGGAGCCAACGTCACACCGGATTATCTAGAATAAGACAAAGAAACTTTCCGTAAGCATCAGCGGAAAGTTAAATATAAATCGTTTAAATAAGAAAATATGGTGATAATGGTTTCAGGAAGACCTCTCGTTAAAACGTTGCTAAGCAAACATGAGCAGGTATGGATTTATTACCGTTTAAACGTAAAACAAAAAATTGATACCACCCGGCCAGATGGCTCCATATAACTGGACAAAACTGTCAGTGTGTATAGAAATTATGGTAGAAGATTATCAGATCCGCGCCCATTACACGACCTTTCCCCAATTGCGACACACCCTTATTGTTGACTATCGACAATACGATAAACTACCTTTAGTATTTTAAATTTAGAATCATTCCACGACCCTGTGTCCCACCGCACTAGTCCAGTGCACTTTAACTATCTATTAGCTTCTGTGCTAATTCCAATTTCGACCGTAACAATATTACCAACTACAGATTTTTGACTGTTGCACTAGAACATTTAATAAAACAGTTTAGGACGTCTACAAATAACTCGAATGTCATCTACCATCTTGTATCAGCTAAACCTAAGGTGCCTGAGGGAGCCCCGTTTAACATAAGGGAATTGAATTGAGAGAAACAATTGCGGGAGGTATAAATGTTCCACTTGTCAGAATTACAGCTCAGTTAGTTGTAAGTAATACCCTCTCAGCACCTGTGCATTGTGTAGTACCTTTTTGAGTCACTATTTCAAGTAGCTGTTCAACCGCAGTCTTTGCAATCTCACCCAAATTAAAAATTCCAATATCATCAACAATAGACGGATATTATTCATAAATCCCTTCCGGATTGAAAAAATTCGCTGTCTTCATTTGTTGTTCCGTAAAATTTGCTTTGGTTCGCTTCTATTTTGCCTGACTATTGCATTTATAACAAAATATATCATTGTACACATTGGAACATGTATAAACGTGTACCACTAGTACATGTTACAATGTCTTCCGCCAACTATCTGAATAAGAACTACAAATAAACGGTGTGCTCTGGTTAGTCGGAATGAACTGTGTTTTGAGATGTGAATGAAATATAATCACAAAAGCAAATTATATTTAGCGGAATAAGAGTATTTTAATTGGTTGGTACTATACTTAAATAGCGTTACACCCAAATTAACTTGCGGACACCAAAGACCTAAAACTCGTGCAATTATATTAACGGACACAGTTTACCTCACTAACACAACCATAGCGATATTAATACCCACCGCAAAGGTGTTGCTGACGTCCAGGCGTCAATATAGACCCTAATGGTTCATAGTGCACCATAGCTCATTATGTACCACCTTCATCAATTCACTTTAATAAACTGCTAAATTTATTAAAAATTCTAACCAAAATAACTTCATCCTCGTGACTTATAGGAAAGCAAAGATTTCTAGATATAAGGATTAAAACTTTTACCAATTAGCACTTTCTTTGAAAAAATGGTGCTACATTATTTATTTGTTTATTTTGCAAGATTTCTCTGTCTTTCGTTAAGCATAATGGGAATGTGACAAATATTGACAAGGTAACATCAAAGTGACTAATATTGATAAGGCACAACTAGATAAGGAATTCAAATTAAATCACTGTTGTAGACGGTATAACTTTTATTTCTTGAAAATAGACACACCCAGGTATCGTACAGTTCACATTCCTTATCCCTGTTGTTAGGCTGTTTCAGAATTTAAGTATCTAGTTTACCTTCTATACTATTTCCTACCGTTACACAGAGTTATTGTGTTGGTACTGTCAGAGTGTTTAAGGCACGCTCAGCAACTGCCGATTTAGTTGGGAAGTAAGCGTAGTGTCTTTGTGTTCTGTTAACCTGGCCATAAAGCTTCTTCCAGTTTCACTAATGTATACTTTACCACAAAGCATGGTACTTCGTAATAACCACGTGTATGTAATGGTATTTGGGCTTTAGAAAAATTCTGAAGATTTCGAGTCTTAATACTACTTTTGTTAGCTACTTTTATATTATGTTTTTGTAATACTTTCTCAATTACGTTTGGTGTGTTTGCAAGAAACGTACAATTGCAAACTTATTTAAAGTTATGGATTTTTCATCCGTAAGCGTCGTCTGTCTCAGTTGACATGACTTCATAATTTGATAAATATTGGTCATTATTTATGAAGACCTTTTCAAGATGGCACAGTTATACAAAGTCCGTGTCGTACTATACTTTTGTGCTGGATTACGGTATTGATTATGGAATGGAAGACAGCCATCTTTTCTTTTTCTATTGTAAACTTAATGTTTGCATGTTGCTTTTTTAAATGGTTTACTAACACCATGAACTCCTCTTCCAAAAGACCTTAGTGACCAACAATATGGGTTTAGGCAAAGTCGTTCAACAGGCGATCTTCTTTCATATGTGACCCAAGTTTGGAACAATACAGTAGAGCAGTCTGGTGAAACAGTTGTAGTCGCTTTAGATATCTCAGCATTTGACCAAGTTTGGCATAAGTGTTTACTTGCCAAACTCACCTCGTTTGGGTTAAATGATACGCTCATCAACTGGGTTTCTAGTTTCCTTGATAAAAGACGAATACGTGTCGTAGTTGATGGCTTTTTCAAAAGAAGTTAGCATTAACGCGGGCGTACCACAGGGATGCGTTATAGCGCCTACACTTTTTCTGCTGTACATAAACGACCTTATTTCTTCAACAACTAACCCCATTCATTGCTTTGCTGACGATAGCACTCTTCACTGTAGTTCATCTCAGTCTACTCATCGTGATAATCCACCTTCTATGTCAAATCAAGAAATTAAAGCTGAAATGGCAAATTCAATCAACAAGACATTCAACGTATTCTCGAATGGGGAAGCAATAATCTAGTTAAATTTAATGCTAACAAAACTCAGTGTTGCCCTATGTCCGCCAAAAAGATTGATCATTTCCTGTTGTAAGTATGAATGGCTCAGTTCTTAAGTTTTCAGACTCAATTACTCTGTTGGGTATGACTGTATCTTCAAATCTCTCATGAGTTGACCATCTTCTGTCAGCTACCAAAACAGCTGCTCGTAAAATAGGCTTTTTGTACAGATCTAAGCAGTACATTACCTCTCGACCACTCCTTCTGCTGTTTAAGGCCCAAATTCGGCCTCATCTGGAATATAGTTCTCACCTTTGGGTTAGTGCTCCCCAATACGTTCTCAATATCGTTGACCGTATTCAAAAGAGAGCGATTAGGCTTATAAATGACCCGTCCTTAACTTCTCACATACAGTCCCTTGAGCATAGAAGGATGGTTTCAGTTCTTTCTTTGTATTATCGTTATTACAACGGCTATTGTGCTGGTGAATTACATTCTTTGATACCATCTCCGGCTATCTTTGCGAGAAACACTCGGTTCGCTCATTCACATCATCAGTATGCAGTACAAATCTCCACTTGTAGTACCAAACGGGCGCAATCCACATTTTTCTACACGGCTTCTAAACTCTGGAATGATCTCCATAGTTCCTGTTTTGCTCTCACTTATGATATGATAATATTTAAGGTAGCTGTTCATAGACATCTATTGGCAATTCATTATCCTCTATCCATCCTCCTAAGTGTTCCTGAGTGCTTTAGCACGATAGGCCTTATTTACCTGTTCAGGTCCACAATCATAAAAAAGACCATATAGCAAAATATATTCAACATGTCTAAAATGAACTTTTGGTTTCTTAGGAGCATTATTTAGAACACGTTCTTAGAAATGTTCCATAAAATAATTTGCAACCAATGGTGAGATCCCATAGTCACTCAATCTAACTGTTTATTGTACTCACCACAAAATAATAAGAATGATGTAATTGGACAATGCTTAAATAGTTTGATCTCGGTGTTGTTACAATGTGGCTCTAACAGTTATAAGATATCATTTGTTGGTACTTTTGTGAACACAGAATCAACACCAAAACTAATTAACGAATCAGCTGGAGTTAATGTTAGTTTGCCAATCAATGCAATAAATGCTCTGAATTCTTTATAAAGGAGTTGCAACCTCCAAAGTAACTTATGCTGATAGTTAAGCCTTAAAAACATTACGTAGCAACCAAGACTTCATAATTTTACCAGCAGATAAAGGACGAGGTACAGTTTTATTCGATAAAACTGATTACATAAACAAAGATAACAGTACACTAAACGATTCTGCTTACAACAAACTATCATACAATCCTAATAACGAGTTCAACTTATTAACTACGAAACGGTTAAAGGAACCAAAACTACCAGCTGAAATAATTAAAAGATTAACACCAAAAGATCCTACAATACCAAACCAAATGCTACACTTCGACCAATTGTAAGCTCCATTAATTCAACAGCCTACGCGTTATCTAAATACCTGAATCTTGAGCAACTCCTTTATAATGAATTCAGAACGTTTTATTGAATTGATTTGCAAATTAACATTAACTCGAGACGATGTGTTAATTAGTTTTGCCATGTATTGCCATGTACTCAAAAGACTAGCAACAAATCTCACCTTACAGCTATTACAACTACAATGAGATCAAACCATTTAAACATTTTCTAACGTTATTCTTATTTAATGATGGGTATTGTCAAAGTTTAGATGGAGTGGATATGGAATCTCAAATTTCACCATGGATTGCAAATTATTTAATAGAACATTTCGAAGAACCTGTAATGCAACTGAGAAACCAAAACTTTGGCTTACATATGTTGATGATATTTTTGCTATATGGCCTTTTGGGAAAGAAGAATTAGTGGCGTTCCTAAACTATTTAACCCTGCTGTTCTCCTCGACAAGACTATACACTTGTGCTCCTTCGGGTCATAATGACCCGAACTACTCTTAGCCACTGATCCTTTTCAGGTTTTCCCACAGGTGGTTTTCCCGTATATACTTGAACTTCCAAAGCATAAGAACTTGCACTATCACAAAGCGTCCATATTTTGAAGCCATATTTTGCTGGCTTGCTTGGTATATACTGCTTGAATGAACAACGACCTCTAAATGCAACTAGCTGCTCGTCCACAGTTACGTTTTGCCCAGGATTGTACAATTTTGTAGTATTTTAGCCCATTTGTCCAAAATTCTCTAATAGGAGCCAACTTATCCCGTAGCCTTCTTTCTTGACGATCTTCTTTATTATCAAACCGTAACACCGTGATGTATAATAAAATCGTTTCAACGACATTGTTGCGCGAAAAAAGAGTCTGCCTGTTTCTGCATTCCACAAACTTCTGGTAGCTTCATCATGCCCTCCTAGCAGAAACAAACCTATGTGCGCCTGCAAAGTAATGTCATCTAATTCTTGCCACTTGTCGCCGTACACTCTACGCCCTTCGATTTTAGTCATTTTCAAAATTATATTTTCCAGAGAACTATTGAAAAATAGTTGAAATGTAGATTTTACATCCTGGACTCGTGCACTACTGTATCTAGTTGGACCTTGAGCGACTTTTATGATATTTGCACTAGTTGCACGCCCTGATTCAGGAAATGGATCTAACATCCAAGTTACGGCATTATCTTTAGATTGAACCGATTGAGCAGGTGGCATCAATTGCGTAGGATTTTTCCGTCCAGCATCGTCGAAAAAATCATCGTGTGACTGTTCATAATCACTATCTTCACGGATATGATCTTTCCCTTCAGAAGCTTCATCATCACTAATGTCACTCAAATTATTAATAAGTTTTATAAGTCTTCACCACTAAGATATTTTTTGCCATTATTGTTACATCAGCACTTTAGAAGAACTAGTAGTACGTACAACAAACCGCACTTTAGTCTGCAACGTAACAAACAAAACTGTCGGTGGCATATTTATACCTACTACAAGTTGCAAGTCTGTTCCTGTTTCGACTTCACACGCGGCTACAGACCTGCAGAAAATGCTGTAGTACTCGCATAGGTAGGTGCATTTGAACAAGCATGTGATGATATGCATATTATCTATCCTCAAATTTCAATATAAAATAATTGAAAATACAAATTTATACGTCCTACTAATCTATTACAGCCTCGGGTTATAATGACCCGAGGAACATCATGTTTAAAAAATAAGGAAAAAATTATTAAAACAAACAAGCCACCTAATTCTTTAATGGATTAGAAACAAAGTCATTAACTACGAAGTTTAGATATTATTAAACAAAATAGTTATCTAAACAACAATTTGATTTCGGGTCATTTAGACTCGAAGGTAACAGCAAGGTTAAACAATCAACATACCAACATGAAAGTTACAAAGAAAAAGAAAAAGATGGTTGTCTTCAGATCCTTGACGTTTTAACTGAAAGAAAACCAGATTCCGTACATCGTAACAAATTCCGTACACCGTAAGCCACGATACGAACCTTGTAAAACCGTGCCACAAACATTTGTCATCCATACAAACTACAACATGAATTAAGCCGTATTGAAAAGGTCATAAATAATGGCTACAACAAGCAACAAATTAAAAATCATTGCAATCTGGACAAACGATGCCTACGGATGACAGATCTACAACTCAAATAAGTTTGCCGTTTTCCCTTTTCTTGCAAACACAACGAATAAAATTGGTAAAGTATTCCAAGACTTAATATAAAAGAAGCTGACAAAAGCAATATTAAAATCCGAAATCTTCTGAGTTCTGCCAAAGACTTAATGCAATTACATACATGCGTATTTACGAAGTACCATGCTATTGTGCTGAAGTCTACATTGGTAAAACTGAAAGAAGCATTAAAACCAGGTTAACAAAACACATAAAACACTTCCGCTAACTTTATCCTACAAAATGACAATTGCTGAATATGTCTCAAACACTGCACAATATAACATTTGAAAACAAGGATTCTGGATAACGATCGGACTTGGTATACAAGGAAGAACTGTCCGATACCAGGATGTCGATTTTCAAGAACTAAAAGTTATACAGCCCACAACAGTGATTTAACTTTAATTCTCCAATCTAGTGATCCCTATTAATATTTGTCGCTTTAATATTACGGCTAGCGAAGGACAGAGTTTCTGTCTGAAAGCTTGTAATATAAATAAATAACATCTTTGTTATTCGGGTAATACGATTACGATTCGCACCATCTAAACTAATTTACTCACATTTTCGGTTTTATATGAGCAATATCCTTTTAGTATACATGTCAATGCGAACAGATATGGAACGCAGTAATGCTGTATATCATAAAAGGGAACATAACAGGCTAAACATGCTGCTAAAAATGTAGAGGGTTACTCTACATTAATCAGGATCCAATGTTGTACACAACTAAATAATTAAAATTTGAAGTCTGGCGAAACACTGTATTTGCATTTTTCCGCTAGAAGTGACTCAGAGGGCAAAAATACCTATTTTCAAGATTAATAGAATTTTGAAAAAGGGTTTATATCAAGAAAATCAATAAATGTGATGCAGGTACTTCGACATTCTATTAAAAAAAAGTGTCGTAAAAAACATGATTGCAAATTGAATAAAAAAGGATCCACAATGGTATGTGTGTAGGTAATTTAAAACCTCATATTCTGTAAATTCCTCTCTTTGTATTTGAATCGTTCTCAATTTCATTATTTTACGCAATTCTCTACATCCTTTTTGTTATTATGCTCACATTTACACGTTATTCCCTTTATTTTTTCCCACATAAAATTTTTATTCTAATGCCTGTTATTATTATCGAAATACTTGTAATCGCAACGAAAAATGTCAGATTCAATTGACAAGATGATGCATCAATGCTTGTTCCTGTAACACTTCAAAAACGAAAAACTGATTATAATGTAAAGTTAAGGATGTATGTATACATCAAACAGAAAATTGTTAATTTCATGATAAGCTTGAAAATTGTAGTCGAAATTTTGTGTCTGAATAGTTATTATCCCTTGGGGTTTGATTAACTTCCCTTTTTTTACTCGTTCATTCGATTATAAACGCAATTGAATGATTTATGAGAGACTCCTCGGATACTCCAGAATTTATTGTTTATCCGCAACTTTGTAAACTTTTCCTTTGTTCCTATTTTATTCATAAAATGTGGGTAGAATTTTCAATCAGTTGTGTAAGAGACAATGTTGACATACGAAACTAGGTTGTATACGTTATTGATAGATTTTAAATGTACGTATGTGAAAGAGTGAATTGTTTGTACGAATAAACAGTTACACGCTTGTGCGTATTTTAAGTTCGAGTGCGCTATTTTACAAGCATTTAAACTGATACACAAATAGTTGGGTTTCACATACTTATTAGGCGTTTCCGTAATTTTCGACTGCATGAATACTTAAAATAAGGTAAAACAATCAAATGTTCGAATTAAATACACACGACCTTTCCCACGGAATCCTTTACTGTGATTAAATATAAATGTAACTGACCTTAAAGCAAAATGCTTCAACAAATATATTGTCATCATCAGGCTCCTAAAATTACATCTAAATTTGTAATGATCCTAAAAATCATCCCAATTAATTTTCCCATCCTAGCAAATAAATTCGCATAAAAACTTCTTTCCTATTTCCTTCCTCAACTGAATGTAGTATTGTTTAAAAATATTGTCAGTTTCCCACTCTTTCCTCCTCCCCTAGTATATCCCCTATAAAGAACCATGCTGCTCTTCACTCAACATACTACTCTTTCAATTTGATTCTTCCGTACTTGATCCTGAGAATTACCTGCCTATTATTAATTTATTATAACCTGTCTGTTATTCACTTAATTATAATACCAGCCTGATATATTTCCTGTTCTTCCAATATCCTAGCTCGTTTCTTAATTTTCTATTTTAATTCCGTTAATCACAGACGTAAGTACCTACTTACACACTTTCTCGGTGTTTTACCTCGAGGAGTTGTAACTAGTTACCTAGTACCGTTGTTATACTACTGGTGGCTTCGGCCCCAAGAAGTAAAGCGATCCTACGAAACCCTCTTCCTTCTAACCTAACGTCCGAGAAACAATCTTCTATCTATCCCTTCGGTGTACGTACTTCAAAGGATAGACAAAGATTGTGAATAGTATTACTTTATTAATGGTGGTTCCGACCCCAAGTGTAAGATAACCCTATACTGCGACCTGTCCCTATAATTTTCGCTTATATAACTGTGTGAACCTACCCTTTATGACATCCATTCGGGGTTACCACGACGAATGGTGTATAGAAAACTACTTACTAATTAATCCTTATTCACAAACAAAACTCATACCGTTACCAGCACATTATAAATCTTATCCTTGTAGTTTTTCCTTATGTAATTGTGTAAATCTTGCCACTTACTAACATCCATTCGGAGTTACAACCACGAAGGGTGTATAAAAAAACATTAGTTAAGTAGTTAATCCTGATTCACAAAATAAAACTAATACCGTCACCAATATATTATAAATATACCATTTACCTACATAATCCTCTTTCAAACACTATTTTCAATTCCTTTCCGAACTCCTGCTACCTGGTCCTAAAACAGAGTATAATCTATCAAATTGTCTTGTAATTTCAACATAACACCACTAGAAAAATTCACTAGATTTTATTTCACCTAATCCTAGTATTAATTGTCAAACATAGTTAATTACACCCCCTTCCATTTCATACCCCTTAACTTTATATTAAACTACCTCCACTTAATTCAAAGTGTAATTATTTTACACCAGTATAATTGAATATTCAAAAAATTCCGTATACCTCATTTGATACACCTACGTTCATTTACCCTACACGACATCATACCGTTCAATCTATTTCATCCACATTCATTAACATTAAATTAATTCCGTATCACCATAACTAACAAGTTTTCTAAAGCAAGCAATCAACTGTTTACATTCCCAACGCGTTATATAGGCCAAGGACACAACCCAAACCTGTTTAAATATACCAGATTTATTTTCCATCTCAACTGTTTATATTCAACTTATTAAACCGTCTGCAAGTCGCAGATTTCCCCTGAACTTTCTTTCATTTCTCCCATATTCAATATTTCTAAACTAGTAAAACAATCACTCTTACCTGAATGAACATTGTAGTTGTTTCCTCAAAGAATACTGGTAAGAAAACCACACGGTCCATTTATCTTCACGTACACCATTAACATAAACAATAACCATTTTTAATTAATTATTATTGCAAAACCTCAGAAATTTACAGAATCACGTTTTACAAAATTTGTTACAGCTTTGGACGAAGCACGATCTGCGACGTCACCGATCCCGACCATTAGATTGGAAACCAGAATAATGATTTATTTAAATTTTTTATACCAGTATTATTTTTAGCTACTATATTTTATTTATAAAAGTGTTATAGTTTAATTTTCCTTTTCTAATATGCAATTCTATAATATATTTTTATCTACAGTTATTGTGTTAATTCGCAAAGACTGAGCTAGCAAACAAGGGCAATAACCAAACATTTTACTGTGCACTCGTTTAGGTGTTACAAATTGAACATAAAACTTACACCTATAGCACTTGAAGCAATAATGCAAAGGAAAACCATTGCAAAGTATAAGATTTGTGTGAATAATAAATATAAATTACTTAGCGAATTTTGAAAGGAGAAATTTACTTCCAATTTGTGATCTCCCTTACGACCACTATTTCGGACATGACACTAGACATGAGCCCGTAAAGGGAAAGGGTATATTACCAATACAGCTCAGTGGTATGGAAGTAGTTCTTACTCAACAATCTAAAGTGCACTCGATACAGCTCAGTAAAATTTGTCAGTAAGGCGCTACCTGTTAAATATCTTTATAGCAGGAAAAACGTTAGGAATTAGATCTCAAATAACGACAGGACACCATAGTATTCACTCGAAAATGAAAACGCTAATTTTTACCTGAAATTCTATTACCAAAGTACTCAAAATTTATTATATATCCTCAGTGTAAACCTCCACGTACAAATATTTACTTATATAACAAGAAAGATTAACAACCGGTCAATACTGTAATTAACTGTTTCATTAAAATGAATATTTGTCACAAAAGACAAAACGCCATCAAATATTTAACCTAATTAAATGTCTCTTAATATTCATCAAATCAAATTAACAATGGTTAATTTACATTTATGAACCACAATGGCTTTAATAACGGTAACTTTAAAGTTTTTTGAACTAATCTCGATGTACCGTTACTTTGGTAAAGGTAAATAAGTGCTCAAAGTTACACTACAAATAACTATATTAAGATTAAAATAACATATAAGGGATAAATACAATTATTGAAACATTTCTCAGATAGCGGGGAAAAGTATTTCGACAAAAATAATGCCTAATACCTACAAAAAGAAGAATGATGCTGCATCATACATTTAACAGAAGGCGCGAGCGTCAAATAGAAGTAATACCGATTACTTCTTCTTGCGTAAGCAACACAAGTACATATATACAAATAATAATAAGTTTTGGCTGCTGCATATATGGAATCCCGATTTATCAAAATTAAATTAAATCCAATTGACTATTACTACAATAAAAGAAAGAAAGCTTTCTGAAAATCAAAACGTTAAAGCTACAATGGCTTCGGAATTTCTACTGCAACATTAATAAAAATTTTCAAACACAACTTTATCATGTTGCCCAGCGTACTTCCTTTTTCCACTTCCACAATTTCGATTGTTTTCCTGCTTTGAATTCGATCACTATCAACTGACACCTTTTTCTTATAAAGCGTTGCACAACACGTATTTACAAAATCTTGATTGGGCACATTCTTTTAAATAACCTTAGATTAATACTAAAACGCATTTGAATTTCTGCCAAATATTTGCACATGATACTTTTCTACTATTCCCATAAATCATTATGGTAACGATGTCTTTATTCTCGATAAATTCAAATACACGACAAAAATTTCGATCATCTAGATGTTTAGAAATGGTTCTGTAATGCAAGATACCCAACACATTTTACCCAGAACGGTACCAAATTTACATAAATACGAGAAAAGTGCCTAAATCAAAATTTGTGGAACACTGGTTAAATAAAAGTTACGGCGCCTTTACCGAACGGGCTACGCCAACGTGGAAATTATTATTATTAGAGCTTACATAAATTAGGAATTATCGTTTCGAAACCAATCATAGTATAGATACTAATAAAATTTATTCCTATCACCAAATTACTATTTACGAGGAAAAATTATTAGAGAATTCTTACCCTAATATCAACATCAACATTCCTCTAATGAACCAATGACGCACAACCACACCCACATAATAAACAAATAAGTATAAAATCATAGACTTTATTTTTCACTTATGTCATCTTTGAAAATGAAAACTAAGAGCGGTTTTGGAAACGTAGATATGTAGATATAAAATATATACGAGTATTTGAAGTGTATATACATATACATTATATATATATATATATATATATATATATATATATATATATATATATATATATATATATATATATATATATATATATAGGGTAAATCACCCAATAGTTGGCAGGGGGCCAGTTATTGGCAGCATGCGAAAAAAACGCATTTTATAAGCAGTTTTCATTAATATGGCTTTACGCGAGC
Source organism: Vesta saturnalis (assembly GCA_036346205.1). NCBI lineage: Eukaryota > Metazoa > Arthropoda > Insecta > Coleoptera > Lampyridae > Vesta > Vesta saturnalis. The sequence continues at coordinate 890,803 of JARFJB010002012.1, read as the reverse complement.
TTTGTAATTATTGACAGAGATGGCAGCACTATAGATCTTGTCAGAAGCCAACCTAACATCCATCAGATAATACCACGAATTGCTAACGGAAGGATGTGCTGTGATTTTCGCTTCAATAATTCGCCATTTTGTTAGTAAATGGTAGTATAAATTTATAATTTAAAATTAATATTTTTTCGTTAATGTCACATTTACCAGTTATTGGCAGTAATCTCTAGTTATTGGCATTCAAAATTACCTAGTTATTGTCATTAACCTCTATAGATTGGAAGTAGAAATACCTAGTTATTGGCAGCTATAATAGCTATTGGCATGCTTATTGAACCAGTTATTGTCTTATCGTAATGTTGAATATTTTAGGATTAAAGGTTTTTTTAACAAGTTACCTAGTATAAAGCAAAACTAGGTAGGTAGGTTAGATGTTTGTTTTTATAACACAGTTTTGGTGATCTTAAAAAACTGATATTAATACAAAAATAAGTGGGTAAGTGAAACCCCTTAACTAAACTAAACGTGTAATAAATTAAACATGCAACTAATAAAAATATTATAAATGTACCTAGGTAGCTAGGTACAAAATATTTAGCTAAATATTAAATTTTGAGACTCTAAAGACGAGCAAACCTTACACTTAAAAAAATCCCGTAATGAACCAATTTTTTTTAGGCACTTGGCATGATATGCACGTGAGCACATTTGGCATTTTATACCATTATTTAATAAAGAAAAGTTTAGCGTGCAAGAGAAACCAAGTCCTTTATTGCATATAACATTATTACTAGGAAGCGTCTGTTTAGAAGTTGATGGGTCACTAAATGTATCACTAAAGTATATAGGAGTAATTGTATTCATATCCATTAAGCTGAGATTTCATACATGTTTTGCCTTTTTTTCTTCTGGTTTTTTTTTCTGGAATTTATTAATTTTTGGTTCTTTTTCTATTTGAACATTAATGTCGGGGACCTCGTTCTCAATCTCTTCAAGGATACTTAAGCTTAAATCTCTATCTATATTGTTTTTGGTATTATTGTTGTCCCCAATATTTTCAATCAAACTTACGTTTGGCTTAGTAATATTTTTTCCTTTTTGGATATCATTAGTATCATTAACGGTAGTTGAGGTATTGGATTTTGGGTTTGGCTTTTTATTGACACTTTTTCTTTCTTTTCTCTTGCGTTCCCTCTCTTGTTTTTTTTTCCTTTTTTTCTTTTTTTGCTTGCTTATTTTCCCATATTCTTTTCCAACCACTTGATGAAATAACAAAGGGTAATTTTTCAACCTGCCTTTTGTTTTTCCGTTCAAGTGTTCTGGGCCACATTAGGCAAACATTAGAAGAACTAATCAGTACCGGCATATTATCTATATCCTCTTCGGTAAATACATCACTGGAAGAACAATCAACCTGAATGATAGACTCATTCTGATCGTCCAGTAAAGAATCTTGGTTCGCTAATGTTTTAAATTTCTTATATATTTTAAGAAGTGTTTGAAATTATCATCGCCATCTGGTTCCTCGTCATTGTAAGCTTGTAATTCCTGTAGTTTTCTTGGTCCAACGACATCGCAAAAATCTTGGTACTGTAATTGCTGTGATTTAAGTTATCGTTCTGTTTTTGTTCATCGCTCCGTTTTTCTTTTCCCAAGCATTTGGTAAAGTCGACTTCTAAACAGACGCTTCCTAGTAATAATGTTATATGCAATAAAGGAATTTGTTTCTCTTGCACGCTAAACTTTTCTTTATTAAATTATGGTATAAAATGCCAAATGTGCTCACGTACATATCATGCCAAGTGCCTAAAAAAAATTGGTTCATTACGGGATTTTTTTAAGTGTAAGGTTTGCTCGTCCTTAGAGTCTCAAAACTTAATATTTAGCTAAATATTTTGTACCTAGCTACCTAGGTACATTTATAATATTTTTATTAGATGCATGTTTAATTTATTACACGTTTAGTTTAGTTAAGGGGTTTCACTTACCCACTTATTTTTGTGTTAATATCAGTTTTTTGTTTTTTAATATCACCAAAACTGTGTTATAAAAATAAACATCTAACCTACCTACCTAGTTTTGCTTTATACTAGGTAACTTGTTATAATATTTTTAAGACCTTAAAAATATCTTTAATCCTAAAATATTCAACATTACGATAAGACAACAACTAGAGATTACTGCCAATAACTGGGAAATGTGACATTAACGAAAAATATTAATTTTAAATTATAAATTTATAATTTTTATTTAAAATTGATTTTTATATTCGCAGCTTTACCATTAAAAATTTTGTAATCCCGTCATACTTGATCTACTTTGATTTTTATGACGTTCAGCGCCAAATGTATTCGAACAAGTCTCTTAACCTGCCAATAACTGGGTGTTTATATATATATATATATATATATATATATATATATATATATATATATATATATATATATATATATATATACATATATGGCAATTTAAACAGCAATGCAAAGTTATGTTACTACCAACTAAAGGTTAAGTATGAAACTACCAACCAAGGACTATTCGTTATATAATAAACTGTAATAAACCATAGAAGTTGTGAGGTTGTATGTGAAGAGGTTGAGACGTTTACGAGAAAAATATCTGATGTGGCACAACACCGTCTTCCAAACTACAAGATGGAAAATAAAACAAATGAAATAATTTTAATAAAAATTATTCTAGGATAATAATGCAACACCTTTTGTAGTAAGCTTTAGTTAAGTTACCTAACGAAAGCAAACCAAAACAAAATAATATACCAGGCTTGGCAAGAATGGGAAATGAATGGACGCAGGCATTTATGGTTCATATACCAAGACCTAAAGAAAGAAAAAGTTATCTCCAAATGGCAAGAAAGGAGAGTGCAGTTCTTACCAGAATAAGAAGAGGACATACGCAGTCAACACATTTATACTTATTAAATAATAAGCTGCACCAATGTGTACGTATTTTAACAAAATGGAATTTAAAAGAAACGAAACACCCTTAATGACACACACACACACACATACGGACGCACGTACGTACACACACACACAAACGCACGCAAACATGCGCGCACACACACACACACACCACACAGCTCACACACCACACACCACACGCCACACACCACACACACACACACACACCACACACCACACACACACACACTCACCACACCACCACCACAAACCACACACACACCACACATCACACACCACACACACACACACACCACACACCACACACCACACACACACACCACACACACACACACGCACCACACACACACACACGCACCACACACACACACACGCACCACACACACACACACGCACCACACACACACACACACACACACACACACACACACGCACCACACACGCACCACACACCACACACCACACACCACACACAACCACCACACTGTACACACACCCACACCACACATCACACACGCACACACACACACACACACACACACACACCACACACACACACACACACCACACACCACACACACACATACACACACACCACACACCACACACCCTACCACACACCACACACCACACACCACACCGCACATGACACACCACATACCACACACGCACACACTCACACGCACACACGTACGTACACACACACACACGTCTGAGCATCATGGTCGTTCTTCGCGAAATTTGGCCAAAAGCTATAAAACGAGCTAATTAATCGAATTAGGGATAGTGAAGGAAAAGTAGGTTGCATGACCTTCTATACCTACATATGTATATGTGGGATGGAAGGTAATAAAAATAGATGAAGCATAAGCAGCGTAGCGAGTGGCTACTAACCTTACAGATACAGCCAATACAAAAAAACACTATAGTCTATCTCAAACAGACGTTTAAAGCTTCATGTCATACAGAGGTTAATAGAAATCTAGGTGCTAACTTAAAAAAATTCCATAGCCGCCCGCTTCTATAAAAATATCTATTATGCAGTTCAAGCCTGTTCAATCACATTTACTTAATTTTTGCATTTATTTCGCTTTAGATTAAAAAACTTTACTAAGAAACGTTATATAAAATTAAATTTTCTTTAAAAATATGTCTACACATTTCCTTATAAAATTAAACATTGTTCAGATATGGAAAAAATTTTAACTGGCACTTACATTCTATTCTGCCGATAAATTACGCGTTGTATCAAACAATTACATATACCATAATTATTCTATACAATTAAGGTTTACATGGTAGTTTTAAATCTTTGAATTATACTGCTGTTTCAAAAATCAAAAAGATCTCTTAATGAATCCCCCTCGCGGCCGCTTAACTTATTCTAAACTTTAATATGCTCCAAGAGAAATTAAAACAAGATTAAATCCAAAATTTTAAATACGTACGTGTTTTCGTACTGGAGTTATCGTGTATGTCAACATAGATCCACACATAGACATCGTGGCTGATCTTGACGAAACTGGGCCAAGCGTTGTAAAATGAACTAAAACATCGATTTACGCATAGTAAAAAAGAGTCAATTGCATAACTTTCTGTACCTACATATGCATATGTAGGTTGGAAGGTAAAAATTGAAAAAAAAAAATTAATTAGTTAAATGAAATTAAAAAAGTGCAAATTTTTGTAGGAAATGTTACCTAATTAGTAAAAACTATACGAAATCTCAATTAGTTAAGTGTCTCTGGTAAGACATCAACCGCAAAAGGAAATGAAGTCTGTTGTTTTATTACCAATTGGGGTTTCCTATAATTATCGATCAAATAGTTATCAAATCTAGGTCTTCTAAGGTCTAAAAAGTTAAGAACATTATTGCTTTCTTTTTCAATATACTACATTTAAAGGCATCGAAAATATCTTCAACATACCTTTTGTAAAAGACAAAATGTCTTTTTAATCAGATCACAGTTGAAAATGTTATTAACTTCGAGAGAAGCAAAAATAATTCGACTAAGTTATTGTCAGCGAATTTGAACGAATTTTGACTATGGCATAGTGTCAAGCAGTCACTGAGGAAACCGCAAGTACGACTTGTAGGATTGGAACAGTTCTGATACGTGTTGACAGCATTTAAGCAGTTCTCAAAGGAAAGACTCGGAAACAAATTAACTATATCAAACCAGAGAAGGAAGCAATTTGGTTGGACTTTAAAACTTGATTGTTACAACAATATTCAATTGCTATATTTTATAAAGTGTATTTAAGATTAGTTAAAGAGCACAATATTAGACTTTACTTTAGATTAGTTAATTTGTAAAAGAGCTGTCACAATGATAACAGGCAGAGTGCTACTGTATACTTGCGTTGGGTAACTATTGCCAAACAATTTAAGTAACTGTATTTAAAAGTTTATTACTTTTATTAGTGTTTAATAGAAATTTATATTAAAAACATCTTTTCATTACGGAAAACGTAATTGGTGCTGTGAACAGGATTAGCTAAACGGAAACCTTCAGTAGTTAACCGGTATATTTCAATACTTTGTTAGCTGTGAAGAAAATTGTGTACGATAACCTGAGAATCGACTCATATGCAGAGCAAATTTGTAATAAGAAAAAAAAACAAAGTTAGAAAAGTGTTTGAAACGGTTTATGTAGTTATACTCAGAAATATGAATTATGCAAAAATAAAAAGTTTACCAACAAATATCAAGTGAAGGAAATTCTGTGTTTTTTGATTTGAAACAAGTCTTTGGTTTCGTTAAGTATACATAACTCCAAAAAAAAAGAACTAAAAAAAGTAGAAAAGTATTTTTGAAACAATTTATTAATTTACAGTCAGGAATAATTATTTAGTGATGTTTGTGTTAAAAAAACAATTAAATATATATTGTGGAAGAAAATATTTTTCAAAGTTCGTCACATATTTTAAATTCATTTGCATAAAGAAGTGCTGCATGGAATGCTTTATTCAGATTTCGAGTGAAAGTATTCATTACATTTAATTACCAATTGATTGGCTTTATTATATTAAATAATTTATTAAGATGATGTAATTATGAGGGATTTAATTTAGGGGATAATATTATTGATAGAATTTTTTAACTTTTGTGCACCGGACTAGCTCAATCTCAATTTGGGGATAGAGTTCAAAGTAATTTAGTTTGAAGTAAAATTCAAATCTGAAAATGTGTATATGAAATACACTTTATACAATTATAATGAAAGTATAAAATTTATCCTGAATACAATTTACTCCCAACGCATGCGTTGTAATGTACTTAAGTGAAATCAAAGCTGTCAAAAATGTCAAATAAATAATTTATAAATATACTGTTTAAATCCAGCATGAAAATTTTAGAAAAAGAAAATGATTTAATACCTTTACAGGTGTTTACACAAGTAAATATTTAAAATTCTAAACCAAAACATGTATGTAATGAATATTAATTTGCAGGAAATTTACCAAATGAATGTCCACAATCAATAGGGTTATATAAAATTTGTGACTCACACATACTGTCCTCACTGTAAATTGATGTCTTCGGATAACTCCAACTAGATGCAGGTAATGTCCACTCGATTATAGTTGTTACCATCACCCATATACAGCTAACTCGATTCTCAGGTTGTCGAAGACACCAACTTCCAAAACTTATGATGTTTTCTTCGAAATCAGCAAAACTCCAATCACTTATTTTACTTTGGTAACTTTTTATTTAATTAAATTTAAAACTTAATGAATGGTATCGTTTTAAAAGAAATATTTAAATATTATCCAAAATTTTGTTGATAAACACTTTTATTTTTAGATGCCGATTCAAATTTTATTTAAAAGAAATTGTCCGGAGAAATAAAACAACATTAACCAAATAAAAGTGGGTTTTAATTTGGTATAACGGAATCAACTCAAGTTTGATAACACAAAAAAAATCTTTACAAAATCGTGACACGAATTAACACGTACAAAAATTTTCCGAAAACGACAGGTATCGGAGACCGAACTATTTATTTTAACCGTTGGTATAAAAACAAATGCTCTCGAAAGTATTCTTCGTAAAATATAACTTTCTTTACGAAAATTTAAATTAGGTTATGAAACTTACTTTTTTTTACACAATTGCACAACACTGTTTTAACCTTTTAAACTTTGAACGAATTCTAGAGAGAGAGTTGAATTTCCAGAGCACTTCATTTTATATCTTTCTGGTTGTTACCAAAAATTCAATTTTTTTCCAGCCATTTTGCCTAAGTATCTAAGGATCTGATTGGTTGACATATATTACAAATTGGACTCAAATAGAAATTTGGCCGTAACTTTCTTATACATAAGCGAAATTAAAAATTAACAACAGAAATGAAATCTACCTAAAATTTCGAACAAAAAGACACCTAACAAGCTATGGTTCCTAAAATTAATATACGAAATTACTTAATCTAACTTAAATAAGCTTATAACTATTTAAACTTACAAGCTACATTTAATCTAATTACATAAATGGAATTTTGAGAAAATTTTACACAAGAACACATACTTTTTGTGTTAGAAATATTGAATTCAAAGAAATTTTCAGCTTTTGCAATTTTATCCTACATTCACCTCAAATTTCACACAATTTTGCGGTGAAAAGCGATGTATCCTTTTACAAACTGTGCTATATTAAGAAAGAACTTCTACTAATTGCTTTAAGAGCAAAATTTAAGCCTAAAAATGTGAAAAAAGTATAAAATTATGTAAAAAACCTAGAAATTATAACCTAACCAAACTTAAATCTAAAATTGAAAATAGTTCATATTTAAAAATGTTTTCAACACTTGAAATGTTATGTTACAGGTTTGTACTTCTTGTCTTTATTATTTTTACTATATATTTGAAATGCATAATGTCATATAGTGTTGCATTAAAAAAGTCTCTTCGTCTAACACTCTTATGAATCATTTCATTATAAAAATGTACACCACTATAAATGTCTTCATGCCAAAATGTTCTGTGTTGTTCTTATTGTTAAACTTATATCAGAATTTTTGTCACTAAGTCGCTTCCAGAAATATGTGCGAAAAATGTCTAAAATGTCCATATTATAACCCTTTTATGAAATTTTAATATTTTCTGCTTTCAAAAACTAATTATACACTATCCCTAACATAATCCTAACTATACAGTTCATGTTTAAACACCTGTAAAGTGTTCACTTGCCAAAATACCCTTGAAAAATTGACTTTTATTGCAATAATTGAAATACTAAAATGACTTTACGAAAATAGTTGTATTTAACATTCTTGACAATTTTGTTAGCAGCAAAATGCTTTTTATGATAAAACCAAACTATGTAAATAATATTCAGACTAATTTATACCAAACAAATCTATTTTAATCACATCGTGAACCAGATTTATATAAAACAGTGTCTTGCACATGTATCGAGCTTGAAATCACCCCTTTTTATTACCCAAATGTCATTTAAACTGTCCGATACTTCCTTTACCTCTTTCTGAATATCTCAAATATATATATATATATATATATATATATATATATATATATATATACATATATTGAAAATCGGTTCTTGTGGCACCGTGAAACTAATCGTCAAAGTGGCACCTGGAATTTTGTAAAGATAAAGTTTATTATGTTCCAACATAAACACAGTAAGATACATTCAATGATATAAAATTCCTATCACTAAAAAAATTAAGTCATCGGTTTATTTTTTGTTTAAAGTTGAACTTTGCTTTTTGGTTGCGCAATAACTTCAAATTTCGAAATTACGAAAAATATAGAGACTTTTATTATTTCTCATGGCTACAAAATAAAATCACCAAATAACAAAGATTATGTGCTGTAAGTTAAGTGCTAATACTTCCAATTCTATGCTACGCTTATAGAGGTAAAGATGGATTAGCACAAAAAATGTGCTTAACTATTTTCAAATATTTAACTAATTTTAAAATTGTGAAGAACAAGTTGTAGTGATAACCAACTTTGGTATTGGGTTGAAAAGCTGATAATAATAAAATTTGCACGTCTGTGTAGAGCTATCGGTAAACGAATAATAAGAAAAAAATCAAAGATAAAAAAACAGATGTGTCATCAACCATATCCAGTAGATTCTCCAGTTGAACTACAATGTCACTAAGCACATACACAACTGAAATACTCTTTTACTCCCTCCGATCTAACGTTAGCGAATATTATACACAATGATATAATTAACTTAGAATGCAAGTCCAGAAAACACAATGTTAGCTTAAATCCTTCTAAATCTATCATTATTATTTTTGACAGGTTCAAAGAAAAAATAGAGAACAGCTTAAAAATATTAGTTAGTGATGTAAATCTTAAAGGTTCACAAATGGTACAAAACTTGGGCTTAGAAATGGACAATAACCTACTATTTCAAGAATATGTTATTAAATGTGTTAAGAAACCGTACTCTAGTTTAAACGGTTATTTCCTCATCACCATATATCTACTATCGCAAGCATTAAAATTACAATTAAACGAATCATTCGTATTAAATCATTTTAATTTTGTTATGTAGAATACGGTCCATGCCTTGCCAGTACAGAAAAAATCGTATTTGAAGCGCACAAAACTCATGTTTACGCTTTGTTCATGGCATAAGGAAATATCAACTCATTACTTACAAATTAAACGACGCTAATTGACTAAACATGGATAACAGGAGGGTAGTTCATGCCGATATACTTTACACTTCAATCATTTATAATGAAGTTCCACCATATTTGTACCAAAAAATTAGACACCGAAGCGGCGTTCACAACGTAAACCTTAGATTTAAAGAAATAATTTCGCCTCCATCTTTTCGAACACATATCTTTCATCGATCATTTACATATAACATCTATTCCTCATATAATAAACTGTCTCTCAAAAGCCAATCACTACCCAAATTTAAATTTTTGTACAGACAACTGTTAACATCGCAAGCATAATTCACCATATTAATGCAATTTAAATTTAAATTCCATATCTGTATATTATTTATTTTTCACAAAGCTAGCCTTTGTCTGTATCCCTTTTTGTTATGTTATACTTTAGGGCTGAAACTTAGATCAGTTTTACTGCCAGTTAACCATTTTTTTTTTGCAATTCTAATTTATGATTTAAGCGCACGTTAATAGTAGTATTACTTTTCTATTTTTTTATTGCAAAAAATAAACATTATTATTATATCTCATTAAGTACATCTGGCTCACTAAAATACTTTAAACTTGTTGAAAGTACCTAATTATGCAAATTACAAGAGTTTGGATAACCTTTCAATATTTGTTGACAGCTGTTTAAAAGGTCTGTTTTTTGTTTACTCTAATGACTATGTGATAAGTAAGCAATAATGGAACAAAGTAAAGGAAATTATTAGTCTCGTGTGTTTATTGAAATTTACTTAATTCTGTAGTTAATGATAAGAACCTTGTAGACCAGTTTTTAACGTTAGGCATAGATACCTGAGGTAATTAAATAGTAAAAATAACATAAACGATAACTGCTTTAATTTTGTCTTGAAGTTTGTAAAATGAAATGAAAGCAATCATAAAAAGTTAAAGTTTTTTTAGAACTGATAGCATTAATGAAACAAAAGAAAGGAAATTAATAGTGTTTAATATTTGCATAAATTTTATTTCGTACAATGGTTAAAGGTAAGGGAATTTCAAACTATACATTAGTGAACAAACTAAATAGTAATATATCATAAAAGATAGTTTTTAAAATTTAATTTAATTTTAAAAGTTGAAAAATTGTATGTAAGCAAATTAAAATTGCGGAAAAGTAGTAAAACAGAGACAGGAAATGATTAATTTCTAACATTCATTAAAATTTACTTAATGCTTTAATTTAGTTAATTATAAGAGAGCTTTACGGATCAATTTCAAATGTTAGTTATACATAAATGAGTCATTTATATAGTAAAAATAATGTAAACGATAGGTATTAACTTAATCTTTAAGTTTAATATTTATTAAAAACCACCCAAAATTCATATTTTTTTTATTTCCCCAATGATCATACTAAAATTAAAGCAAGTCATGATAAAAAGTAAAGATTTTATTAAAACTGATAACAGTACTGAAACAAAAGAAAAGAAATCACCTTTAATATTTATTTAATACTATCGCTAAAGACTTTGAAATTTTAGGTGTACATTATTAAACAAATTAAAAAGTGAAATAACGTAAAAGACAACGATTCAACTTTATTGCACTGTTGTATGGATGCAAATTAAAACAGTGATACACAAAAAAGAGGAAATCATTAATTTCTAAGATTTATTGAAACTTACTTAATAATTTTGTTGGTGATAAGATAGTTTTGTCGCCATTAAATTAGTTAGCGTATGTAAATTTAATTTTATTAGGTCCTCAAATTTTATGCATGCAAATTACAATTACCAAAATTTGAAAAAATTTAAAAATTAGGTTTATGTTTACTACAATTTCGATAGTCAATAAGTTATAATACAATGTAAAGGTTTTGTTAGAACTGGTAACACAGCTAGAATAAAGAAAAGAAATTAATAGTCTCTAAAATTTATTGAAATATTGACATTTTACTGGATTGTAAACATGTTTTGTTGATCAACATCAAATTTTAGACGTCCACAAATAAGCTAATTAAATAGCAATAGTAAAAACAGCGTTACGTATTAAAATATAATTTTTTTAATGCTTTGAATCGTGAAGGAAGTTGTCACAGTTAATAAAATATCGCATTTACTTCCTCTCGTCTATACTTTTATCACAAAGTATGTAATTTACAAATTTTAAACATTTTTTTCAAACGAAAGATATGTCCAGTAATAAATGAATACAAAGAGTCGTAAAAGGGGAGACCTGAAATAAACCAAAACTGGTTGACATTGTAACGCGTGTGGTTTTAAGTGTATGATGCGACAACGAGAACGGTCAGAGGAGAGAACCAATAAAAGGTGCCACAGCGTATATACTGGTGCCATAACGAAGGTATATATATATATATATATATATATATATATATATATATATATATATATATATATATATATATATATATAATTATGTTGAATTTTAAATTTCCGCGTTCTCCATGTGTTAAATCGATGTTCAGGGTACAGGTCCGCGTTGTTGTTGATAAATTTGTAGAAGTATCAACAAGACTCTTAGATCGACGTTTTGGCAAGATAGCACTTGCCATATTCAGGATACGTTTAACGTTAGGCCACTGCTTCTTGTTACTCGTACAGAACTGATTTTTTCTGTAGAGATCAAGAGATTCAATACTGTTAGATCGACGTTTCGGCAAGATAGCACTTGTCATATTCAGGATACGTTTAACGTTCGGCCACTGCTTCTTGTTACTCCTACAGAACTGATTTTTTCTGTAGAGATCAAGAGATTCAAGAATGTTTCTATGTGCCAAAATTTGTAAATGTTGACTATCCTGACATTCACTTAATTGAACGGGTAATACGACGTCAAGGAAATAAACCTGCAATTAAGTGGTTGGGTTTTGATAATTCTCAAAATTCATGGATTTCTAACAAAGACATATAACACGTTATGTACGTTTACTTCTATCTACTGAAATATTATTATGTAATAATTTTTTTTGCTAATTTTAACTTTTATTTATATTAGTGTATACACAAAATACTACATACTACTAAAGCGTTACATAAACACACATTCATGATGTTGATTTTCGAGGATTGGTGATATTATGTTAAAATAGACTTCTATTATTTTTCTGCAGAGTCCCTAGCTAATTGTTCCCATTCTCCTTCTTGCGCTTGGAAATCACATTCTACTATATAGTGAACTACGTTTTTGCTTTCATTTAGGCGCACCTACTTCACTTGGCGAGTTGCCATCTGAAGAATTATAATTTGGGAAGTGTCGCTTTATTTAGTGTAGAAATCGTTCCAATGATATTTTTTAAGGTCTTCTATTAATCGTTTCACACAACAAATATACTCTACACCGTCTTCATGCGATTTAAAGTATTTCTGACAACGACGTACTCCTCCTGCACACTTATATCAAATTATCCAGATACTCATCATTAAACGTACCTTCCATATACTTTTTCATGTTCAGCTGCAAATTTGAATAATTCAAATTAACATATCAGTCTTTGCACTGCACTATAACACGTCCAATATTGATTATCCTTTATTACCTCCTGTTCTCTACACGAACCTTACTCCCACGTTGTCTGCTTTACAGCTTTGGCAAATTCTACAATTTCCGTAACACTTGCTACATTAACATCATAATTATATTATTATAAGTTTTGCTATGAACAAATAAGTTCAAAAGTAAATATGTAATTAAAAATTATTATTAATTTTATTAAATACACAAATAAACAGTTTACTTGGAGTAGGATTTGAACCTACGACCTGTACTTTGCTAGAGTACAAATCCTACTCAAGGTAAACTTTTATTTGTGTATTTAATAAAATTAATAATAATTTTTAATCATAATTACATATCCCGCAATGGAGCTGTTAACTTATAGATGTTAACATCAGGCATTTTTGCTGCCGCGTTTACTATTTTATTGTAAAGCTCTTAAGTTTTTCCTAATTTTCTCGAAAACGGATGAACCAAATGTAAATGCAATTGTAACATAAGAAGCAGCCTTTTTTCCTTAAGAAGTTTTACATTTGACATTTTACTGTAAAATAATTAGGGGAGCCAATATTTACAATAGTTTATTTTAACATGGGAATTCCCTACGTTCAGAAATTCAAGAGAGACAGTGTATGCAAGTGTGACCTCGCACAGTAAGGTACTTATGTAACCTTAGGAACATGAGACCTTGGAAAAGTAGGGTGCATGAATGGTCTTGCTAATAACCTTGTAAATGTGGGACCTTGGGAATGTGGGGACGTTCACCAGTTGGGACCTTGATGTGACAGTGGTTTCAGAACTATCCAAACTTTGCCTACTGGAATTATTTAAGGAAGTTCAATAGCAAGTTTATTTATAGAGATTTATCATCTATTAGGAAAAACTCAAGTAAATTAAACATGGCTAGCGTATTTTTTCTGAACTAAATGTTGCTACAGGAATCTTTCCTACTCTTGATGGGTGCGATGAAAATCTTGCTTATTGTATCAGCAATACGAAAATCTTTATCGACTTATATCAACACCACAGCGGGATAAGAACAAATAGAGCGGCAGGGAAACTTTAACGAGAAATAAGTGTATAACTTAAGTAGAACAAGCACTTTTGAGTATATTTGGAGATCAACGTAGCCAAACAATAGAAGACAATGACTTAATGACAAAAATTCCAACAAATCGTAGATTATGCCAATATTTTTGAACTAGATCAAAATAATTCAAAAAAACGTTTTGCGTTATAAAAATAAGGCTAAAGATACCTTTTGTGCAGGTTTACTTAAACCCTGTTTGTCCGCAATTTCCATGAAAACTTTTGACTCTTTAGAAAGATGCCTTACTCACCTTAGTGCTTCCTTGACTTTATGAGGAATAAACATTCAAATATAAAAACGAAATAAAAACAACTCAAAACCATTTATGAGGTCTCATCTCATGAACTCACGCCTATATCTGCAACTTCACGAATTACATCTAGTAGTAGTCGAAGTCAACACCGTAAATTTCAAAACCGTTTTAACCCAACAGGACCCAGAAATTTCGTTTCAACCGAATTGAAATGCAGAACCCCAAGAAGAAGGAAATTATAAGCATTATTATAATAATCAAGAGCACTATCAACTTCACTACAATGACCATTTTTGCGAAGAAGGTAATGCAGAAGACTTAAAGGAAACCGACGACTACCTTAACGAAAATGTCCAAAATTTTCAATTACAAGCCTAGGACCAAATTTAGATTTAAACGTAATACTATTTATGACAATCCCAACTTTCAATCTTAAAATTCTGTCTCCGGAGATTCTCACTCCATAATAAATCCACAAATTGCAAATACTTATCTCAAAAATTATTTTTTTTTAAAAACCATTTACTGTCAAAAGTATTAACCAAAAGTTACAAACAACTCAAATATCTCTTACCCCTTTGTAAGGATATAGTGCGAAAGGTAATGTTGGTGTTTTCGCCTTTCAATGGCGTGACCGTTTTGATGCCTTAGTAGGCAGCGAAAATATTGAAATATTAGGCACAACTACAAAACTACCAAAGCCAATTTTTGGAAATAAACGGAACAAAAATTCTGAAATTTCTATTAGAACAGAACTCCTTAACCTGGAAGAGAAACTTCACGAAATGAACTTATGTAAAAAATACCGAGACGTATACTATAGCGAAAAACAAGACTTAGCTTTTACTAATGCAGTTAAACATTTAATAAAGACGACGGCTGGTTTACCTATGTACAGCAAATCATTTAGGTACCCATATGAGTTAAAAATAGAAAACAAAAAATCAAATCGAGAAACTCTTAGAAATTAAGAGTGGATAGTCCCAAAGAAGTTAGACGCTAGTGGAAAGAAGAGATGAAGATTAGTCATTGACTACAGATAGCTCAACGAAAAATCTATTGAAGGATAAATATCTCTTACCCTGGATCGAAGAATCCTAGATAATTTAGGCAAATGTGTTTACTTTCAACACTGGATTTGGCAAAAGGGTTCTATCAGATTTAAATGGGCAATGGTTCCATAAAAAAACAGCTTTCTCTATCAACAACGGACGTTATATGTACGTACGAATGCCTTTTGCTCTAAAAAAATTCAACATGTTATGGGAAACGTTTTGAAAGAGTACCTTTATAAACATTGCTTTGTTTGTATGGATGATGTGACGTTTTCAAATCTCTACAAGAACACATTGTACACTTATAATCAGAATTTTTGAGAAAAAAAAGTAGGATTCCTGGGACACTTGATTACTCCCGTAGGTATTAAACTAAACCCAATTAAAACAGAAGCAATTCAAAATTACATATTAGCAAAGACAACCAAGGATTCTTAGGTTTAGCTGTGTATTATAGACGGTTTATCCAAAATTTCGCAAAGGTTGTAACAGTAAAAATTAAAAAAAAGGGGTACAAAAATAAATACGTAAGACCATTACTACATCAATGCCTTTAATAAATGAAGACTTATTAACTAACGCACATATCTTAACTTATCCCGACTTTTCTAATACTTTCCGTGTTACAACAGGTGTTTCTAGTAAATCTAAAGTAGAGTACTTTACCAAAGCCAGAAGTATGTTGTATTTTATTCAAGGATACTAAATACCGCAGAAATAAATTACTCTACAATATAACGCGAACTGTTAGGTGTAATTGAAACGACGAAGGGTTTCATACAATACCTTTTCGGGCGACCATTCTTGATGCAAACCGGTTAGAAACTGTTAGTATGGCTTTATTCTCTAAAAGGTCCAAACTCTATATTGGCGAAATTCAGACTAAAATTAGAAGAGTTGACCTTTAAACAGAATGGAGGAAGTGAAGATGACGATATTACTCAACATAGTTTATCAAAAGATAAAAAACTATTGAATTGTAATTATCACGTAAAATAAAACTAAAATAAACAACAAAAACTTTATAATAAGAATAATCATGAAATCATTGAAAGAAAATCTCAGGAAAACTTAAAAGAACTAATCGAACCAAAGACTTTATGTGGTATTTACTTTAAAGGCAAAGAATTAGAGAGCACAACCGTTTACATATGTCTACTTAACGACAATATAAGGATTGTCAAAGTTAACGTAATACTTAAAAATTTTTAGAAACAAGAATAATGAGAGAGTATCATAAAAAGGCCAACAACGGAATTAAGGAAACATTTAACCATCTTAAAGGGAAATGCTATTGGCCCGACTTGAAAACCTCGATTAAGAAACTAATCAACGACTGTGGAACGTGCTTCTCAAGCAAATACGAAGGAAATCCGTACAAAACACTCTTTTCTGGACCATTATTGGCAAAGTGACCTTTCGACATAATACACATTGATACTTTCAGCTTCCACAGTAGTAAACGTTTAACGAGAATTTACCTATTTCCTCGATATACAACAGTATCCGTTCTAAATAAACTATTTTTCGCATCACGGTTATCCTCAAAGGTAGTTTGTGAGGAGTTCAAAAACAAAATTTTTGAAGAATACTGTTTATTGTTTAAAATAAATCTGTATTTTACCACTAATTATACTTCTGCTTCTAATTCACCAATTCACCATAAGAGTTCATTCGACATTGTTAGTGCAACTAAGGACAGTAGAAATACAAAATAAAGATGAAACCCTATAGATTTGACGATAACTGTTATGTAACTTGTAATCAATCGATTCATTCTTGTACCGGATATACACCATTTGCCCTCTTATACGGCCCTTACGATAATTTGGATTCTCATGCAATTGGTTTAGGTCAAACTACCAACATTACAACCACAAATGTAGAGAAGAAATTATTCCCTTCTGAGAAACCCTTTATCAGAAACAATTGGAAAACTTGGACAAAATTGATAAAGACAAAAAGGTTATTGTATTTACAGAACCCGTTGCTTACTTTACGTGTCAGAAGGCTTAGAAAAACTGACCCTATCACGATAAAATTAACGGAACCTCTGGTAACAAAAACAAAGTAGTAAGTATTCGCGAAAGTACAAGTAGACAAGCCAATACTAACGTGAGAATATTACGAGAAATAAAAAAAATACCTCTTTGTGGTATCCTCAGCCGCCTACTGACGCAATTGCAGGGACCTCAGGTGAAGGAAATCAAAACGAATGGTTATTTTCTCGACGACTTGGGAATCGCGAAATTAATCAAACCATTACCATAAGCTTTATTTCTATCATGATATTAGCAACGTTGCATCTAGTTACAGTAACACACTCAGCAATTCGGAAATCATAAGAACAAAACCCACAACCAACACACCTATTAATAAGCCACTCCTCAATCGCTTAATAACAAACCTCACTGGTAATAGAGAGTAAATTAGCAAAACTTTAGTGTAGCAAGAATCGAACAGTCCTTATAAACGGACTTGGTAACATTGTCAAATTTATTACCAGAAACCTTGACAATGATTTGAACTTTATTCAGAATAACTTTAATGCAACCCTGATTTCTTTAACTAACTCGAATCACATTTATAAAACAGAAGTCTTACTACAACGCAATATCTTTCTGGGTGAAAAACCTATATCTCACATAGGAAGCCTGGAGAGAACAATACTTGCGTTTTCTGAGAGTTTCGATTTAAAAATTATTTAAAAGATAGAACTTTCAATGTTTATAGATCATTTAAAATTAATTTATACATCATTTGAATTACTAGTTTGATTTTAATCATCCTTTTAGGATTTTACAACTCTAAATTAAGGATACTACCAGCAAGAAAAAAACTTGCACTTTTTCTTAACATCCTGATCTTAAAACCAATGCAGTAACAGATTCCTAATTCACATAATCAAGTATTATTGCCACCAAACCAATATTACTGGGAAAACATCAACGAAGATTTGTGGACTGACGAAAATTGTGGGCAGTGCTCGTTAAGCCAAGCAGAAAATGGAATTTTTGGGGAAGTGAATAACGGCTATAAGCTCTATGTGCAATTAGACGACAAGACTGTGTTAGTTTTCTCTAAGAATGGACTTAAGATAACCAAAATTTGCAATAATCAAAGTGACTAGATTTATGTAGTCAACAATACTACGATATTATTACAATAGAAAGTGACCGTACATTAATAATCGAAGGCCTCACGTTTTCGCACACTACCACTATGCAAGCATTTCTAATACAATAAACATCAATGTAGAATCATGTAACCCAAATAAAAGTGTAAATCGAGAATTAAAGCATGCACATAACTCACATCAGCTGAAAGATTAAGCTAAAGACATAGTAACAGGTGTTTGAATGGAACCATCAATTCATGTTCACATTTCTGTAGATTTCGTTTTAATTGTAATTATTTGTGTATGTAGATAATTATTTTTATTTACTCATAAAGTCAAAACATTTATAAAGAAATCCAAAGCTACACAACAGAAAGTGCTTATTCTAAGGGAGGGGGAATCAAGTCAATTATATTAACTGCTTATCTCACACTAAGAATTGTTATTTAAAAGCGTCAACACTAAATTATTTAATGTTTACCGATCAAAGATCACCATTTGTTGTTAGAACAGCGTTCAATCGCTATCTTTTATAAACTGTATTTAAGATTACTTGAAGAACACAATATTGGACTTTACTTTAGATTAATTAAGCGACAAAAGAGCTGCCACAATGATGACTGGTAGAGCACTGCTGTATACTTGCGTTTGATAACTAGTTTCAAATAATTAAAGTAATTGTGCTTGAAAGCTTATTAGTATTAAATAAAAGTTCTAGCAAATATGTATTGGATTACTAAGTGGCTCCGCGGGTGAGGTGCCAGACTTGTAAGTGCCAAGTTCAAATATGAGAACAGTAAAGTGCTTGGGAAAAAAATCATAGTAAATTAATTCGACTCGAGTGTGAAATCAGTCCTTCTCAGGACTAAGCATGATGACAGAAGGAGAGTGTGCTTACGAAACGTCTCCCTATAAAAATATAAACTGTGAAAATAGGCCGATCAAATCAACTAATATGAAATCACAGTTACAAAACACTTATAACGCAGAATATAAATTTAATTTAAACTGATCTAAAAGAAAATTTTCCGAGTTATTGGGTTAGTTTCAACCCCGAATTCAGTGTGTTAATTTGACCTGTGCTAAATTGAGCATGACCTGAATTAATGAATTTTTTGTGAAAGGGCGAAGTTGTAAGCCTCAAGATTGGTTTGAGACGCAAAATTATTTTTGTTGTAGTATTTAATTGAATTAAGGCTGTTTATTTCTTGTTTAAGATTTTAAAAAAATCAGATCGGGGACTTCAACTTTATCTTTAACAAATGTTAGTAATGAATTTATTTCTAAATGACGAAAGTGTTTTGTTAATAATAGATGTAAGGGTGATCGATTTAACTGGAGAAATGAGTTTTTCTGGGAAACGACTGAGAAAAATTAATTATTTAAAAAAGCTTTACATTTTTATTTACTTTTAGTAGAAGGCACGGTGGAATCTTCAGCTCACTAGGTATGGCGACACTTCAAATATTTTTCTTTCAGCGACATACATTTTTTATTATGCCGCTGCAAAAATTTCCTAATTTTGAATATTTTTTCTATAACTTTTTTTTATGCTTTCATTGTTCATGTAGTTATGGGCAATTCTCCTGTGAATTTAATTATGCATGCAAAATATCAATTATTAGGTTCTATTTATTATACAAACTATCAATAACACAATAATTGAGCATACAAGAATTAAGTAAACAGAAAGAAACAAATAAGTAACCAGAGTAACAAAATTAAATAAAGTCAAAACTCAATGATTTGATAAATGTTGCATATGAGCGCCATATTATTTAAACATAATACGTAACGTTTTCGCAGTTCATGGGTGGTTACCTTTCTTAAAACATTTACCACGTATTTTAGTACAAGAAGCTGTGATCTTTGTTTCAAGTGGTCCATACTGTTTGTTTTAGTTTCATGCCCCTAATGGCTCCCCACAGCAAAAATCAAGAGGGGTTAGATCTGGTGCTCTCGTAGGAAACTTTGGAGGACTATTAGTACCTTTCCACTTCTTTTTAAAATGAAAATTAAAAAAAAATTAATCGGAATCTTCTCCGCTGAGCTCTTCATAATTTTGACTTAAATGTACCTGCTGTTCAGTGTTGAAAGGGGAAAAGTCACAGAATTGACTCCTTTCACCAATACAATTATGATTACGTTACTAGTTCTTAACCTTACTTTTTCACATTGTTATTTTGAAGTGGGTCCTTTCTTCATAAAATTATGGCTGAAAATAAAGACAATCAGCAAGTTACAAAAAGGGAAAGAAATGAAGAAGCATATTCTAGAAATATAATTTCAAAGTGTCGTTTAAGCGGGAGAGAATATACATGTTACTCTGGCCAAAAAGTGGCATAAAAAAATAGTACCACCTTGCAGGTAAATCTACATTTTTTCCATATGCAATGTGAAATGTTACGACAAAATCTCAGTTGAAGAAAAGTTTATATAATCCATTTAATACAAAATATAGAAATATATATATATATATATATATATATATATATATATATATATATATATATATATATGCGTGATAGAAATCGGCCCACTGTAAATTTTGACTTTAACTATATTTTGCTTGAATCTATCAGATTAAGAAAAATATATACTGTTTGAAAGACAATTTCATATGCTTTAATGTAAGTTTACATTTATTAAAATTTATTTCGGTTTATTAGTCTTAAAATTGTGAAATTAACGCATGAAACAAATTATCGTTTCTTGTTACTAAAATAAAAGTGGTTTATTGATAATTACAGAAATTTAACTCATAATTTTTAATAATGGGCATGACCCCTCTTGCCCTAATAACATCCCTCATACGATTCGGCATAGATCTAATCAAGTTCGCAATTGTTTCTTGTGGGATGTCAAGCCACTCTTCTTCTACTGCACAATAAGCTCTGGGATCGAGGTTGGGCGCGAAGTCTAGCACGAATTCTTTGTTTTAGCTCATCCCATAAATGTTCGATTGTATTTAGATCGAGACTGCATGCTGGCCAATCCATAATCCGAAAATCGACTTCTGTAATGTAGTCTTGCACGATTCTTGCGGTGTGCGCCCTAGCATTATCATGCATGAAAATAAATTCGTCTCCAATGTAGTCGACGTAAGGTACCACATGAACTGCTAAAATCTCCTCGATGTACCTAGCACCAGTTAAACCTCCTCTACCGTGACCGTGGTCGTCCCTTCGGATGAAAACAGGATCGGTTCGTGCTCCCATAGGAATTGCACTCCAGATCATGCAAGAACCACCTCCATAAGCAATCCGCTCTTCAATGCAGCATTCTGCAAATCGCTCTCCTGGTCTCCGGTACACTTTTACTCTTCGGTCGTTGCCATAGAGGCATATCCTGGTCTCATCTGAGAATAGAACAGAACCCCACTGTTCCAATGTCCAATTCAGATGATCCCGTGCGAAACGCAGGCGTGCTTGACGATGAGCTGGGGTAAGTTTTGGACAAAGTGCAGGGGTTTTACAAGTCAGGTTGCTTTCCTTAAGTCTTCGCCTTACTGTCCACTGACTAATAGCCACTCCTAGTATTTCACGGAGCTGCTGTTGCACTTGGACCGCATTAAGGCGACAATTTCTTAATGTTGTTGACACAATAAAGCGGTCATCACGATCCGTTGTGTATCGTTTGCTGCCGGTTCCAGGTTTCCTATGAAAGGATTCACTCTCTTGATAACGCTGGTAGGTTCTTCGAACAGCTGCGCGTGTCATCTCCAGTTGGCGAGCAATAGTTCGCTGGCTAAGACCATTTTCAATTAGAGCAATTACTTGGGCGGCTTTTTGCGATGTAGTATGCATTAACCTAATATACTTTTAAACTAATCAAATTGCGAAAACTAATAATGTACAAATTTCAGTTGGAAATGCAATAAATTCAATCTGTCAGAAGTTTGTTATTCGCGTTATAATCACAACTTAAATACATTTCATTTATTTACGGGTTCCTATGCATATAAACGCTAAGCACTCTTGATCAATTTCAACTTCTATCAAAGCATATTAAATTGTCTTTCAGACAGCGTAGATTTTTCTTGATCTGATAAATAGATTCGAAACGAAATATAGTTAAAGTCAAAAGTTTACAGTGGGCCGATTTCTATGCACGCAAGTTATATATATATATATATATATATATATATATATATATTATTAGTGTGCTAACACCTGTTGTAATATGAGCAGTATAATTTAAATGACACTACTTTAAAGATGGTGTACCTTTGAAGACTTAACATAACGATAACAGAGACACGCATAAGCTCTAGTTATTGCTTCAAGATTTTGCATTCATGTATAAATACTAAGTGCATTTATATATTTTTATACATTTTGCATTCTTAAGGTTTAATTGGTTTGTTGAAGGTTTTTTTTACGTACGAAATGCAATAATCTTTGCATTCCTTTAAAATGTTGTTAAAATTACAACTTTGTGTAATATATTTTCAACTAGTTTCTTTTCGTTATCATTATATGGCACATATAGTCTTTCTATAATGCAGTTTCCTTTCATTTACCGTTAAAGGTTGTCAAACGTATAGCTCCAATGTGGAATACTTCCGATAATGTTTTGATTGGGCGGTATTACATGTGAGATACTGCCATATATACTTTGCTGCTATACTTCAATAATATTAAAGATCCGAATTACTTTGCACTGAAAGGTTCCTTTGAGGACTATAATGCCAACTAAGGTCCTCGAAGGTACCTATAAAGATATTGAAGTAACTCATATATAAACAATTCCACGAAAAAAACCGATGCACGTTATAAATTTATTTAGCTGGTTCCAACAAATTATTTCAACATGACTCAAAAGGGGACAGAAACGATCTAGAACGTTTGAACTACTTACATAAGTTAATGACGCGCAACTGAACTTGGATGAAATTTCATATAGTACCTACTAGTTGGAGGATACCTTTGAGGACATCTACCGTAATATTGAAGAATATTTAGTAAGTCATAACAGTATGTAATCTATCGAGGTCAAGATTTAAAAACTTTTTCTTTTTGAGAATACTTTCCCTAAATGGAGTTATCTGAGGTTTTTTCGTATGTTTCCGACGCAGCTTCTCTTCAAAACTATGATATAACCAATGTAGCCTATCTCTAATGCAATTATATTTCAGATGTCGTCATGCGTCTGTACTGAGCAAACGGCCATCCGCACGGAATTCTGAATATTCATTAGCGGTGTTTTAGAATAAATTAACGTTTTGAATGGAACATGTCGCTTCTGAACTTACACTTAATGTCTATACTGTAACCGAACTCCGTACTAACATGCCCCCTACTTGACAATTTATTTTATTGTTGCAACGGGTAAGTGCACAAAGTTTCTTGTTGTTGCACTTTTCGACTACACCTGACCACATTACATGAATAGAGGGGAAATCATCGCTATATTTTTTTCGGACTAAGTAATTTACAATTTCCTTTCTTATTTATACACTTCACGGTGATGGTAATGTTGACAGTGACGGTGGCCGTGAATGTGAAGGTTACGGTGATGTTGACGTTTACGATGATGATGACGCTGGAAATGAAGATGAAGCCGAAGATAAAGATGATGGTTATATTGATTCTGGTGTTGTATGGTAAGGAAGCCTGTCAAAGGAAGTTCGAGGGTAATGTCATCGCAGTCAGAGTGGGATATCTGAGGAGTGTGTAGCATAACATAACATGGCATTCACCCCATTCCCTAGAGGGATTGGCAAAATAATCTCTGCCTAGTTATTTAGAAACCTTTTTCCATGCACCCGCAAGATTCATACATTGTTTCTGACATGCTAATTTATATTTAAAACTCCTTACCTTTCTTTCATTTATCATTCTACTGCATTCAGTCACGTTTTACGTGGCCTACTAGGCCCGGTCTCACCTCCTTTCTTCACCCACATAAATCTGCTTTGTTAACCTGGCGTTGTTCATTCTTTCGATGTGACCAAGTTAATGTAGTGTACTACTTTTATACCTATCCATCATCTTCTTTTCTTCACCACACTCCTTCATTATACACCCATTCTTCACCTTATCCTTCCTCGTTTTACCACATGCGCTTCTCAGGAATCTCATGCCCACGGCATTTATTTTACTTTCGAACTTTTTTGACATATTGAAGTCTCGCTGGCGGGATAAACACACCATTATGGATTGCTCGTGTCAGAGCTACGCCCATCCTTTGGTTTTTCATTATCGTCCATACACTTCCAATCATGTTCCTTCCAGCATCGATCCGTCGTCCAATATCGCCATCCATTGTACCATCTGCAGTGAACATTCTACCTAAATATACCAACTCATCCACTTTTTCCACAATTTCATCATGAAGGGTAAATACTATACTCTCCTTTTCAACTTCCAGATTGAACACCACAACCTTTGTTTTGTTTACGTTTACCATTAGTTCCATTCTCTCACAGACAATATAAAACCTCTTAAGAGCAGTTTGTAGCTCATCCGCATGCTCGCTTAATAAGACGGTGTCATCTGCATACAGCAGTACTCGTTTGCATCACCAACCATTACACCATTTGTATTACAAGCTTGCCTAGTGCATTTATCCATGTATGGTAAGGAACAGCCACGGTAACATCACACAGCCTTGTCGCACTCCTTACTCAATAGTAATGTATACACTCACACCTCCTCTGACCCTAACATCTGCCCAGCTACCGTTATATACTGCCCTTGTTCCGTTTATTAGACATATACTTACGCCATACTCATTTAATATTTCCTACTTGACCAGGTACACTGAGCAAACTTATTCCTCTGTAGTTAACACATGTATCCATGTACACATTGAACAACCACGGTGACATCACACAGTCTTGTCGCACTCCTTGCTCAACATTAAAGTATTCAGTAGCAAGCCCTCTTACCCTAACATATACCCGGCTACCGTTATATACTGTCGTCATTACGTTTATTAGACCTATACCTACGCTATATTCATTTAATATTTCTCACATATTCTCCCTATTCACTCGGTTATATGCTTTCTAATACACACATCCTGTACCGGGCCTGAACCCACCCTGTACATCTCGAATCTTAGTTTGGGTAGTTTCACGTACTCTATCAGTCAGCACTGCTTGAAATACTTTATTAGGTGCACTGAGCAGACTTACTCCTCTATCGTTTTTGCAATCACCCCAGTTCCCTTTACACTTATATAGTGGTACAATGATCGCGCTGTTACAATCACTCTGCACTTTTCTACACTTAAGGCATACATTGAATAATTCACACAATCAATCT
Organism: Vesta saturnalis; assembly: GCA_036346205.1. Lineage (NCBI taxonomy): Eukaryota > Metazoa > Arthropoda > Insecta > Coleoptera > Lampyridae > Vesta > Vesta saturnalis. Next base: position 864,947 of record JARFJB010002012.1, on the reverse strand, counting down.
TCATATAAGCTGCACCTAAATACTTTAGCACTTAACCGGCGATTTCATTCACGCCTGCTCCTGTACTGCTTTTTTACTTTTCTACCCTTTCCTGTATCTCAATTAACCCAATACCCTCCTCAGCTTCCCTCAAAATCATTCTGCATTTTCTCCCCTTCCATGACGATCACTTCCCCATTACATGTTCTCACTGCATCTTTGGCTTCTTTATTTCTTAATTTGTAAACATCATACAATCGCTTTTTCTCAGTATCATTTTTTTCTTACATACTGCCTTTTTTACCGATTCATTCAGCCAAACACACTCTTTCTGTCTATCTATGTCGCTCTTCTACTTATCTACACGCAATTGACAACACAGTCTTCCAAGCTTATCCATGCACTTTCAACGTCATTACCTTTTATTTTTTCGTTCCGCACTGCAGAGTTAATTCTCTCACCATTATCTGACATTTTATCTACTCAGATTCTGGACGTTTGTACTACGTTTTTTTTCCTGGTCGAGAGCCACTTTTGCCCTAAATACACTCTCGATACAACCACAAAGTGGTTCGACCTACACTCCGATCCGAGTATTACTTTTGTACCGCTCACCAGGTTCCTAAGTCATTCATCATACATTATCAAGCCAATCGTAATTTTAGGTTCACCTCTTTGCCATGTATACATATACAAATTTGCATGCCTAAACCACGTATTAGAAACAAACAGGTATCTCTTCACACAGACGTTGACCAGGCGTTCACCATTCTCGTTGACTCTTTGGTTCCCCGAACTTTCCTAGTAATTGTTCAGTATATTCTCTCTATACATCCACTCTTTCGTTTGGCCTACATACGTTTTACACTTTCTCTACATCAATTCTGAAATTGCCAAATTCTGGGTCTCTTTCTCCATTCACCCGTGTATAAAATTCCAAATTCCAGTTCCCTTCTGCCCCACATTACCCGGGGGGATACCAATTCGTACAGCTGAACACATCTTTTTGCTCTTTCACTTTCTATTACTCCAGCTCCTTTAGCGCAATGCATTTCAGCTTGAACTCCTGACTATAATACTAGACTGCCATTCTCCATCTTCAAAGCATCCTTTAATTTGCGCTTTGTCTCCGATACACAAAGAATATCAAGCTGCCTCTCACTCATTACATTCGCAACTTCAAATTCTTTACCATGCATACCTCTAACATTCCACGTATGAACTCGCCATCCATTACTTACATTGACTTCAGAAACGGGGTCTATCTGTTGTCCTTGACCACCCGTCGTTGTAGCGAGGGCGATCAGAGGCATTGGTATTGTTTTTTTAGTAATTAAATTAGCAGGCAAACCGGTTACTAGCAAATCGTGCCTCGGACGATATAGCATTCCCTACTAACGGTATTGTCCTAATACAGGACAATGCTGGTACTTATTTGCCTATTGCCCCCACTACAAAAGAAGTAAAAAGTAGAAAATAGAGATAATCACAGGACAGATATATAAATCTTATTAATGTATATACGTATTGTATATATGTATATAATTTTTTTACTTAGTTAATTTCAATCACTTCGTATTTAAATTAGATTGTTCCCTCTTTTGGTTCTCGTATTTCTTACGGGGCTTGCTGTTATTTATTTGAAAAAAAATGATTTAGTTATTTTTGGTTTAGATTTTCAATTACGAATTAGAGTTAGTTATTTGTTTGTTTAATTTATATGTATTTGTTTTTCTTTAATTTATATTTTAGATAACGAATTCGATCTAGTTATTTATTTTGATCATTTAGTCTAATAAAACGAATTCTTATGACAATGATTATGTTTGGGTTTGGGTGGTAAATATGTCACAGGCCATTAGTTATCCAGTAGATACAAATATTAATAATGTTATTTGGTACACCTGCTAGACAACCATAACGCAAAACCAGTGGTTAATGTTGGTACTGCTTTTTTTCCTTTTATAACTAATCTTACAAATAGAAATAAAAAAATCTTAAGTAATCATGGCATTAGGACTGTTTTTAAACCTAGAAGAAAAATTAAAGATCATTTAGGGACACCTAAAGAAGTTTGAAACACATTATCATCTTCCGAAGTGTATAAGTTATCTTGTTCGTGTGAAAAAGTGTAATGAAACCACAAAACGTAGTTTGATACAAGACGTAAAGAACATATTAGATTTTGAGGATTAGGACAACCCCAGAAATCTGCGGGAGCTAAACGTGCCTTAAATAATTTAGATCATGACATTCAATTTAATAATATGGAAATATGGTCAAGACAAAGTTATGTCTGTTTACAACGTAAAAGCTGTTGAGATATATAAACATCCTAATAACTTCAAAACGCAAGAATAAAATCTTCGTTTAAATAGGTTTTGGCATATTATAATTAAAACAAGACACAACGGCACGTCTGCATTTTAATTTTAGCTTTTGGTATGTCTACCTTTTTTGCTGTGCTTTATTCCTAGACCTTGAAATAAACGCTTTACCAATTATATGTTAAGCTACCACAGCACTATCATAATTTAACTTATGTAGTAGAAATTAAAATTAAAGTTAGAAATCATATTAAACGTACTACATTGTGTTTTCACTGTAAAATAACATTTACAGTTAGTAACAAAACTATTTTAGTGTTAGATTTGACTAGATTTTTAATTTCTATTTGTGAATACCTTTATCAATTTCAAACTAAGGTTTTTCACAACTCTACACTTACATCATAATTTCATTAAATTTTGTTAAATTTATTCTTTGGTCACGACATTTTTTACTGTTAGCCTTCGACCGTTAGAGGGTCATTTTCAAGTCAGTTAACAATGTTTAATGTATTAAGAATCTAGTTTTTTTACTAAAATTGTACTCTTTTATTTTAAATGGAACACCCTGTATATTATTACATTTTTTAATTTCCTATTGAAACTGAGGGGCACTTTGTTAAGCACACATGTTGCCTAGACTCCACCGTTTCGGTGTTATCTAACGTTTTTTGAAAAAAAAGACGTGAGATAACACGACATACTCAAAAATAACTAATATCTCGCAAATAAAATAGGTAGGGACATGCGGATTTCACCATTTGATAGAGTATGAAAAAGTCAATAAAAACTTTTGAGATACTTATTTTTTGCGGGTAAATTTTTGATTTTCGAAAAATTGAAACATAGATAACTTGATTTTTTAAATAGGAAGGTATATATTTTTTTACACTGACAAACGCGGATTTTTTTCTCTTTCGATTTTGTTAACACATATATGGGTCTATCTTTAGCCGTTTTTACAGATTTGGCGATGTTCCATTTTTAACGTTTTTATTCAACTCACTTTGTCTGTCCGGTTCAAATCTTGTAATTGAATTTTCAACAACTTACGCATCTTCGATTGAGCTGAAATTTGGCATACATGCGTATTCTTGATGACAATATACGAATATGTGTTTTTATCTTTGACTGTTGCGGCCAAATTTGGCCAAATATGGTCGAAATTGTTGTTTGTAAAGCTATGGCCTTGAATTTTTTACTTAAGCTTTTCGCATAATACCATGCACAAAAATATGCGAAAAGTTGAGTTTCAAGGTCAGGGGGCTGCGTTTTGCCAAATTTGGCCAAATATGGTCGAAATTTTTGTTTATAAAGCTAGGGCCTTGAAATTTTTTACTTAAGCTTTTCGCATAATACCATGTACAAAAATATGCAACAAGTTGAGTTTTAAGGTGAGCGGGTTGCGCTCGGGGGGCTCAAAGTACTGTATTCGGTAAAAAAAAGAACTATTTTCTAATCTCCGGTTGAGCTGAATTTCGGTATACATGTGTGTATTGGCCAAGTAAGTTCAAAATTTATAGAACTGCGGTCTTCAAAAATTGAGTTTCTTTCTTTGTTGGAACTTGCACCCAAGCGACTAAAAAGTAGAAAACAGAAATAAGTAAATTTCTTGAAAAACGATTTTGTTTCCAAATCTACTAAAAAGAATAAAATAATTATTTTATCTACCCAGTAAAATTTTTGTGACAAAATAAAAGTGTGGGGCATACATATCTTATACTTATAGCAAATGCTATCAACACCTACATTTAAACAATGAAGTGCAAGGCACTACAAAGGACTTTTTTTGCTGTATGGCAGTAGCCATGTAACAGAAAAACAAGGAAAAGGGCGCAAAATAATAATTTATTTTAATTTTGTATTAATCATATTCCATTTAACAAACTAATGCTAAAAGAAAAAAAAATCAAAAGGGAGCACTTGAAAGTATTCTAATTCAATAAGTTTCTTAAAATGTCGTCTTGACATTTTTGTGTTTCATTGCAAAATGCGATTTTTATTTTAATATATTCATCATGGTATGGATGATATTTACGAGTACACTTTTTTATTGAAGTAGGCTTTGCTAGATTTACATGAAGTACAAAACCAAAAGCCAAATTATTGTTTGACAGTCACAAGAAATAGCAGAAGCTGGATTATTAGTTGCAATCATCTCTTAGTCAACATGAACTTTACTCAAAACGAATTAGTGGACATGGTGTTTCTTTTGGGCGAGGATCAAGGAAATTGTCTTTTGGCTATTCGTGTGTATAAACAAAGATATCCTGATCGACGTTCTCCAAGTACCCGCGCGGGAAGGGTTCACTACAAAGCAAATGTTCAAATTGAATTTATGGTAATGCAGTGCGTTGTCGAAAATCCAAACGTCAGCACAAGCCAAACATCTAATGCCATTGGTACTATTAGTATTACTTCGGTAAGACGGGTACTAAAACATAATAAATATCATCCATATCATGTAGAATTACACCAAGAAAAACTGGGTGATTTTAATTCAAGAAGAGCTTTTTGTCAATGGATGTTAAATAAGTTAAATGAGGACCCATGTTTTACGTCCATTATTTTATTTACTGATGAAGCAACGTTCCACAGCAACGGCTGAGTAAACCGTCAGAATTCTCATTATTATGACAATGTAAATCCACATATTGTGCGATATTTGTATCATCAGCACAGATGGACGATAAATATGTGGGGAGGCATTGTAAATAACTTTGTGATAGGTCCTTATTTCTTTGATCATCATTTGAATGGTAACCGATATTTGGAATTTCTAAATAATATATTACCTGAATTATTCGCAAATGTTCCTGACAACATAAAACATATCATGTGGTATCAGCATGATGGTGCGCCTTCCCACTATGCTAGGAATGTGCAGAATTTTTTAAATCTTCAATTTACCAATCGCTGGATCGGCCGAGGAAGTTCCGCGTCATGACCAGCAAGATCGCATGGACATTTTTGTGGGGGTTTGTCAAAAATTTTGTATATGAAGAAGAACCTACAACCCAAGAAGTAACAAAAAACAGAATAAGAACTGCATTTGCTAACGTAACTCCAGAAATGCCACTAAATGTGCGTCAATCTCTGCAACAAAGGCTTGAAAAGTGTTTAGAATTAAACGGATAGAATTTTGAGCACTTCTTGAATTAAAATGTTTGTTATTGTTTATTTTTATTTTTTGCTAATAGCTTTAGTTTGTTAAATGGAATATGATTAACATAAAATTAAAACAAATTATTCTTTTGCGTCCTTTTCCTTGTTTGGCTAATACGATATAGCAAAAAAGAAAATAAAAAATAGGAAATCACCAATTCTATAAAAACGGCTAAAGATAGCCCCATATGTGTATTAACAAAATCGAAAGAGACAAAGAATCCGCGCCTGTCTGTCTAAAAAAATATATACCTTTATATTAAAAAAAAACAAGTAATCCATGATTCAATTTTTCGAAAATCAAAGTGTACCCGCAAAAAATCTGTATCTCAAAAATTATTCTTTTTATACGTTTTTATAGCCTTTTTCATATTCTATCGAATGATATTTTACTTGGCGAGATATTAGTCAGCAAAAGTGGAACACCCTGTATACATGAATATATTTTTTAAGTTATAGATCTTGAAAAATAAGGTAAAGTTCGTTTTTATACCCTTTCTCCACAACAAATAATAAAGATGCTAAAAAGGAATGCCAGAGCGATGGCGGGCCCGGTATATAGCAGGATTATGTTTGCGTTTTTACTTTTTCGACTTTCGTAAAGTTGTTTCAACATATTAAAGAGCTGTGAAAGATTTTATTACTACTGAGGGCGATAACATTAATAAAAAACACACCATTGAAAACCCAAAAAAGCTAAGTATTTGAAATCTGTGTAATAATGGTGAAAGTTTACATTTTCATATCCCGAAATTATTGCTAAAATTAAGGAAATTGTCTTTTCTGGTCGCAGTCTGACATTGAAGCAGATCGCCCTTAACTGTAGAACCACCGAAGCAAATGGACAAATGATTCTCGTTAATATTCTGTGGATGAAAAATCTTCCTCGCACTGGGTGTCACAGATGCTCAATGCTCGATTCCAGATATACGCAGATTAAGTGATAAGTATGGATGAAACAGTTTTGCAATTAAATGGAAGTGTCGAAGCCAGGTTAAATAGGCCAGAGGTGCGTTGTTGCTGGATGCGAAGCGTTTTGGATCACATGACAAAAATTAGGTTGACTGACGCTAACGATCGTGAAGTTGAATTCTGCCCCACGACTCGGATTTGACATCTAGTAACTGTTTTTATTCCCAAATTTAAATTCACAATTATTAGGTTCGTTAAGTTATATTAGAAATGATCTAAAACCACTTTCTATCAAAGGATCTTAGATATAGGAACAAGATTGAAAATTCAGGCATAAGATGTTGATGTGAATCTAATCTCTGTCAAAAGCGCCTCAATTTTATAAACAGGTTTCATTAAAAATTCATTTCATCCTGATAACCTTAGTTGACTTATCAGCTTCTGCCGACAAACATGTTTTCAAAGCCCAGAACAAATAACAGTAGCATTCCAAATTTAATCCATTACAATTACATGAATCTTACATTAGTTTGAAAATATCCCATTAGATGAGATTCCGTTGTTTTCTTGCTTGTTTGGCGTATTTGCAACAGTTTGTTGGTTTATTTTTTTCGGGGCTGCCTGACTATTGTTATTTATTTATGGGTTTTACAGTGTTTGTACTATTACATGTTTTATTGGTTAGGTCAATCCCTTGAGCCATCTGGTGTTACGTTTATTGAGATCCATCTTTTGCAACCTTCCTTGAACACCATAAATTTCCAGATCCCATTTTAAACGTTATATCTTTAACAGTAATTAGTCTATTTGTGCAGCAGATGTTTTAGAAATGGCTTCTCGCATCCTTAGTGAAAGTCTTTTAAACCACAGTGGATTTATACCAGCGTGATGTGAAAGTCGACGTCGAGATTTTAAATTAATGATTACAAAAACACTTAAGTAGTTTATATTTATAAACAAGCCGTAGAAAGGTGAATACAACATAAGTATGAATAAGGAAGAAGAAGTTACAGTTATACACTATCCTGTCGAATTTTTAATGGGTTCCGCCATCTTCAACAACACTGGTAATTAATCATTCTTGGTTTTAGCCCTTATTTTATTTTACTTTGTCTATTTACTTGTGCAGATTTTTAATGTGTTATAATTACAGATATGGATTTAACTGCTTTGAATGCATCAACATGTTTTAAGCCTTTTAAAATGTTAAGGGTTCAGAGACAGGGGTAGAATACAAGATATTCAATATGGACATCACATCAATAAAGTACGCGAGTGGGTGATGGTGGAGCTGGAGGGATTTGAATGTGTGCTACCTGAGCGTCACCATAAGTTGTTCAAGGCAAATACCGTCGTATACAGCAATTTAACAAGAGCTTGAAAGGTTTCAATGCATTCTGTAAGAAAAACAACTAATTTAAATTCCTTTAGATAAACAGTTTTGTTATTACAATTATTATGTTGTGTAATGATGAAATAGAGTGAGAAAATAAAAACATTTTTGTTTTATGGTAGTGAGTTTCAAGCAGTTAATTCATCGACAACGATAATGTCCTGCTGACATGGCGACTAACTTAATATTTGTTTAAATGTTTAGTAAGGTTTATACTGATAACTTATTAACTCATTTGTAGATCTAAATCTTATGTTTTTTACACTTTCACACCTTCCATTATTTTTAAAATATACCGCTAGATGGTACCGCGATCTGACCTTATTACAAAAATCTGAAATTAGCTTTTTACAAAATACAACACTGGATGGCTCTACAAACAAAAAATAAGGGGGCCACTGCAGTGGGCTTAAGCACCACGTGGAGCTACGATCATCCTCTATTACAGAAGGCATTCATTAATTTTAAAAATACACAACCAGATAGCGCCACAAGTAAACAAACAAAACCAACCAATCAGAATACAGTTCCTTAGGGCTACAACCAGAGCATATGGTCTGGTTGCTGGGCAGAGTCTATGAAGTAATCAGAAAACGGAGGACGTGATCTACCATGAGGCCCTCTAATAAGAACTATCAGCCAGAGGCTGTATACGCGCGCACGACCAATGAGCTAGAACTGCGCATGGTTACGTCATTCGATTAAAAGTAGTGGGCGAAATCTCCCATCATTCTACTCTTACCATATGTACGTGTAGTCTTTACACGTTAAAACGATTAATCAATGTCCTACTTTCACTACATGATTAATTTGAACAACGAAATAATTAGGTTGATGTACACTGCGTGTTTTTACAATTTTACAGCGATCAAATAAACAATATCGTTCGTGGTTAATATCGTATATTGTTATTTATAAGGTTTCGCTTCAATTTTGTGGAAAAATTCAACGTCCGTTTTAAGGTTGCAAACATTAGGTTAACAGAGGGCTATTAAAGAAATAACTGTAGTTAAATAAAACCTTTCGTAATTTAAAATATTAAGAATTATTCAGAACTTATACATGATTGGTGTAAAGACAATAAATGACGTGCTGTAAATAATACCTCTTGCAGTGCATAGTTAACGAGAATAAAAATTAAGTGAACGAATTATTTAGGTAATTGGACTTGTATTTTTTCTTTACATGAACCTATGACTTACACAGCATCTGACGACACGCATTTTTAATGTTTATTTTTTTAATTTACTCATTGAATTATCGTCACCAGATTGAGTTCTAATTTGAATATAAACAATTACGCCGAAAGCTTTTCAAGTGAGTAATTATAACGTACATTTATAGGCCGATGAATCATTGCATTATTTTTCTTTATTAATTTGTTTGTTTGATAAAGTGAAATTATTTTCCATATTGAGTTTTTGGATTAACGTAACGAAACTAGACATTAGTGTTTGATAATCAAAATAGTGATTGATTTTTGCGGCACGCCATTTCAGTTAAGCGTGCACATATTTGTTTTGAAGCCTTTCAGGTTGGCGCAGGATCTACTGGATCCAGAGCCGCTTGCGGAGATTACCTATAGGTGAGCTAATTGTTTGAGTATTTTGAGCGAGTTATTGTGACATTTCAAATACTCTGGCACCATTTACGGTTTTATGACGATTTCTACCCCTATTTCGACTTATGTGCGGTATGTTATCCTATTATGCGCAAAACTAAATAACATCTTATTCACACCCAACCGTTGGCAAGTGATGCAATAGCCAATTTTGCCTGTTATTTCGTTTTACAGCCAGTTTATACCGTAACAGTTGTCAAGTATAACAACTTTACTGAGTTCTCTCATGAAAACCTTGATTCAAAGTTTGCTCGTCCAAAAGTAGACACGTTACACTTGTGAACAACTCAATATAAAAATTAAAAATGTAGCCTCAAATGTGAACGGAAAGAAGCCAGCTGAAGCACAACTATCGGTAGACAAAATAAAAGCTAGAAAACGCTTTACTAGTTTGAATAACTTAAAACATGAATGCCAAGAACGGAATTATACCATTGGTCTTTGCCTTGACTTTATGCAAAATGTAAATTTGCCTGAAGTAACGATCCCGCATTTTTTTACTTAACTGTTACCATGTTTGATATGTCATGTGTCCATGCTTTATCAAAGGTTTGCCGATAAATTTCGAAATTACTAATTATTTGTTAGTACCGGACATCTTAAATGTAGTGTAAACTCTCATAGTCAGATTGAATGACGGATACATTTGAGAAAGTATTCGAAAGCCGTACCAAAAAGCGCATTTAGACGTCTTGTAATTAGAAACGAAGTAAAGATTTGGTTTAATTGACCAGTTTGAATTGGAAATGTAAAATTTAGATATGATTCACATATTGTTATTGATCTATCGTGAAGTCCTTTTACTAGTTGGTTGAAAATTATTAGTTCGTGTAAATAATAGATATGTATATTTTGCTTTTGGAATTTGTAGGATTGAGTAGAAATAGATGTTTTTAGCACAACTAAATTAAGATAATATTAAAAATATCGTATAAATTTTTTAAGGTTTAAAAATTAAAACGCAGTTGTTCTATAAAGCCCAAGAAGATGATGTAATAGTGTTGAAATTCGGCGCCGAAAAGACTATCATATGTAGTTTACCGTCGTAAGCTTGCTTAGTTAGGTATAGCAGTTAGAGGAATAATTTATATGGGCTACAATTTGAATTAGAGTAAAAACAAACTGCGTGAGAACAGGCCGATAAATTGTAAGAAAAGCTGTGGATGCAGTTTTCAGAACAGAGAAAATTTCTACGAACAGTTTCCGAAATCTTCCCGCACTTGAAAAATTTAAACGAATCTTTTTAGGATGAGCTAGATAATCATTAATTTATGGTGGGGGTTGAATAAACCAACGTGGCGGATAATGAATAATTTCAGGTAGCCTAGGGTCAGAAAGGCAGCGATGTAGACTCTCACAGTCGCGGTACAGCCGCGTATTCGAACTGTCTGTGTTGGTGGTAGATGGAATCTTCTTATGTCTGTACCGGGCAAAAAAGGAAAAGGCCACGTATTTAATTTCCTCCCTAAAGGGGAGGGCGGGCTGCTCGAGGTTTCCGAGCTCCTTCAGTCACAATCATGAATTGCCAGCATACATACATACATTACGTATATACGCATGGTGGGATTACGGATGGGTGTGGTCAGGATAGGGTAGGAAGGAACGGAGTTAGGATTCTGAGGGGGAAAATACTACGCCTGCGTTCGACCAAGTAGCCGCACATGGTGTGTATATACACAGTGACCATGCCGCTACATGTGTATGAGGAAAACCCCCTGAAAAACCTCATAAAAGGTAGATGGTAACGGGAAAAGAACCCATTACCTTCCGAATGCTTTGGTGTCACTACTGCGCTACCAGATCGGTGTACCGGAGCGAAAGAGCTTTCGTTGGGGTAGCTTTCCCGTTAACCCTTCTTGGGGGGACAGTGTTTAGACTCACTCATCTCGGTAAGTTAATATCGTTTCGTATACCGTTGTCAGTGATTGAAAGTTTCGAGAATGTGGTTACGTGTTTATTGATAGTAGGCGAACTTAGTTTCTTTTGGATGAATATCGCCATTCTGGCGGATTATTTGCAAAGAGATTCCGCTTATAATGTTAATTTCGATTACATAGCTGGCTATGATAAAAAACAAATTTGCTGTATGTAATATTGCTTTAATAAGTCTTAAGTAAATAAAGGTATATATATATATATATATATATATATATATATATATATATATATATATATATATATATATATATATATATATATATATTAGTATGCCTTTTGCTTGTGTATTTAACTAACGTTTACATATCAATTCAGATGGTACTTATGTGTATTTGATTTGTGTTCAACGAAATTATTATGATTGCTAGGATTTTTTTTTCTTTGGTGTTATTTATTTCAAAATTAAAGGTAGATAAATTTGGGTTATCTGACTCAATTTACATCCGATTTATTAGAAATTTAACGTTACAAATTATGTTCAATGTGTTGCGGGCAAAACAACATTTTTAATTTTTATTGAATTTCAATACATGTATAGTGTTTGTTAAGCAAGTGTTTTTTTCATTGTACACAATTGTAACCTTAATCGTTTCGCACAACGTTTACGTTACTACGTAATATATAATTTAAAAGATTAGATGTTTTGGACGGCGTTTGAGTGATTTACTGGTTGTACAGAAATTTCATTCAGATAACTTTACGATGGCCATTTTTTTGTTATTTTATTATATAACTCATACCTTAACATAAAATTTGAAAGATAATTAGTCTTTCTGATCTGGTTGATATCACTGAAGTTTCATTAAGCTGTAACGTAGGGACTAGTGAGAAGTTCTCGATTTGAGCGTTTTTTTTTTATTTTTTTGGTAATAGATCTCTTTAAAAGAAATTGTAGAGTATAAAGTAACGTAATTATGAAGTCGTTGACCGAACATCTGATTGATTTTGCATACAAGGGTATTGCAAAAAGTCACAAACACTTTGAAGTATTTTTACAGGTATCGACCTACCGATTGTAGACATTTTAGTGGCTTATTTGCTAAACAGGTAAGCGAATTTAAGCGAATTTAATTATTTATTATGGCAGCTAGGTAACTTATTTTGTAATTTAGGTATTACATCCCGATTTCGATGTTTGATAAAATTTAGGATTTCAATGTTTGATCGCGTTTATTCAGCTTTGTGGTTACCGTATTGATCACTTATTTTTGGGTTAGTTGAGCTCATAATCTTTGAAGTATGTTTATCGAAATATTTAATGAGTTTTGGGTTTTATTTCGCATTTTGTGGCTTTCATATTTTATGCTTAAGATTTAATTGAAGTTTAGGTAAACTTTGCGTAAAGATCTTTGGAATACAATTTTTTGAGTGAACGTTTTGGTTTCCTGTTAGACCAACCTAAGACCTGTTCATGACGTTTTCCCTGTATAAGTGGTTTTAACAGGTGGCGACTTTTTTATAGTCTTTACACGATTTTGAGGATTGTGGAGTTGTGACGAGTGCCCCTGTACAACTTCTAATTGCCCACGCCACTGAGCAATGCCATGGCACAAACTGATTTTACCGGCTGGATGCTCTAGTGAGTATTTAGCCTGTAACAGACATTCATGATTTGAAAAATGTGGAACCTTATTTTTACTTACTGCCAACAAGGGACCAGATGAAGTCATTTCTTTTTTAATGGACTATATTAATGCGAACATCGACGAATCAGTAATCAAGCGACTTCGATTGGCCTGATGTGACAATTGTCCAGGTCAAAACAAGAACTATGCTCTAATACGAATGTGTGCTGCTCTTGTGCAAACAGGTAAATTTGAGAATGCAGGACTTATTTATTTACTACGCGGTCGTCCATTTATGCCATTTGATCGGGATTTTATGAAAACGCTTTTGGAAAAATATGATAGAATTTCCAGTATGGACACATACACTGAGACTATTGTAAAATCTAGTAGAGCTGGAGAGTTAACTGTTAAAAAATAACAAGTGATGCAATTTTAAATTTTAGAGGTTGGTGGACAGAACATTACAAGAAAATTGTTACGTATGAAGAACCAAAGAAAAAATTGGCATTTCTCAGTTTCGTCATTTTATCTTCAATAAAGAAAATCCTGGAACCTTTCTTGCTAGAAACTACATAAAACCTTTTGCTAACTTTGACACAAAATAAAGTTAAATTTCCAACATTAAAGGCCTATCCTGACGAAAAAGTACTAGTTGTGGAAACGAAAATAAATTGTATGAAACTGTTGATGGGTTATGTACACGAAAATGTTGGATTTTATGAAGATATTCAAAATTGGCCGAAGAAGTAGAGTAGCTCCAAAGCACAGTTGAAGATACAGTTTCTACGAATTAGAATTTGTGTAATTTTTTTGTATTATATTGTCAATAAAAATTTTTCAAACAGAATAACTAATTTAAAGAACGTTTTCTTTGTTGAAAGGGGTTAAGTCATACAACTTTGGCCACCAAACTCAAATCGATAACGGATTTCCAAAATTTTCAGATCTATTCTAAACATACTTGAAAATTTGATAGAAGTTAGCACCGTTACCAAAAAAATCATAAAATTTTCCACTTCTGCAAAAAAACAGTTTTAATCGATTATCTCAAAACATTAAAAAGTGACTTATCCCTTTTCAACAACAACCGATTCAAACAGCTTTGAACAACAGCAGCGTTATGGTAACGCACTTCGTCCAGTTGAAACTACAGGTATTTTCTAATTTGAAGAGGCACATTTTGTATAAGAATAGGATTATCATCCCATTCACAGGGAAATCCCAATATCTTCTAAATGGCCTTTGAACTTCTCTAGTATTACGTGGGTTTTTAATTTTTAATGTCCTAGTTATTCTTTACTAAAGTTTAATTTTATAGTTGGCTTCATACGTTTCTCAAACTGTTATATTAATAGCAGCTTGATGTTTATGTTTTAATTTTTCAACTTTGACTAGATTGTTTCAACATTTTTAACAATTTTAATAGATATTACTACTAACGAAGATAACTGTAAGTGTTATCGAAGAAATATTTGAAGCCTCGCTTCCCCTAGCCCCGTGAAAATAATTTGTGTGTCTTTAACCTGCCTAAAACCAAGTAAGAATGTAACGACTTTTAGCTTTCAATCTACAACATACACAATATGTAGGTATAGAAGGTTATGCATTAGATTTTTTTTTCACTAAAGCTAAATGGACCTATTAGCTCATTTTAAAACGTTTGGCAAAGTGTGCATGTTTGTGTGCGTGTATGCGTGTGTGCGTGTGTGCGTGTGCGCGTGTGTGCGTGTGTGCGTGTGTGCGTGTGCGCGTGTGTGCGTGTGTGCATGCGTGCGTGCGTGTGTGCGTGCGTGCGTGGGAGTATGTTTGTTTGTGTGTGTTTGTTTGTGTGTGTTTGTTGTGTGTGTGTGTGTGTGTGTGTGTGTGTGTGTGTGTGTGTGTGTGTGTGTGTGTGTGTGTGTGTGTGTGTGTGTGTGTGTTGTATGTTTGTGCATGGGTTTGTATGTTTGTGCATGCGTTTGTATGTGTTCGTGCATGCATGAGTGCGTACGCGCGCGCGATAGTGTGTGAGGTAACGATAACTCCATAACGGCAACACCTACTTACTTCAAATTTCGTATTTAAGCTTGTTTTCGTTTCCTCTGGATCTGTTTAGCTTTGAGTGACATTTAGCAGCAGAGAGGGGAGAGTGGTTATTCGGAGCACCTTTTGGCTTTTATAAAATATTGAAGCAGCTTCCAGTGATATAAAAATGCCAACATACAGACTTTAAACGTATCAGTTAATTGTATTCTGTCGTTGAGTGAAAAATAGGGAACACGCTAATATAAAATTTCGTACCGTAATGCTGTCTCAATCTTTTCATTCTTCCTTGCCCCACCATCCACAAACTCGTGGCGGTATAGTGCTGACACCGTTACGAATCATTTGTAACCATGCATACAACAGCCAGCTGATGTTTACATTTTGTGGTTTTGATACATACGCCAACGCGCACTTGCGATTAACGCTTTGAATAGAGCCATTGAATAATTTTCACTCAACGATAAAGCGAAACGTCGAAAGAATAAACTAAGTCCGCAGAATTAGCAATTGTTGAATCTTTGATATTATTACGGAATAAGTGTTACGCACTGATTTATTAGAAACATGAAGAGAAATTATTGTTTGTATTTGTATTGTTGACATTAATGGTTTGTATTAGTTTAATATTGTCACAAATTTCGTTATATAAGCTAGTTAACGGATAAAATGTGTCTGCAAAAAGCGACGACTACGGATTTCTAATACTTTTATTTTAGTTGCACCTCGCACAACACGATGATATGAATAACATTTTTGCAAAACAGAATAAACAATCTAAAAGATAATTGCAAATGATAATCGTTATACAACAATCAAATAATTAGTATAAATTAAAAAATAATAAATACCGATTAAGAATAATTGAAGTAATACAGGTTTTGCAAATTTCGTGTAAAAATTAATTCATTAACAGAGCAGCTAAATGAGTCACCTTGTGACATGTGAGAGCATTTTACGAAAATATAAGAAAACAAGAAGGAAGTCAATACCTCTTGTACCGCAAAATATCTCTTACACGCTAATAAAGGGAAGTAGAAAAAATAAGGCTTCTTAATATTTTATGATAACGGATGTTACCTGCTTGTTTTTTCGGAAGTGGTCAGCGGTATCGTCACCAAACTCCACGTTGTATACCTGCTACAATTTTTAGAGAGAGATTTTCTGTAGAAAACTACAAACTAATGTAATGTACCCACGCCAATGCTGGATGGAGTGAGCAACTAGAAATTTAAATTAAGTAACTAACATAAACAAAAACAATGCCGAACTGCGATTGTTAATCAAGTTCCCTTCATGACAATTTTCTCAGAGACAGACTTTATCAAGAAGATCTATATTAACCTAATCAATGTCGTAAACCTAAAAGTGTATTATTTAACAATAAATAAAGTTCAAGTAGTAATAATCTGTATCTATTAGTTTATGCAATTAATTATGTAAACGAAAACGCTATCGCATCGTAAAAAAACGTTCTACTACTTGATAACGAAACCTTTCACGCAACGGTTCGAGACAAATATTGGATGCGACTGAGAAATATCGGTACAAAATGCAAGGCAGCTTCGTTTAAATCTGGGTACAATCGCGTGCTAGGGCGACATTTATTACAGTGTCGCTTATTTCCTACTTACTACTTCGTTATTTAATGGTTCTGTGCAATTTTTTGATACCAGGCGTAAACTCCGAAGGCAGAGTTCAAGTGTCATTTGAAATGTTTGCGATATCTAAATAACGATTAATTTTATAAGAAAATGTGTAGGCATGTTTTTTAAAGAAAATTTAGTCTCAAATGAGTTTTCTTTATGACGGTTCTCAACATAAAGCAAACAGCCTAAAAATTAATTAAATAGGATTGAAAATACTTAAATTGTATTATCGGTATTTTATAGACTTTTTTAATGTAACATTCAGCATAAATCTGTGAGGATATATCTATCACCAAGCCTTTATTAGTTATTAGTTATTAGTTTAAGTATTCTAACTCTCCCATGAATGCATATCCTTGAGTGACTGTGTTTAGTTAAACGAGCTATGTATACGCATACTTTACTGTCCGAAACTCACCAATATGACGCTCGCAATAAAAATAATATAATGGTCTCTGGTTGTGTTACTAAAAGTCAAACTAGTGCTAACATTTTATCAATGAAACAGTTTAACCATATTCCACTTTACTTTAGATCCTTACCGTATAAGTTAAAGCAACCTATGAAGCTGATTTTGATTAGTAAGGGATTCTATGCTTGTTATGAGCTCCTCAAACATAAATCTTGAATTAATACAATTAAACTAAATATACATGTAATTAAATTTCATTCATTGTTCTTTGCTTGACGAGTGTAAGTATTAAGGAATATTCTTGTAACATGACATGCATTAATTACCTTTGCTTTCTTGAGGGGGATGTACGTGTTGTAGTGCAGATCTAGAGTAACCAGCATATGATGTAGGTTTTTAGCTATGTCGCCAGCTGCTTGATATGACGATGGGTACAATTAATACTTGCTGCAGGTTTCAGATCCTTCTTACTCCAATAGCTAGTTCTTGTTATGTTTGTCTCTTTTCTTCAAGGGGTACTGCTATATTAATTATTATATGGCAAATTTTGCTTTGTTTATTTATGAATGTAATACCTGGTCGATTGTGATATATTGTTTTATCTGTTTGGATGATTAGATCGTAATATAGTTTGTGTGTTGAGTTTTGCAGGACTTTTTCAGGGCTACAGTTATAGTAGGGTAAATGTGTATTTATTAAGTTGTATTTAAATTCCATTTTTTGATGAATAATTTCTGTTACTTGGTTAAGCCTATGGAGATACTCTGTGTTTCCTAACAATTTCCAGCCAGAGATGTATTATTTCTGGGGCCTGCAAATTATTACTACTATTTTTTTATTTTTGGTAGGGTTCGACTGCCAAGGTCATATCTCCTTTACTGCACGATTCTAAAAGTACACGTTCCTATATGTACTAATTCTATATATCAAGATATAACCCGGTTTCTTTTAAGTAAGCTAGTGTATTTTTAGCGTTGTTTGCGTTGAAGTTTGCAGAGTAATTTGTCAGTATGTTATGACGTAGGCGTTCAACAGAGTATAGTGGGCAATCACTTATTATGAGGGTCATTGTGAAGGCTATATTGTAGCGGTTACAGTACGGAAAAGTTATATCGTTAAGTAGATGTTGATGGGTAATTTTGGTATGCCCTGTCCTCACACGATGCATCTTCACATTCTCATCCCTTGATGAATGTGGTAGTGTAAATAAGTGCTTCACTATGGGTTCTATTACGGAAAGGTGAGTATTTATGCGTGCCCATTTCTCCTGTCATCTCATAGTACATTTCTCCTTTAAGTATCTTGTGACTTCAGTTGCTACCGCAAATTTGACGTCAGTTTGCTCGCTAAATGTCGCTTGGTAGGCAGCTTGATCTGCCTGTTTATTTCCAGGGATTCCAACATGGCTGGGGACCCAGACAAATTCAATTGTTTTCCCCTGGTCGAATATACTGTTTAAAGCGGATTGGCATTTTATGTTCATCGGATCTAAGAGGTATATATGATATATGCCATTTAAAAAATTTTTACAATCCGTCACAATTAAAAACCTGTTCTCAGCTGTCATGGAACGGCATAATATTGTTTGCCACATAGCGTATTGTTCAGCAAAAGTAATCGACGGTTTAGAGTCCAACCTCCATTGATGTGCTACACCCTCGGTAACTGTAGCGCTACCAACTCCTTTTATAGTTTTGGATCCATCTGTATAGACAAGTTGGTGCAAGGGATATTCGCTGCAGATATTCTCTTGTAGGTAGGTATGGTGTTTTGTAATTTTCTTCTTATAAGTCGCTAAATCCCTTCTTATTTTTATTACAGGTATCGTTCATGGCACAGCGTCCAACATCGTATCATCCAATAGTGTTAGGAGGATTATGCCCGTCTGTCCCAGATGCTCTTGAAACCTTACACAAGCATGCCGGGTGATGGTAGGTCGTGATCTATACGCCTGCATGTCTACATGAAATATAATGTTATTAGGGTGTAGTGATAGTGACATGTAGATTGTAGTTAGTTGTGTCCTTCTAGTTTCCAAAGGTGGAACTCTCGACTCACAGTATAAGCTGTTTACTGGACTGGTAGGGAAGGCTCCGAGACATTACCTGGTGGCAGCGTTATGAACGGTATTTATAGTTTTAAGCAAGGTTTTATGAGCTGATGAATATGCAGCCGTAGTCAATTTGGGATAATACTAAATCCTTATATATTCTTAACAACCATTTCGTTTCTGAGCCCCACTTTGTATGCGCCAGTACTTTAATTATATTTAAGCTTTGTAAGCATTTGTTTTTTAGTCTGTGAGGTTTCCAGGTAAGGGTATCATCAAACGTAAGGCCCAAGAACTTTTCGATTTTATTGCATCGGATAGGTTAGTCTAACAAAAATAGTAATCGTCCGTAGTGCGGTTTTCGTAACCTACAGAAATGTACGCACTGGGTTTTTTCTTCAGAGAAAGCCAAACCAATATTGTTACTGTTTTTAACTATTTTGGTAATCGCGGATTGGAGAATACGGCTTATTTGTCCAACAGTTTTGGCCGAGTAATATATGGCGATATCGTCGACGTATATACATTTGCCGACATCACTGGAGACATTCATGGCAATATCATTGACTACTATTGTAAAAAGCGTACAGCTTAGGATGTATCCTTGAGGAACTCCATTTTCAAGGACTTTTGTATCGGACAGCTTGTTACTCGGAAACGCCTATTAATGAGAAAGGGCTTTACTAGTAACGGCAATTTACCTCTCAGGTTTAAATCAAAAATCTTTTCTAGCATACATGTCTTCAGGACATATCATACGCCCCCTTAATACCAAAGAACACAGCCACCAAGTGGTTTCTTGTACGGAACGCCTTCTGGACAGCGTGTTCCAAAAGGACTAAGTTGTCTGTGGTTGATCTATGCCTTCTGAAGCCGGATTGGTGTTGTACTAGAAGATTCTATTTTTCGAGGTGCTATTGCAGTCTAGTATTTATCATCCTCTCCCATATCTTTCCAACATAGCATGTGAGACTGATAGAGAAGTAGCTGGCTGGACTCGGATTTTGCGCAGGTTTTAGGACAGGTATAACTATCACCCCCTTCCACTCATCCGGGTAAGTACCTTCATCCCATAGTTTGTTCTATAGTTGTAGCAGGCTCATTTTTATTTCAGTTGTGAGATTGAACAACATTTCATTGGATATCAGGTCATGTTTTGGCGCTGTCTTTTAGCTGCGTTTTAAAGCGAACTCAAGTTCTTCGATGGTGAAGGGTACATTATACTCTAAGTCTCGAATGTTATCAAAATGAAGTTCTATTTCTGTTTCATTTTTAGTTTCAGAGAAACTGGGTGGATAGTTTGCAGAGCTACCAGTATTTGCAAATTGGCTGGCCAATGAGTTTGCAATCTCAGTCGGATCATCGGTGATTACATTTTGGTGGGTTTGTATAAAATAAATTGAATGACTTATATCTACCGTTAATTGCATTAATCTTTTTCCAGGTGTCGTTAATGTCTGAGCTTGCCGAAATGGTTGTTGTATATTGGATTCAGCTTTTTCGTTTGCATTCGAGCACAATGCGCCTACTAATAGCTCTGGTTCTCTTGAACACAATGTGATTTTCAACCGTTGACTGCCTTTGATATCTTCTGAATGCTGCCTTCTTATTATTGACGGCTACCTTGACCTCATGATTCCACCATGGTAGAGGTCTCTTCCCCGTCTTTGGTATGCTGATTTCCGCTGCTCTCAATATTCTATCGGTTAATGTATCAACGGTAATATTTGCAGGTATTGTGAGTTTTTGACGGAACAGTAACCAGTTAGCGTTCGCAGAGATGAATCATCTAGTTACTGCCCTATCCATAACGGTGATGTCCGACTCGATATTTATCGGGAACTGGTCGCTGTTGTGTAAGTCATTAGTGACGTTCCACGTGAATCGGGATGCTAGTGTTGGCGAAAAGAAGGTCAGGTCAAGTGCGGCAAAAAAATTTGAACGAGCCTTTTGCAATGTTGGTGACCCATTGTTGAGGAGGACAACGTTGTTCCTAGTTAACCAGTCTGCAATGTCGCGTGCTTTAGCGTCGATTTTTGTGGAACCCCATAACGTGTTATGAAAATTAAAATCTCCCGTCACTAGAAATGGTGTGGGGAGTTGTTCCACAGTGTATTCAAGGTCTGGAATCTCCCAGTTGTCATCAGGTAGGTAGATATTACATATAGACATTTTTATCGGTGTACTTATATTAACGGAAATCGCTCGGAGAAGTGTTTTTAAAGTTATCTGTTCGAAATACACAACATTTCTGATAGTCACAGCTACTCCACCCGCTACTCGTTGTCTATTGTCAACGTCATATCGGACGATGTCATATCCTTGGAGAGAATATAGTTGATTAAGTTTCAGGTGAGTTTCCTGAATACATAAACACATCTGGTTCAATTCATGGAGGAGCTTTTTTAAGTCTGTATATCATACCGCAAGACCTCTACAGTTCCATTGAATAATGCAATTATTCGATGCGAATGTTACACTGAGATAAAAAAAAATATAGTCGTCTAACGGATTAAAATGCTCACAAAAAAAAAACATAAAGTGTTAAAAAAATAAATATAATAATAGGTAAAATATAATCACAAAGGACGTGGATATTTGCACAAATAGGTAAAAAAAATATCACAGTTATTTATCACAGATGCGTACATGACTAGTTTTCAGCCACGTATTGGCCCCGTTGACTCCTAGGCCCTCTGGGTTTACCTTTAGACCACCGCTCTTTTTTTTGGATTTTTTGCTTGTTCTAACACTGCCTCATCAATTGATGCATTCAAGAGCTCGTCGATTAGGATCGTGTTAGTTCCGTCTTTCTTTTTTCCTCTCGAGATTCGTCATCCATATCCAGACATGTTGGATTGGTCGGAGGTGTGAAATTTGGATTTATGTGGTCGTCGGTTATGATTGATCTCGGCCTGATATATTGAAGCATAATAGAGGTGAGTTCTTTAATCTCTTGTTTAACAATTTTTTTAATTTCCGATACTAGGTCTCATTTATCAGTGATGGTATGCGCAACAACATTTGCAAATGAATTACCTGTCGTAACGAGACTTCCTACCATACGCCTGGTCTCAGGGTATGACACTTTATGGGTAACTTTTATTTCCTGGATCTTAAGCTCCTGTTGTTATGTTTCACAGATTTTAGAGTTTGCAGCATGGTTGCCTTTACAGTTTACGTACATTATTGGATCGTCGCATGATCTATCAGTATGCATGGGCTTCCTACAGACGCATTGCTGTATATTCTCACATTTAAGAGTAGTGTGACCAAACCCTGGCATCTGAAGCAGTGCATTGGTTGTGGAATATAAGGTCGCACTTTAAGGATATAGAAGGCTGCATTAATTATGTTAGGGAGTTGTGGAGAGTAGGAGGTAAGCATCAGATTGGAGGTGTCTACGAGATTACCGCCAACCTTAGTTCTAATTCATTTAACCGCCACAACATTTTTATTATTTTTTGTTCAAATTTGTCCCTTTCAAAACTCATTGTGTAAGTTAAATTTGTTGCTCATACAAATTTTACATTCTACTTGTTTTACCCTTAAATGCTTTGCCGTTAATTGCAATTATTTCTAGTAACCTCTCAATTTCTGATTTGGTTTTCCATTATGTCATTGTTACGTAAGTGCTCTACCTGTAAGTTTTGTTGTAATTTAGTTATAATTTTAGTTTCGAGATGATAAAGTAAGTGTTGAAACATGTCGCTTTAAGATCAAGTATATTTATATTTAATCACAATAAAGAATTCCATGGGGAACATGTGCGTATTAAATTCATACATCCACAGCCTTTTCATAATTATGCAATACTTTTAGCATTGATTAAACAGAGAAAAGTAGACATTTCACCCAATTTTTCTTAGGGTTTGTTTCGAGTTTGGTTCACAAAATTCAGATTAAGTTAGAAAATTTCACTTTTGTTCAAAACATGTATGTGACATCATACCTTCATTATCCTTCCATCTGATTTGAATGAGATAAAATTTTGGACAATACCGTTTAAGGAATTAAAATAGAAAAATATGGTTACATATTTGAATTATGTTTAGTTATGGAAACATATATACATAGTTTATACAACTGCTATATCAAAACATCACGTTCATTTAAATAATTAGGTCGTTAATTAACAATAAGCACCTAGTTATAAAATACTCACACAATTTGTGCAATATTGCGTACTTATTAGGGCTTAGTACCCTCCAGGCCCTGGAATAATGGATTTCCGATAACGCTTTAATTACTATAACAGCTGTGTACGAGTAGTGAGGTAGCCCGTGCTGCTGGAGTCGTGCTATGTGTCGCTTGTAAAAGAGAAATGACAAAGACGTATTGAAGAGCTGTCGCTATTTTGAAATCACAATCTAAATTATAATGTAATTACATAGAACAAAGAAGTTTTGGTAAATTTTAATTGATTTGTAAAATTACATTACGCACAGAAGCGTAGATTTATAACATATTTAAATCTTCTAATTATAATACTAACGGAGCAGTTTATTGGACAAATATTTACATTGTTAAAATTCCGGTAAAGGCATCCAAAAAAAAAAAATTAATTAAACACGTGAAGAATTGAAATAAATACCAATTAAATTATGTTTTATGGAAAAGCTACCAATTTCATGTATCAATGTTGAGTAGTCATGCAATTTTTATGTTCCTTGAGTACAACATGTTTTATCATTAATAAACTGGTTATATAACAAAAAATAATCATAGTTTCTATTATTATACAAAATCGACGAATTTATAGATATCCATATAATAAGATACATAGTTTTAGGGCATGAAAATGTGTATTTTAAGGTTCCGATACCAATTACAGATACCTTCCTCAGTAAATGATAATATACTGTCAAAAATTGTTTAAGATGTCTAATAATTATATGAAATTTGGAAAGAAATTCAAGCTTGCTACAGAAGTTAGGAAACGTATATAAGAAATCTAGTTTAATAAAATCTAATCTAATTACAGTATCGAAATTAAATAATTTTAATTTCAAAGTGGTAAAACCGTTTACAACTAAAAATTTAACATACTAATTAAATTACTAGTTAAAACACAAATCCGACCTGTAATAGTTATTCTACAGCGAAAATAATGTGTGTATAGCTATGCATGCTAAATTAGTACAATGCTGTAATATCTTAACGTACTTAATAGATAACACATTTACTTTGAAACAAGCAAAATATATCCACGTACAATATAAAATTAAAAAAACACCGAACGCGTTTCGATAGCTACGCTATCACGATCAGCGGTCGACTAGGGCGAACTAAAGAAAATTTACAACATATATACCATCAGCAAGTAACGCTTTGTTGATTATCTGACGAAAATGAAAGTGAAAGTTATGAATGTTCAATGAGTTCTGAGTAGCCTAAAGGTTCTTGATCATCATTATTGATTGGAATTTGTTTGTTTTTGGAGATCTCTAAACTTTCATAACATTCAAGTTCGTGCTGATTACTAACATGTTTGATTAATGACACCTTATCTACTGCACGATTTTTATCAAACATGTGTAGGGCTACGGCAGACTTGTCCCAATGTTTGTATTTTATATGAGCTAAATGTTCTTTAATGCGAATTTTGATAGGTCGTTTAGTGTCCCACATATGTTTGTTCACAACTTTTACAATTAATTTTATAAATCCCGACCTATCCAGCTTATCCACTTTATCTTCTGGATTTCGTAAAAGAGTTTGCAAACTATCACCTGACCGTTTTCAAATTAATTTTGGAAAAGATTTTAGATAGCCCTTTCTATAAGCAGGATAATTTGGTAACTATACATACTTGTTTCTATTTGTTCTGTAGCGTTACCTACTGTAGTTACTTTGTTAACCCTCACCCTGTGTGTCTGTTTCCTAACAATATTCATAACAATTTCATCTCAAAACCCATTGTACGCAGCAATTCCTTTAATAGTGCGCAATTCTTTACTATAATTTTGAACTAAAAGAGGAAAATTAAGCAATCTATGAACCAAACAGTTAAAAGCCGCGAGTTTATGCCTTCTACAGTGATTGAGTCATTGGTTATGAATCTTAACTTAACTTAAAACTCGATTAGTTTTGATTAGATACGTGGATGATATGTTTGCCATCCTTAATACTAAAATTTGTAGTGTTGAGAACTTCATAGAAACATTAGTAGAAGGGGGGGCACTAGACGCCATCTTGGATTTTGACGTCACAAGACAGGCCACATGGTAGACCGTATTTTTCACCCTTATTTTTAATGGTTTATTTTCGGAGGCCTTTTTCAACCCTAATTATTTTTACTCGCCAACGTGGGGGGCGCGTTTTTTCACCCCTATTTTTTTTTACACACCCACGTGTGAGACAGTATTTTCAACCCTTTTTTATCCCTAATTTTTTTTTTACATACCCACGTGTAGGACGTAGTTTTTCACCCCTATTTTATGACAGCTCACGTATAGGACGCGTATTTTCTACCCTATGGTTTCTTTTCGAAGGTCAACCCTAATTAGAGCCTTTTTGCACATGCTCACGTGATGGGCTGGGGTTGGTCTTGGGGCTGGGGGCTGGATTGGTCTTGGGATAAGTCTTAGGGTTTGGTCTTGGGGCTGGACCTGGAGCTGGTCTTGGGGGATTGGTATTGGACCTGGGGCTGGACTTGGAGTTGGTCTTAGGGTTATTTTTGACGGTCATCTAATTAAGGTCCTTCTGGCTATATTAAGAGCAGTGCCCCTCGAGGTTAGGCAGTTGCACGTGTTCTGATTGGAAAAGATTTTTATTTTGTCTATTTAAACGAAGTTGCTGGTAGAGTATCTGTTAGTAACGTTTAGCGATTCAAGATGGAAGGTCAGTTTAAGCACCCCTTTTCATCGATAGTTGCGGGTCCGTCGGGATGTGGCAAATCGTATTTTATCGTTGATTTTCTAAAAAATATCGAAATCGCCTGCGATACAGCTTTTGAAAAAATTATCTGGTTTTTCAGTTAGTGGCAGCCTTTACTCAAAGATCTCTCTGTGGAGTTTCAAAAGAGTTTACCTGATATGGAACAGTTTGACGGGGAAAAACCTGTCTTAATAATAATTGACGATTTAATGCGCGAAACTAACGACTCTGCGGTTGATATTTTTACAAAGGGCTTCCATCAAGGATTGGACAGCGGGATATTTCTCTCAACGCCCATTACATAATTTTGTTTAAAAACCCACGTGACAGAGCTCAGATACAGCATTTAGCAAGACAGATTTCGCCGGACAACCCAAAATTTTAGAAGCGTACCAAGATGCTACTTCAAGCCCGCACGGATATTATTGTTCGATTTAAAACAGAATACACCGGATGTGCTACAGAACAAACATATTCGGGCTTCAAGGTACCTGCCAGGTATATATAGCGAAAAAAGGGTTTAAGTCTCAGTCATAAAGATTACATTATATATGATGGCAGACGTTTTAAGCGAGAACACTGATATCTTACGTGCATTAGCCAGATTAAGTAAAAGTCAACGTGACGCTTTATTGAAATGTTTGGATAGTGAGCAGGTAGAGTGTATTTGCGAGTGTGCACATAACATTTTAAAAGGTCGCGTACCTCTGTCAGGTGATCAGAAGCAGCGACTCTCTCAACATAAGCACACTTTAAGACGCTTGGCACAGAGAGTCGAATCTATAAAAAAGAAGAAACAGTTTCTTGTAGGGAAAGGTGGTGCATTTCTACCACTCCTGTTAGGACCATTACTCGGAGGAATTCTGGGTAATCTGTTTCAATAACCATGGACCACATTCTGAAAAAGATGATTATTCTACCGATGGACTTTATACAGCGCTTACAGGCACCAGATGTTACACAAAACAACATTTCAACGCAGCTGGGTAACGATATGGATAAAGTTTTAAAAACCAAAATGACTGACCATGACAAATGGTAGCATTACAACCAAGTTCTTCAAAGGTATCTACACTTTTCCAATCAGTTACGTCAGCCCACCAGCATAACAATCAGCGGTGACGCTGTTGCTGATGATATTAGAGATTTACCGCAACGCAAAAGTCTGACAGACGACAAGATAGTATCAACGCTTCCGCCTTCATATAAGAGAAAAGGCGCGAATTTGTTACGTACACTGAATACGAGCAGCGATGTTTTTTGGGATGAAAGGAGTACTGTCACAATAAAAGGCTAGATCATACCACATTCCAACATTATCGATCTGGTTGACGAGACGTTAAGAATACGAAAAACCACAAACCCACGCGGTTGCCGTCAGTTTGCGACGTACATTAAAGAGATAAATATACCGCGAGAGTTTATCGGAAATACGCAAAGGTATGATGTTTCTGTATCACCCAGCGATAAACGGACCCTCACAACTATAGGTGAGAATTACGATGCTGATAGTGAAACGCGGGAAACACCAAGAAGAATCTCACAGAGAAGAAGAAGAGGACTTTCACTAGATTGGGATTCGTAGCGGCCATAACATGGATGCTGTATACTATGATCCCTCTCACCCAGCAGGGTTTGCTGGTATAACACCTTTAACTAATGCTGTAAAGGGTAGATACGGTGAAGTAAAAAACTGGCCACAGACAGGAAGCTTATACGGTACTTAAAGCAGTCAGAAAAAAGTTTCCACGAAATAAATATATTGTGAGTAACCTTTAAGAGTTGTGGCAAGCGGATCTTTGTGATATGCGAACTTTAAGTAAACACAATAGCGGATACAACTACATACTAACGGTAATTGATGTATCTAGCAAGAGAGCATGGGCGAGAGCACTTAAAACGAAGACAGCCTCATCTGTAATTGAAGCATTCGCGGATATTCTTGAGGATTGCGACAATACTCCGGCAAATCTACAGACGGATAAAGCCAAGAGTTTGTGGCGAGCTGTGTTCAAAACTTTTTCAAGAAACAAAATATCAACTTCTATGTAACAAATAATCCTGATGCAAAAGCATCTGTGGTTGAAAAATTTAATAAAACATTGAAAAGAAAGATGTGGCGTCATTTCACTGACAAAAATTCCTACAGGTATATTGATGTACTCGAAAGACTTGCTACTACCTACAACAATAGCCCTCATTCAAGTATAAAGATGGCCGCGCGGCTGTAAACGATAAAAACATTTTGGAAGTGTGGAATAACCTGTACGCGAAAGGTTTATTTCCAGTACGCCATCCTAAATATAAAGTCGGTGAGCATGCCAGAATCGCCAGAACTAAGTACACCTTTGAGAAGGGATATGAAACGAATTGGAGCGAGGAAGTTTTTACAATTAGTTGATAAAGATACCCTATTCAAAGTCGATAAGATTCTAGCAGGGAGGGGCCGTGAGCGATATAAACAATACCTGGTCAAGTGGCGTGGATACAGTGACAAATTTAATAGCTGGGTGTTAGCTTCGCCGCTGAGAGATATAAAAATAGAGTTTTACCTTACCTTATTGAGTAATAGCTCTATGAAGTATTTTCCTGGTAATATGACGTCAAGTTTTATTAATTGCCAAAACGAATAAGATTAACGGGCTCGTGGGTTGCAGGGATATCGGAAATTCAGTACCCATGTTATTTTGCCGCTGTAAGTGCAACAAATAATTTAGTTTATTATAGAACAGAGTCACCTGGCGAGAACGTGTCAGAAACGATATTAAAAAAGGCCGCAGAATATTTTCAATGCAACGAGAAGATCATCTATATTGAAGATGGCTGGTACGTGAAACAATTCGCTTCGGGAAATTATGCCAGCATAGAAGAAATTATCAGCGAGCTAAATAACCATGTACTAATAAGTAAATTGCTAACAATCGAATATCATAATCTAACTAAGCGCATCACTACGAAATTAACAACTGAGCTCTCGCTATTCTGATTCTCACAATGTCTAACCTTACAATCGGGCTATCGACCGTATCAGAAGACAGCCATGGAACCAATAACTCCTCACCCCGCTAGTATATGGGTAGGATTACCAACTCAGATGTTTGTTTGTTGCGACATCGTTGAACCGCAAATTGTGGGTGATGTTTTATCTCCGCTTATGCGCATAATAAATATTACTTCAGAAAACTATGCTTACGGGGGCCATAAAGATGTGGTTTTTTCACCTGCACACTACATACCGGTAATGACACGGGAATTTGAAAACATCGAGATTAATATAAAAACGGATACGGGTGCAGCAATGCCATTTGAGTATGGAACGTCGTGCCTGAAGCTACACTTTAAGAAAGTACAATAATGGTTTGCCCTTATCAGGAATATTATATGAATCAGGCCGGTAACGGTATCGGCTCTATCTACAAAGGTGCGCCATATCAACGTGGTCATGGAATAGGGAGCTGGTTAGGTGGTATATTTAAAAGTATAATACCGTTATTTAAGTTTGGCGCAAAGGCTATTGGTAAAGAAGCTCTTAGAACGGGTGCTAATATTCTTGGTGACGTCATAGAGGATCGACCTATTAAGGATTCGTTTCAAGAAGGATTTCACGAGGCAGGTAGAAAGCTTAAGCGTATAGCCGACGAGAAAATCGATAAAATGATGGAGGGTTGGGGTTATAAAAGAGTACGTCTGACCGATAATAATCGACGATATATTTTCAGGATAATGACTTTTCTACATGCCCGATCGTGTGAATGCGTCAAGTCCGAATTGGATTTGTTCGCTTTACCGTCGACGCAGACAAGTATCGAGAGTGGTGAATGGATATTTTATAAGTCCTTATCAGCTCTGAGTGATGATGCAGCACTTACAGACGCTGATGTTGTAGCACCGGTAAACAATTTGATTCATTCGCTTTTCTCACAGGTTGAGGTTTACTTAAATAATAAGATGGTGTCGCAACCAAATAACACCTACGCCTACCGTTCATATATCGAAACGCTGCTAAATTATGGAAAGGAGGCCAAGGGTTCACATCTAGGATGTACCTTATGGCACAATGATACAGCTGGACAAATGAATACACTGGGAAACGCAAATAACGGTTTCTCAAAACGTCAAGCACTTGTGGCTACCGGGAAACAGATAGAGATAATTGGTCACTTGCACTCGGATTTGTTTAATCAAGAACAGTTTCTCATAAGTGGTGTTGAGTTAAAGGCTAAATTTTTACGATCAAGAGATACCTTTAGCCTAATTGCGGCACTCGCTTCAAATTACAAGACGCGAATTATAGACGCCAGTTTACTGGTGAGACGTATGCGAATCAATCCAACTATTCTAATTGCGCACTCTAAAGCTTTAGAAACAACAGCCGAAAAATACCCTGTTACAAAGACCGACGTAAAAGTGTTAACTATACCTGCAGGCATAAAGCGAAAATCATTGGATAATGTTTTCCTGGATCAGTTACCTAAACGATGCATCGTAGGCTTTGTAGCAAATAAAGCCTTTAATGGTGACTACCCTCAAATCCGTTCAATTTTCATCACTGCAATATTAACTACATGTCGTTATATATTGACGGGCAACAAATTTCTTCGAAGGCCTTACAACTAGACTTTACAGCTAATGGTTTATATATAAGAGCGTACCACACCTTATTCTCTGGTACGGGTATTCATTTTTTGAATGAAGGTAACGATATATCGAGAAGCGATTACCCCAACGGCTACTGTTGAGTGTCCTTTGACCTGACACCTGACTTGTCTGCAAACGCTAGCACGCACTGGAATTTAGTTAGAAATGGCACCCTTCGGCTGGAAGACGGGTTTGGAGAAGCGCTCACCGTAACCGTTAACTGTTTGGTGTATACAAAATTCGATAACGTGATCGAGAGCGATAAACATCGGAATGTTGTAGTGGATTTTAGCTGTTAAAAATGGTAGCTCTAACCTGCAAGCTTCAGTGTACAGTAGCAGCCGATAGAAGATGGACGCATAATTGGACGTACAAGGGTTTAGTGGTGTTAACAACGAATTCATACCGAAAGAAATTGCCGTGATTACAGATCACGGTCGTTTATCGTTGATGCTAATAAAACCACCTCGAGGCTACTTTATATCAGGATCCATGTCACGTCAGATAAAATTTATGGAGGATAATTATCATGGGCTGAAATTATGGTGAGATCATGTACAATACTACAATTGTCGTGAGGAGTTGATGAGTGTGTTGCGCGCATTTAACAAAATTCACGCAAGAGCCGTGAAAAACAACAGTTTTTAAGGTTTCTTAACAAACCAATAGTAAACCTGGAAGAGACTGG
This sequence comes from Vesta saturnalis, assembly GCA_036346205.1. Taxonomy (NCBI): domain Eukaryota; kingdom Metazoa; phylum Arthropoda; class Insecta; order Coleoptera; family Lampyridae; genus Vesta; species Vesta saturnalis. The sequence goes on along the minus strand of JARFJB010002012.1, from coordinate 833,706 downwards.
CTGCCCGTCGATTAAACAGTTGAAAAAGGAAGCAAAACCATATATATGTTTAAACCATAACATCGGTGAGCCTATGTGTGCGCTGGAAAACGCCTTACTACTGCAAGACTGGAAGCATTCCAATTCCAAAGATGTATGCGGTACAAGTGTTGAGATGCTTGAAATCGATCCCCAGCCACAAGAAGAATGTGTTTCGGCTTGTATGTGCTTCTAATCAACTACCGAGATGCGCACCTCGACCGTGTGCAATTATCGAAAACACGGATCCTGCAAACAAACCAGGTCAGCACTGGACCGCTATCTACATTGACGAGAATGGTAACGGAGAGTATTTAATTCCTATGGACGAGTAACGCAAGGATATCATTTACGTTTCCTAGAGAAGAATTCCAGATGCTTCGTATACAATAAAACAATACTGCAAGACTACCATTCGTATGTGTGTGGACCTTATACCTTAATGTTTCTATATTTTAGATTTCATAATTTACCTGTATTTGATTTTGTAAAAAACTATTTTAGTACATGTTTAATTGTAAATGACGAGATAATCAGATTATTGTTTAACGCCTGTTACCCAACCATTCTATTCTGAAAATAAAAGAAATTTTTAGTACCTTACTTTTTAATTAAGAATTGCGTGATACCTACTGTTTTTTTTCTTTTAATTCAGCATGTGGTTTTAAAATCGTGTTATAAAATTTATGATTTAGTGTTTTTAAAAGAAATTATGTTAACCATTTATATTGGTAATCAATTTTAGACTTAAATTTAACAGAGTTATATAATTACGTAATTAGTTAAAAGTAAACATGAACAGTGATGTCTTACTACATATTGTTGTGGAATTTAAAACACGTAATTATTACATTCCAAACTCTTAATGTTTTTATAAAACAATTTGTGTGATGTACAATATGAATATTTTTCAAACCGATTTGTTATTAATTATTTTAAGAGAAAGGTAAATAGAGTTGCAGTAAGTGTGATAAAGATAATAATGTTGTTTGTATATTTACACTCTAAAATTAATTATGGGAAATCAATAGCTAGTTTTACATCAACGTAGAAAGATGTTTTTAGTTTGATTAGACAAGCAACACAAAACAGTGACTATCACTGTAAGCAGTGCCTCAAAAACGTTCTTTAAGTATTTCAATGCAAGTAAAACAATCAGTTTTTAATATTCGTTTTAGAAGACAATATTGTAATAACTGTTATGTAATTAATTAACTTAATAAAAATTTGTTTCATTAGACCTGAATGTCAGTAATGTTTTCTGAGGATTTTTAATTATGACATTTACAATAAAATAAGTGTTCTATAATTAAATTTTACTGTCATTCAAATTTCCCCACGCAAGATCAATCCTTCACAACTGCTGTCTACAAGAACCTCCTTATTAGAGATACAACGTTTTCGTATAGGTAAAAGACCATCCATAGCATTTGACCATTTTAAAACAATAGGATCGATAATTTTAATAATATCTTATTAGGTAATATGCAATTTCCAACATTGTATGTGTGCAATTGCCAACCTCCAGGGGCACTGCTCTTAATATAACCAGAAGGACCTTAATTAGATGACCATCATAACCCTAAGACCAACTCCACGTCCAGCCCCAAGACCAAACCCTAAGACTTATACCAAGACCAGCTTTAGCCCCCAGCCCCAAGAGCAACCACAGCCCCTCACGTGAGCATGTGCAAAAAGGTTCTAATTAGGGTTGACCTCGAAAAGAAACCATAGAGAAAATACGCGTCCTATACTTGAGCTGTCGTAAAATAGGGTGAAAAACACGTCCTACACGTGGGTGTGTAAAAAATAATTAGGATAAAAACGGTTGAAAATACGATCTCACACGTGGATGTGTAAAAAATAGGTGAAAAACACGTTGGCGAGTAAAATAATTAGGGTTGAAAGAGGCCTTGAAAAGAAACCATTAAAATAAGGTGAAAATACGGTCTCCCACGTGGCCGGTCTTGTGACGTCAAAATCCAAGATGGCGTCTAGTGCCCCCCTTCTACTAACATTAAATTCTAAATTTCCGACAATACAATTCACCTATGAGATAGAGGAAAATGACAGACTCCCGTTCATTGATACTCTGGTAACAAGAAATGGTAGTAAACTAGATGTAGATATATACCGTAAGGAAACTAGCACTAAAAGATTTATAACCAATGACTCTAATCACTGTAGACAGCATAAACTGGCTTTTAACTTGTTGGTTCATAGATTGCTACATTGCCTTCAGCACCAGTACCAGGCATGTAGTAAGAACTGAGTAAATTTCCTTAAGTTCGATCGATAGAACACAAATATTAACCTTTAATACAGCGGGAAAGTCACTTACTCATTCACTCGGTATAACCATAATTTCTTTTATTAACAAAATTTAGTACATAATAATAATTATTATGTTTAAATATGTAACCTGCCTTTAATTATATTGTATTGTTATCGCAAGGTAATTAACGGCAGCGGGCAGAGCAGAGATGAATTGAGTAGTAGGTATTGACCTCGACGGGTCGACGCTAGTCGCCAGTCGGCAGTCCGATTGTTTGCTGATAGCACTGCACTGTTGTGTAAATTGTTTAATTGACAAATTGTTAATATCTAGTCTAGTTGTTTTTCTTAGCTGTCATCAATACGCAATATGCTTTATTTTTTCAAAATGTTTAAACAAATACATAAGCAAGCTTTTCAGTTAGTAAAATGTAAAATCAATGATTAACCATTAACTTTGTCTAGGTATCTATATAATAAAAATTTAAGTAATTGCTACTTTTAAAATACAGTGTGAATTTTTTACGGTTCTAAACCGTTATAAGTTGTCAACAACGTAGTGAGTGAATAAATTTGTTACAAAAAAGTGAGAGGTAAGAAGTAATATTCTAATAGTTTTAAGAATATCTGAGGATCGTTCATTCAACAAGGGACATGTCCATATTTTGTGAAAACACGTTTTTTTTTCAGATTTCGACTAAATTCTATCACTTCTATCGATATATCCATATAAAATTAAAAAAGCCGGTACTTTGGTGTTTTAAATTTTTACCTTAGCGTAACTAGCTCAAACAGAACAGGACATATCCAGTCCAGTATCTGTTCAGACAAAACAAGACATACACATACACTACACTTTTAGTACAACCAAAACTAGACATGTACATAACGTTTTATTAAATTTTTCCCAAAATATGAAGTAAGCATTTAAAAAAATATATTTAAGCATTACAATATGTTTTTAAGTATAAAACAGATATTATATTAATGCATTAAAACATATTTTACTAGGTACCTTTTGAAATAACACTCACTGTTACTAACGACTTATTTGTTTGTGGGCGTCTAGGTGCAAAAATGAGTTACCGAGATCGATTAGGCGCAGACAAAAGAAAAAGTTGCAAGAACAAGCCAATAAAAGATTAACAAAGATCACGACTTTTTGCTGCAAATACAGAAAATGGAGGCCAAGAAGCAGCTAGTTGTTATTTTCCGTTGGAAGTCAGCGAGAATGCTCTTGCAACTGGATCTGAAGCAAATGAACATGAAAATTTAGAGAGACAAGATGACCTTATCTGTATCACATTAGAAAATGACAGCAGATCTGATGTAGTATCCCAAAAGACGACGAAATACCTGCGATTTCAAAATGGCCTGATTTTAAGACTGATCATTTTATTAGAACTGTGATAATTTTTAAACCAAAGAGTGATCCCCTAGAAAATACTGAAAAAATTTATCAAGATGGAGACTAAGCTTATTACAGAAGATTAAATGAGAGCAAGTTTTATAGAGTAAAACCTAATGGAGGCAAAGAGGAGAGAGATACGATGCAAATGATAAAGCTGTCTATTGTTACCCGTGTAAATTATTTTTAATTGAAAAAAATAGTTTAACTGATTTTGGATCTACCGACTGGAAGCATTTGAAAAGTTTGCTCAAATCTTACGAAGAAAGTAAGTCTCATCTGAACTCCATGGTTACATTAATAACAAGATCATCATTAATTGGGGTTATAGAGACTGGCTTGAAAGAACAAGTAGAACGCTAAGCTGACTATTGGATAAAGGTCCTAAGAATAATTGTTGCCACCATTAAATTACTTGTTTCTCAAGGATTATCTTTCCATGGATCCAATGAGGATTTAACGAGTCGTCACAAAGGAAATTACTTAAGTTGTCTTGTGTATTAGGCTAAATTTGACAACTTCTTAGCTGAGCATTTACAGCGATATTCAAATAAAAGAAAAGGGTCAGTTAGTTATCTGCATCACCAAATTTGCAATGAATTCTCGTAAGTCATGAAAACAAAACCTGTAGAGAATTTTATACTAGATATTAAAGAAGCCAAATACTTCACCTTAACTGTAGACTCTATCCCGGACATCAGCCATCAAGACCAGCTTACCTTTATCCTCAGGTATGTACGGTAGTTGAGAATTCCTCGGTTTTATTCAGTTGGAGAGACACAGTGCAGAGTATCTAACAGATGTAGTTATAGATAAATTACAAAAGTTAGGCTTGGATATTGAAAACTGTCGAGGACAGACCTATGATAATACAGCAAGAATACGAGCATTGTCATCAACCGCTATTTATGTCCCATGTGCGAATCATTCTTTAAATCTTGCAGTAAACTTTGCATGTGAATCCAGCTTAGAAGTAACTGATTATTTCACCACTGTTCAAAGCATTTACACGTTTTTTTCGGCTTCTCCTCAAAGGTGGAATTTACTGAAAGAAAGCTGCAAATGTTCTGTAAAGAGATTGATTGAAACTAGATGGTCTGCCCGATTTGACGCTGTAAACAATTTACTTAAAAACTGCAGAACCATCAAACATACTTTTTTTCAGTTAAGCAATAATGAAGACGAAAAATCAGCAGTTCGAAAGGAAGCCAAGGCTCTGTACAATAAAATGGACACATTTCAGACAGCTCTATTAACATTGATTTGGACAAGAATTTTGCAACGCGTGAAAGCAACAAGCAAAACGTTAGAAACTGTGGACCTCAACGTGTCATTTGGAGTAGAATTAATGACATCTTTTGCCCTTTGTTGAAGAAATAAGAAATAATTTTAACGAAATTGAATTAGAAGCCAAAACTTTCTTTGCGATGACGGATATCTCAAACGTATTCTATAAAACTGACATTCAAAGAACAAAGAAAAGAAAACATTTTTGATGAAACAGGTAAAATGAAACAATTTAAAGGGAAGAGAGTTTCAGAATTGTCATCTTTAATGTTATATGCGACAATATTATCAAGATCTTTAAAAGAGTTGAATGCTATAAAGAAGTAACTTCAGCCTTTAGATGTTTTTTGCCATAGGTAAAGAAGAAGTCAAGATGTCAATTAATATTTTATGCGAGAAATATGAAAAAGATGTTGATGAAACCAAAGAGAACTCATATAATGAAATTACTCATTTTCTAGAATTATCCAATAATTTAAATAAAAATACAATTTATGAAAAATTTGATATCATCCAAAATGTAAAAGCAACTTTCCCCAATATTTTAACTTTACTGCAAATCTATTTGACGATACAAATTTCTAATGCATCAGGTGAGCGGTCTTCTTCAGCTTTAAAAAGAACAAAGACATATTTAAAGTCAAATTTGGGTCAAGTAAACCTAGACGCATTGTCACTATTATATATAGAAAATGACGAACTGGAGCAACTGAATTGTGATAGTATTATGTGGCAGTTTGCTAATACCAAGTCAAGAAGGAAAGTGATATAACTTTTGTCTTATGTATTGTTTGGAATGTGTTTCTTCTGTTTGTGTTGTTGGAATTTTCTGTTTTTTTATATTTTGAAATGTTACGTTTTGGAATTTTTTTTCATCTTGTTCTTTTGTTTTTAAAATTTATTGTATGGCTTTTACAATAAACATTAATAATTAAAGCATGTGTTTACTTGTTATAAAAAGCTGACAACGAATAGCAATGAAGGGGACCCCCAAATCTCCAGCGCCCAGGGTCCGAAGTTAGGTTAAACCGGCGCTGGTGGTACGTGGGCATATTTTGTTTGTTACAGATCCTGTCACAGTTCCTGTGTTCCAGATTTTTACTTTGAGGTCAAGGGAAAACAGCGAAAAACCTAACCATTACAACTGTCAACATTCTAACCTAGGTATACATATATAGGTATATCGTTATGCAATCGACTTTATTGCACTAGATCTAAATCAACTTTTTACCTCATTACCTAATTTTACAACGTTTTACAAAGCTTCAAATGTGTGTGCGTGTGCGTGTGCGTGTGCGTGTGTCGTATGCGTGTGGTGTGGTGTGAGTGTGCGTGTGCGTGTATGCGCGTGCGTGTGCTGTGCGTGTAGTGCCGTGCGGGTGCATGCAGTGTGCCTTTGCGTGCGTCTGCGTGTGCGTGTTCGTGTGCGTACGCATGTGCTTGTGCGTGTTCGTGAACGTGTGCGTGTGCGCATGTGTGCGTTTGCGTGTGTGTGTGCTCGTGTGCTTGTACGTGCGCGTGCGTGTGCGTGTCGTGTGGGAGTTCGTGTGCGTGCGTGTGCGTGTTCGTGTGCGCGTGCATGTGCTTGTGCGTGTGCGTGAGCGTGCATGTGCGTGTTCGTGTGCGTGTTCGTGTGCGTGTGTATGTGCTGTGCGTGTGCGTGTGCGTGTCCGTGTGCGCTTGCGTGCGCCTGTGTGTGTGTGTGTGAATGCGCGCGCGCGTGTGTGTGTGTGTGTGTGTGTGTGTATTGTACAGCTATTTAGTTGGGATCACGGCAACACGGATTGTCTTTATGACCAAGAGCTAAATTACGTTCCTCATGTGTGATGATTTATTGTTTGGGCTAAATTTTGCTCAAAATCTGTGTTGATACACCAATTGGTTGGGGACGCGGCAAAATGAATTCGCGCGATGACCAAGAGCTACATTTTGTTTCCCATGAGTTTTGTCGAGCGTTTGGGCTGAATATTGCCCAGAACCTATATTTTCCACCAATTTCGTTGAGATCACGGCAAAACTGATTGTCCTGGTTACCAAGATCTAAATCACGTTATCCATCAATTTTCACTGGTGTTTGGGATAAACTTTGCGCAAAGCCTACGCTGATACGCCAATGTCGTTGGGGAGGCGGCAAAATGGATTCTCTCTATGATCAAGGGCTAACTTCTGTGGCCCATGATTATTGGTCAGCTTGTACCTAATTTTCTAAATCTATAACTACACACCAATATGACATCGCCCAACATAGTCTTCTATATTCACCTCAAGTTCGAGAAGTGTACGATCACGTCTTCTTAGCTCTACTGGTAAAGAAATAATAGTTGATCTCCCTTCTATTTGTGGTTTAATAAGCTCCCAAGCAAATTTCTCAATAAAATTACTTTCAGAGATTTTTTTTAGTGGATGGTTTGCTTTATACACACAAAGGGCATTTATACCAGATATATTCAAGAGATCATAGAAGATAACCAGTGACCAACGACGCGTGTTTCTTGCGACATTGTAATTTACACACAATTGGTCCATCAGGTCTACACCAATTTTAGTACGGTTCTAATCGGTAATTATTTCTGTTTTTTATATCGCGCGTTTCTGAATCAATAGCCGTATCATGATGCATTAACGACAGAACAATTACTGTCTTATTTTTTTAGTACAATAAGAAACCATTGGTATATCCTCTTCGAATCCAAAAGTGATATATTTTCCCTTTGCTTATTTGACAGAAACTGGATAGGAATCTCACGTTTATTTTTTCTGATTGTACGAATATATGTTAGTTTCAATTGCAGTAATTTTGTTGTCAAAGGAATACTGCTGAACCAATTATCGCCAGTAATATTCCGATTAGTGCCCTCTACTGGATGTACCAATCGTAGTGCAATATCTTCAGGAGGGTTACTGAGTATATAGGGGCCATCCGGTGGAATTCCCACGTATGTCTCTAGATTAAAAGTATAAGAAGTTTTAGCATCGATCAAAGCAAATACCTTGATTACATATTTCACCCACTTACTGGGAATATGCTGCTTCAATGGGCAGCGCAAACGCCAGTAACTGTTCGTCAACTGTGAGAAATTCACTATCACTAAACAATTCTGAAAATTATCCAGAAAAATTTCAATCAGTTCCCTTATGGGTGTTAATTTATCTAATTCTATTCTTTCGTTTCGAGTTGTAACATCATCAAATCTTAGGCAACGAAGAAGAAATTTTAATCGTTTTTCGCTCATAGCGAGATAACAAGGTTCCACTCCGTTGCCTTTGGAGTAATCCCATATTTTACAAGTATCTCTCTAGGAACTTCTCATTGTACCTATCAAGAATAAAATTACTGTCAAAGCTCTTTCGTAAGTGTCGCTCGCAAAAAGTGTTATACAGTCAGTTTCAAAAGTGGCACTTCGGGCGTCCCGTTTTTGTCCGGAAAAATATATTATAATATTATCAGCAAGTGTACGCACCTGTATATTTCCAACAGTTTCTCCTACATCTAGTTATTTGATCCTTGCTAATGTAGAATTTGTCATTATCATTGTACTCACTTTTTACTACTGTTATTCAAATTGCAGTGGTCTACGGTTGTAGACCACGCGCCTAGCGGACGGTTAAGGTTATTATTAAATTACACCTATTAACAATGTCGTAACTAAAATAACCTACCTACCCCAACATTACCTGTGTGCTAGTTATTTTAGACATTGTCTAGTTAGTCTTTAGATTATAAGACCACCTAATCTACACGTATACATTTTAGATCCATAGCCAGAAATAAAGTTCAGGGGCGTCAATCGAAAATTTGAGGGTGAAGAAATCTAATAATATATTTTTAATATTTTATGTCCTATACATAAGGCCACCATTCATCCCGTGCTATACGGGACAGTGCCTTTTTGAAACACTTCATTTCGTACATGTAATTATTTTAATAAATTACGTGAATGTTTCGTATTTATAAAGATGTCTCTTTTTTGTCCCGTTTCTGACATTTCATTATTTAGAGGGAATAAGGTACGAAAAAGATATAGCGACCTTCAGATAAGACAGTATGATAATATCACAAGTTCTAATATTTACTAATCTAGCACTTTTGTCGACTTAAATAAATAGTGCACGACCCCGTTTATGAGGCAGTATTAAGTATCAAGTGTAGCGCGAAAAGGGTTTGATTACGACGATGTCTTGTACGTGTGGAAAATAAATATACTGGTGCGGATAGTTAAGTATAGTGTAAATAGTTAGTTGGTTGAGGTTAAGTGTTAATTAAATATCATAAATGTCATACCACAACGTGATCCATAATCAGTCCTTTCGTTCTACGGATTGCACTAGTAAACTAATAAAAAGTTGCTTCCGTCAAAGATGTGCATGTGCTAGAACCAAAACTGAAAGTATTGTGGGTAACATTTTACAAAAGAATCATTAAGTTCCATACAAAATGATCCTGGACGATCAATTTTGTAACGAAAAACTAGCCTTACTGGGAAAACTTTAAAAGGACGTTTACTGACAAAACATAAGTTTGAAATACATTGCCTTGAATTTTGTAAGTATTTGCAAGGTCGCCAGATATTTTACAATGGAAGAATATAAACATAAGTAACGGTTCGATCGCAATTAAAAACCGACGTAAAATACATAATTAAACAGATTTTTTTTATTTCTTTTTGACACTTACATTATGACATAAGACGTCCAAAAACTTACCATAGACAATCAATACATTTGTCACTTAGGCTAGAGAAAATTCATAATTTTGTATATGTGAATAAAATATCCAGACAGTACACATTTTGTGCGATCTTCACCCTCGCGCGCTCAATTCTATAAATGGTTTAATGTTCTGTCTGACATAAATCAATATGTTGTTTTTCGACATTTCCTGTTTTCATTATGAAGAAGTCGGTGCTGCATAATTATCTCAAGAAAATTTTATTTCATTTTTGTTAGTGTTCACTTTGTAGGTTGAAAGGTGGTGTGTTGTCCCACACCAGATATTTAAAATTCAGAAAAGCAACCTACGATGCACTGTATCTTGAGAAATTGAAATATATTTGTCCTAACTTTTTCTACATTAATAATTACCTTTACAACCGAATTTATGATTACAAAATAAATGTAATTATCTAGGTATATCGGTACTTTATTACATTTATCAATAAAACCAGAATTTGAATATAATAGTTAAACTTCAGAATTAACGATATTAATAGTATAAAATTAATGCTATAGTAGCGCCTGGGAGAGGTGTCTCATGGCGGACTTGAGAATGGGGATATAATTATTACTGTAAAATGCATCTGTTTCCCTTTATCTTAGTGCGAAGTTCCCACTTAAAGAAAGACGGGTTATATAATATACGTCTGCTGTATATTTTAAAGGCAGGACTTAAAAACGTATGTCGATTCTAAAGTCAAAGCGCATGAAGCTGTCAGATGTCTTCTTGGCTATTTAACCTCAAATTATTCTTCGTATTTCGTTTCGCATAATCGCATCGTGTTTTGACAGCGCGGCTTAGATTTGAAAATAACCTAGAAATATTGACGATGTTTTGTTGGTATTCAAAATTACTAACTATATGAACCAATAACGTTTTTGAAATCTTAAACCGTGCTTTACTAAAAGATGTCATAAGACACCTCTCGCCGGCCCGACCATACCAAATAAACTTGTAATTCTTTTTCTATATTGTTCTGTTTTGAAATTAAAATTTTCTTATTTATTTTTACTATAGTCTAAGCCTAACCCTTCGTCACGTGTCATTCGTACGACATTAGTTGTGTCTTACTTTTCTAACTTAACACATATTCTAGGTATCTTTAACCGTAATAACAATGCTTAAGAAGATTTTAATCCCAAATAATAAACAAACAGCAACAGAAAGCATAATTAAAAACACAAAATAAGAAAGATATAGAAGAGCATAGAGGGAGTGTGGAAATGTATAACGTAATAGCAGTAGAATCAATTCTACATACCTTAATTGAGATATAGGGTACAGGTACTAAAAAACATAAAATAACGTAACAGCAATTTAAGCTATAAAGGGTTTAAGATTTCACCTCATATAAAGTTCAAGGTTCTATGCTCCATTAAAAAGCATATAGTATTTGATGTAACAAAGCGAGTTGGATATACTGAGGATAGATTTAATTTTGTCATAATTAAACAAACATATTTGTGATATCCCCTTTTTAACTTTTTATGTTAAAAGTTTATATTCTGAATAGAGGACACTTATAAATGCAAAATTTTAATTAACTACATTTTCTTTTCCTAATAATATTGACATCCTATAAACAAAAACAGTGATGTATGTCAACTTTAACTCTAAAATTAGATCACGATAAGTTAATGTTTGATTTAAGTCAGGTAGTTCCAAAGTTGGAAATCATACTATTGACCGTGTTTCAGAGTTTATTTAGGTTGCATTACACATAAGGTAATAAGTACAAAGTCATTTTATTTTAAAACACTTATTTTAAGATAAAATAAAGAATCACAACTAGAAAAGTGTACACGTTCTCAACATTACGATTGAGTTTTAAAGAAGATAGCTGTATTTCACCGAAAACACAGTGTAATGTCAAATACATATTAAGATTCATTCACTTAATCGGCGATAATGTTATATATATATATATATATATATATATATATATATATATATATTAAGATAGACAGCTGCTGTAAAAGTTAGTTACTCAGTTTCAAGCCTGTGATCCCAAACCCTTAAATAAGCCGTTCATTATCTTTTTTACTTTTGGAAAGGATTACAAGCAAATTCAGCCACCACAAAGTATTCCTTGTTTAAATTAACATCGAATTTAGATTTCTTAAGCTTCCTTCGTTTCAATTTTGTCTTTGACAGACACATGAGTCATCTTCAACTAGAGTTAAACGAATACATTCTGTACTAATTTGAAGTTACGTGTATGTAACGTCACCAAAACATCATAAAAGAAACATGACATTATTACTCTACAAGATATATCGTTGGTTTTTCATTTTATAAGAATAAGGGTAGAAAATATAATCATATTAAATTGTAGCACGAACAGATCTTTTTGAAATTTTATTCTGTAAAACGCCGTGTCTCCACTATCCGGATCACTTTTACTTCAAAATATTGATGTCGAGTATACGAAAAGATGAATGATGTATAATTTTCAAAAGAGATCCTAATAATTCATTAGAAAACAGACAATGCTAATTAATTTTGCATTAAGAATCAGAAAACAAATTTACCCAACAAAAATTTACAACAAAGACAATTAGAGTAAATCGTGCCAGATCAAAGTTGACTTATAAATTAAAGTTTAATGCTTCACTTTGCATAAATTCAACTTCTAAACGTGGATGGATTATTCAACTAAGTTTTATAATAAATCAAGCGGCTAAGTTTTAAGATTAATCACGTACTACGAAATGTCGAGTTGTTAAGTTGAATGTATCTCTAAAGTAAGACCTAAAGGGACATACTTATGATATATAAAAGAGAGTTGTTAAAGAGGGTTAATGACCATGCCGCGCTCAAAGCAACGTGCTAAAGAATATAGAAAGAGGATCGTATAAGAATTTCCTTTCTTTTGTGATTGGTACGTTTTGATAGAAACTTGCTCACCCTGTTAAAATATCACAATAGAATCCCATAAAACCACAAACTTGCCGGTTTAAAAAAAATGTTTTCCGTTTCCTGTACCTATCGAATTCTCTCCCACATACATGTATTATAATTCTTGATCAATATAGAATTTTTGTGTGTGTAACAATGAATTTAAATAAAATTTATTTTCTGTTCTAAGCAAACGTTTATATCTTATTTGTAATGATTACTATCATGCATACTTCTTTCTTTGTTTCATAGTAGTGTATCACGTTCGCTACTAAAAAGTAATTGGAAAGTAAGGGTTTAGGGTTGATTATCAGAAACACGATTTTTATATCTTTTTTGAGAACGATTCATATGTGGGACGTGGGTTTATGAATAGTTCAATTCATTATATAAACCACGATCATACCGCACTGGAAATAATCATAATCATAATCAATCCTATATTCATTTGAGATTTTAACAATAATATATATATATATATATATATATATATATATATATATATATATATATATATATATATATATATATATATATATATATATATATATATATATATATATATATATATATATGACTGCGAGAGGATCACTCCCCACAGGTCAGTCGCAGTTTTCTCCTGTACGAGTGCCGCTGCCATCTTTCGGATGACAGGTAGGGCCTTCTCCATATCAAGACCTCCAAGGAGGCTCAATATGGCGTTGAACCCTAAGGCGGGTTGTGTACGCATGGTATCGGGAGCGGCGAGCCGCTATCGGTACTCCTGCTTTTCAAACGCGCCTGTCGTCGCTCGGGCGTTGCTAACGCCGGTCTGAGTTGAAGAAGCGCCGCTCTCGGCGGTGTCCTCTTTGGCCTCTGTGGTCCTTCCTCTACTACCGTTGCGGAGGTCGAGGGAACTTTGGACATTCCTGTAAATGGCTGGGTGGTCCCCACCATAGTTAACATACTTTAATGTCGTGTAACGTAAGCACCGAACTTACGTCAGCTTCGGGTAGCTCTAGACGTTCGCTCATTGCCTGATAGGTGTGGTTCGGCGTACCAGACCTATCTATATACCTCATCCACATGTCTCGGTTCTCGAATGAGGCAGGCTGGATCCGGATTCCCTCGATGGTCGCCTTGGATCTCGTGAAGGCGATCCGTTGTCTATCCAGCTCGCAGGAGAAAGCGACCTAGTTCTCCTCTAACGAAGGATTACCGGTGATACTTTTCGCTGGTGTTTTCTGCGGTCTGCGCCTGCTCAATCGCTGTAGGGCTGTCCGTGTGCTCTGTAGTGCCTGGTACTCGTTGTCCGTCGGGGTCGGCGTTAGCGGGCGTGCGGTCGGGGTTTTCTTCGGCCTCTCCTTCTCAGTCACGGAGGAATCGAGGCTGGCGGATTCGGGGCAGGCATTTTCTCCTTGACTTCCTTGTGCGGCGGCGGTGGACGTCGATGGATCAGCTTTTTGTGTCTCGGCAAGCGAGGCGGCGTCTTCTGCTGGTCCTGGTGTCGGTGACCTTGAGCCGTTGTCTTTTCTGTGCGACGACGATCGGTGGTGCGTTGCTGCTCCGTGGTTGCTGGTACGGTATGCTGAGCAGCGACGGTATCTGCTGAATGACTTGAGGAATTCCCAACGGCGGGAAACCGCAGTCATACTCGGAGTCGTCCGTGTCGACGAATCCCTCAAAACCGCGCAACATCGTGAAAACGACACCTCCAGATATCGTAGCTTTTTTTGAGATTTATTAGCTTATGCTAACTGACTATGTTACTCGCTCGAGTCCCAATTCGGCGAAGACCGCACTAAACAGGCTTACCAAAATAAGAGTTGCCAAGCTAGTTGCAGTAGAAATGGGCGAGTTCAATTTATGACGTAAAATGGTTGGAATTTAGTTTCAATCACCTTGCACTTACCATAAAACAAAAATTAACAACATTAAATCCGTAAAAAACTGTCTCTAGGCGCCACTACAATCTTAAATTTCCCTAAAATAAATAGTCCTAGGCGAAGTGTTAAGTTAATTCTACCTGACTGGGGAAGATAGAATTGTAGCCTAGTTACTAAAAACATACACCATTCAAGTTCAAATAATCAGTTCGTACAGCCCCCTTCCATTTTAAAAGAGTACATTAAATTAACTTTTATACTTATTTTCAGCACCCGCAAGCCGCTGAAGGTGAGGCTCCAACTTCTGGTATTCGTCGAATCGGTATCTAGAAGTTAGAGGTACCAACTGCGTTTACTGTTGTCGTAGTTATTGATATTGTGCTCTGGCACCCAATAAATAAAGTACAGCTTGTATAGGGAATACCCAAACATTTTACGTGAGTGTTTTAGGTAGAGATCGAATCAAGAATAAAGAAATCCCTTGAACTATCTTCGGTCTAGAATTGTCGTAACCCACCGTTTCTCGCTTCAGTGATCAGTGCTGAGGAAATGTACTGCCATGATCCCTGTTTCGAAAGATATTCACGTGCAGGTGAAGTAGTGATTACAGTGTAACTAAGAAAAAAAAACTAAGTAAGTCAACGTCTCAGTTGTGGAAACTTTAAAAATATAAGTAATAACTTGGAGGGTGTAGTAAGATTATGGACCCTTACCTCTCGAAGAGATGAAAGATCACGTAGATCTTAAGGAACTTACATCCGTATAACACGAAAGACTAACTTCTAATTAGTATAATAGTAAATGTTTGAAATTAAAACCACCCTAAACTGGGACATAGCCTACAATTTTAACTTTGTAAAATTACAGAAAACACATTGTTTCCTTAAACGTTAGCTAGACAAAATGGCGTCACCCAAAAAAAATAACAAGACATTTTTAAAGTTTCCTTTTCGACCAACCGCAGAATTTAAATCTATAAAAAAAAACTTTTGAAATGTTGTGTAGACCTCGAGCAATAATTGTACGCGGTGTTGCCACGTCTAACTTTTATAACTGGAATTAAATTGCTAACAAATCCAGAAGTAGAGCGTGTTGCCCACCAACTGGTACGTAAAATTCTCGAAGCGTAAGAATCACGTGTAGCAACTAAAACCGTAAGAAGGTTGATACTATAATATTAATTGGACAGTAAAATATTCTGTAATTATAGAATTAATTAATGAAAGATTATATTATCTATTGTCCTAGTTTAATTCACAACTGGATTTACAATATGTTTCAAAAAGCTTCAGGTTTATTTGATATTTAGTTCAGACATTTTCAACGAAATGAATAAAAAGAGCATTGCTTTGAGTTATGTAATTTTTAACAGCCTGAAATAAGATAATGTGGCGGTTTGCCAATATTTTTTCGAACGCATATGCCTCACAAATACGGATTTTATTTTCGTATATATAGTAAAAAGTGAACATCAGCACTTCATGCAAACTTTCTTGTTTACTTCCTGCCCAAGTTGAACCCACACGCTTCGGCGAGTTTTACAAAAATCTAAAAAACATTAATGCGTCTTATTCATTTTTGTGAGTTGTAAGAGAAAAATAAAACAGACCGCAACTATTAAAAAAAGAATTGAGGTACTTGGTACATAAATCGTTACTCTTCCTTTACAAAGCAAAAGTCGTTATAAAGCTACAGCTTACTTACTATCCTGTCGCTCGCAATTTTTACACTCGTTTTTTTAAACCATTTCGCCTTCTTCCAAGTTTCCCAACAGTAATTTCCTCTGTCAGTTCCATAACAACCGAGTTTCTGATTTGCAGTTTTAATTATTTTGCTTCGAGGTAACCATCGTACTGATTATATTGATAAAAAAATATAATCTCTCACGATTCTTGCGGATGAAGGTAATTAAGGGTTTGAGAAATTGACAAATTTTATTTTTAGTTAAAAATTTTCACTTTTCGGTATTCTGAGAATCGTGCTCAAATTTAAATAATAAGCGTTTTTCTCTAGATAGACATTTCAAAACTTAATTTGGATAAGTAGTAGCTAGGGACGCTTTTCACATTTCAAATTACTGCAATTGAATTTTTCTCTATACTGACTTTCTTTTTCCTTGTTTGAAACAAATTTTTTATATTAAATAAGTTTAGTATCGAATATTGAATACAGTTCAATACTGATCAAATATATACCTTACATTTATTACATCGCTTTGTAACTTATAGTTATTTTTAAGGGTTACATAGCATTTAAAATTATTAAGAGTCATTATATTTCGCTGTTGATGATAGCTTAGTTATTGAAACGCGTTCGGTGTTTTTTATTTTTATGTGGTACGTGGATGAATTTTGTTTGTTACAGATCCTGCCACAGTTAGTGTCCAGATTTTTCAAATGCCATTATATTATACAAAGACAACAATTGTTAGTACATTTTGTATTTCATCATAGGCCACGCCCACAATTGTGGAAGAGTGGTTGAAGGTTGGTTGCGGAGTGATCAAATCAATTAATCAAACCAACTTAACAATCAATCAAATCAATTTGACAGCGGACATTTTTGTTTTGGCGGCCATTTTAGTTTTTGCGGCCACTTTTCTTTTGTCTGTCAACAGCGCACCTAATTTAACTATGAGTTGTAATTAAAAGTAGTGGTAAAATCAACCAATTAATCAAACAATTCAGTCAATCTCAATCAAGGAGCTGAGCTAACAATTCTTCATATCCTTCAGGTATCGATTCTTCCACTGTATATAAGTAGTATAGCTACCCCACTTCTGGATCACTTTTGTACTATACTTTTCTACGAATATTTTTTATCAAGGTCAACTCATGTACACGTCCGCTACGTCCAAGTACATGGTTTATCAAGGTCAAGGTCATCATATTCAAGGTCACCTCGTCCATGTTGTAGGAAAGATTGGTAACCCTGCTAAGTCAAAGCCACGTTGTAGGTTGGTAACCCTGCTAAGTCTCTTCAAGGTCACCTCAGGCCACATTGTAGGAAGGGTTGGTAACCCTGCTTGTCAAGGCCACGTGGTTGGTAACCCAGCTAAGTCAAGGCCACGTGGTAGGAAAGGTTTGTACTCCTGCCTCTTCAAGGCCACGTGGTAGGTGTAACCCGCCTTTCAAGTCAAGCTTGCACGAGTCTTTCAAGGTCAGTAACTAGAAAAGTTACTAGATTGTTGATTGTCCACGTCAATTTTAGGTTATCCACCTACATCTATTCCTAAAGGTCATTTCCTGGTCTCAAGAAGTCTATGCATGTTTCAAGCAACGCCACGCCCCTCAAGTGCCCTAAACAGGTGGCTTTCAACAGGTAACGTTTCAAAAACAGGTAGCCGTTTCTAAAACAGGGTCCGTTTCAATACAGATAGCTGTTTCAAACCGTTTCATACGAGAGAACAAAGACGATCTATTGTTCAGGTCGGAAATAGATTATCTCAATTCTGAGAAATCAAGAACAAAGGGGCCATTGTTCAAAGTCTATGC
This sequence comes from Vesta saturnalis, assembly GCA_036346205.1. Lineage (NCBI taxonomy): Eukaryota > Metazoa > Arthropoda > Insecta > Coleoptera > Lampyridae > Vesta > Vesta saturnalis. The sequence goes on along the minus strand of JARFJB010002012.1, from coordinate 815,748 downwards.
TTACAATTTTCAAGGCCTAAAGAGAACAAAGACATTCCATTGTTCAGGTCGAGTTATAAGAATAGATTGTTATCTCAATTCTAGGAAATCAAGAACAAATTCAAGCCTACGGTTCAAAGTCTATGCTTAAAATTTTCAAGTAAAAGAACAAAGGCGATTCATTGTTCTGTTATAATCTAAAAATAGATTGTTATCTAAACACACTTGATTCTGAGAAATCAAGACAAAGGGCCCATTGTTCAAAGTTTATGCTTACAATTTTCAAGGTAAAAGAACAAAGACATTCCATTGTCCAGGTTGAGTTATGAAAATAGATTGTTATCTCAATTCTAGGAAATCAAGAACAAAGACGATGCATTGTCGACGCTTCAAAGTCTATGCTTACAATTTTCAAGGTCACACTTTAAGAACAAAAGCGACTCATTGTTCTGGTTGATTTATAAAATAGATTGTTATCTAAATACATCTCAATTCTGAAATCAAGAATAAAGGCGATCCATTGTTCAAGACGACGCCTCAAAGTCTATGTTTATCATTTTCAAGGCCACATGAGACAACAAGACATCCATTGTTTTGGCTGAGTCATATTCTGAAATTTAGAAATCAAGAACAAAGACGATGCATTGTTCTTTTCAAAGGTTACATGAGGAATGAACAAAGACGATTCATTGTTCTGGTTGATTTATAAAAATAGATTGTTATCTAAATACACTTCGATTCAGAAATTAAGAACAAAGGCGATCCATTGTCAACGATTTAAAGTTTATGCTTATAAGGTCACACCTCTGAGAAATGAACAAGACGATCCATTGTTCGTTATAATTTAAAATAGATTGTTATCTCAATTCTAGGAAATCAAGAACAAAGACTATGCATTGTCAACGCTTCAAAGTCTATGCTTACAAGGTCACGAGAGAACAAAAGCGATTCATTGTTCTGGTTGATTTATAAAATAGATTGTTATCTCAATTCTGAGAAATCAAGAATAAAGCGATCCATTGTCAACGCCTCAAAGTCTATGTTTACAATTTTCAAGGTCACATGAGAGAACAAAGACGATTCATTGTTTTGGCTGAGTCATAGCTATGAAATTCTGAGAACAAAGACGATCCATTGTTCAGACTGATTAGGTCATCTAACAAGTAAAATTTTTTTTATAAACTACCACAATATACAGATAAAAATCGATTTAAGTAAATATATATTATGGTACTTAACATTATGTAATACCTTTGCTGGATCATATGGCATTCCTCCAACCATATGTAAACATGCTCATTTCGAAAATAGTGTTTAGTCGTAGTGGGTTGTGGACAAGTAAAGTCATGGAAAAAGCAATAAAATCACTCCTGGATACTTCATGTAGTAACAATATGAATAATAATTTAACATTTTGTTGTTCATGCAGTCAAAATAGTGCTGGTAGTAATAGCAAAAATGAAGAGAATCAAGATGAAGGTTATTCCGACTGGTCATCATCATTTCAACATAGGGCTGAGGTGTATAAAAAGGCAGCTAATGAATACTTAATCGATTGTGCTTCCTATAAACTATCGAACGATACGCATATTGAAATTGGATACAGTACACACCTTAACCTTGCACCAGTAGTGCGTATAGGATGTGTAACACGATAATTTGGTATTAGACGTGAAGGAATGGAATGAACTTCTAAGATATGTAGAAATACAATTTTTCCGATCCCAAGAAATTGAAAGCCAAATTGATTGGTCACATGTAAACGAGGAGGATATAATACATGAGCAAGATTACGAATCTCTATCTAGCAATCTCGGTATTTATTACAATTGGGAATTGCTTAAAGGATATGAGAGAATTTTGAAAACTGTTATGATAGAAAACTACAACTGTTGTTCGTGTACATTCAATGCCCACCATGTAGAAGAACTATTCGATTTGAAGGATATAATAAGCTATAGATTGGAATTTCTTGAATCTTACAATCTGTGTGTTTCTATGAAAATTCATACGACAAGTGGTTGACTACCGTCGTTTTCGTGAGAAGGAATTCGGTGATGATGACATTTATAAAGACATTCATGATGTTATAAATGCCAAATATAATATTAATTCACATAACACTGTATGCTTAATGGAAATATTGTACTATCGCCCTGCTTATCTAATGTATAGCATTTACTAAAAATAAAGTTTTTACATGATTTTAGGTATAAATACCTGCTATCCCTCAAGGTGAACAATGATAGGTAAGAAGCGGAAGAGTGCAGGTGGTTTAGTGAATACGCTAATCAATAAACTTCCGGTGGAATTGCATTTACCGGTTACCAGTATTGTGGTCCCGGTACAAAATTAGAGAAACGACTAGCACGCGCGACCCCGGTATTAATCAATTAGATGCGCAGTGCAAACTGCATGATATCAGTTATAGAGACTACCAAGATTTAGAAAGTCGACATAGAGCAGATAAAATTTTAGAAGAAAAAGCTTGGGAACGCTTTAAATCAGCAGACGCAACATTAGGTGAACGAGCTGCAGCTTTAGCAGGTACCACCATGAAGGCAAAGAGAAAATTTGGGATGGGGTGTCGGTCCAAGAAGAAGAATGGTGAAAGTTTATTGCATGTACGGAAAACAATAGCTAAAGAAATGAAAGCTAACGGAGATTTCACCGACACAATAAAGTCAGCACTGTCAACGGCAAAACGTGTAGTAAAAAGGTTGGGGGAAAGAAAACATTAAAGTTCCTAGAGTAATTCCCTTACCTAAACAAGGAGGTGTTTTGCCATTTCTTATTCCGTTATTCGCAGGATTATCAGCAATCGGTGCTTTAGCTGGCGGTGCATCGGGAATTGCCAAAGCAGTCAATGATGCAAAAATGCTAAAAATTGCAAGAGGAGACATCGCGCCATAATCGTATGATGGAATCGATCGCTGGTGGCGCATTCTATCTAAAACCATACAAATCTGGAGGTGCATTATACTTAAAACCGTTTCCAAAAACTGAGTAGATTACCCGAAAGAGCGTTAACAGATATTGATTTAAAGAAATACACAAAAGGTGTACCATACTTTAGGGGTATTTTTATGAGAGATAGCCTGCCTAAATTACCACAAAAAATGAATCTGGAATCATCAACTTAGATAGGGTGGACCAGGTACACATTGGGTTTGCTACAAAAAGCGTGGTGAAAAGGTATGGTATTACGATAGTTTCGGTAATCTTCGACCACCAGTTGAAGGATTAACTACTTTCGGGGATGTAAAATTTATTATAATTACAATCAAGATCGGGAATTTAATACCATTATGTGCGGGCACCTGTGCCTACAATTTCTATATAAATAATCGACATAACCATAAATTTTCTCAGTTATGTCAATAACATTCAGTTTAGAAGGTGTTGGTAACAGAGCTAGCTGCAACTTCTACCCACCGATAGAGTTAGATTTGGAGAAGAAATGCGTTGTTGGATTGGTGGGATTTTACGGGTGCAACAGCATTAGAAACATTTATACGGGCAACGATAGATTTTATTTTAGAACAAATTCATCTCATTTGCGAGTGATTAATATTCCACACGGTGCCTATGAGTTAGATGAAATTAGTGATTACTTGAAATCAAAGATACCCACAGAAAAATTTTTCATTAGGGCAAACAACAATACGCTTAAGTGTGAGATAAACAGTTCATTTGAGATCGATTTTACTAAAGAGAGTAGCATTGGCCGCATGCTCGGGTTTGAGCCTAGAATATTAAAAGCGAATATCTTACACACATCTGCGTTAGACATCCAAATAATTAAACACACTAATCTACATGTAGAGTGCAACATTATAAAGGGATCTTATCGAAACGGTAAACCTGCAAAGGTAATATACGAAATTGACGTTTCCGTGCCCTCGGGCTATCGTTTGGATAAAGTTCCAACCAACACTCAATATTTAGAAATAAACACAGACATAATCAGTAATATAACAATCAAATTGACAAATCAAAAGGGTGAGTTAATAGACTTTGGTGAAAGTGAACCATTCACGGTACGCTTAGAACTAAAAGAACATGGGTCTGCGAATTAATCATAGGACAATTCCATCTTCATACAAAAGACCCAATCAACCCTCATTGCAGTTAACATCTGCAGAGAAATACTTTTTAACATCAATTGGATTGAAAGTTCTGAGTGACCAAACCATTAAACGTGTTTCAAAGCGTACATTTCAATAGAATTAATGTATCTCTAACAAATGTTAAATTTGTTGAATGAAGTTCACTTGTTTAATGTCTATCTCTTTTACACAATGATATGTCGCTTACACATCGCAACCTGAGATTATTGTATCGCTCTGAATGTATTCATCTAAAATATGTAATGCGGAAAAAGTTAATGTTTTATTGAACAATGGGTTTTCTTTGTTAATAACGCATTTGCATTCTTAAAAATTTGTAGGAATGTGTAAAAAATTCAAGCTAATAAAGACTTTCTTTGTATAAAACACACAATGCATCTGCATTATTTAAAATAATTTTTAATAACTTTAAAACTTATATAGTACTTAATAGACTTTAATGAAAAGAAAAAGGTTTCACTATAAATAACAATAGGTTTGCATTCAAAAGTATGTAATTTAAAAATGTAATGTGAACAAGGATTTTCTTTGTATAACAATGAAAGCATTTTAGTGCCTTCTTGAAAGATATGAATTAAACAAGCTGTAAAAGGAATAATTAATAGCAATTAATTTAAAGGTTTGAGAAGAAATTCATATAAAAAACATCATCCCTTAAGTAAATCTTTAATTAGTCATCAACCCTCATTGTGGTTAACATCTACACAATGACTGAATCATTAAACATCTTTCAAAACGTATATTTTGATGATGCTATAATTAAATCAGATATTCACACCTATCTTCCGTATGGCTCTTCTAAGTATGGCCCTTCCGAAGAAATACGCATTTTAATTCAAAATCAGGATCTAATTACAGCTACTTATGATAGTTTTCTGTACATAGAAGGTAAGCTGAAGAAAGAAGATGAAGGAAAATCATGCAACTTAACCAATAATTTCCCCAACTTCCTTTTCGTTATGAGTTAGGCGGTCAAAGAGTGGACGTTTGCCGAAATCCAGCATAACATCTACACTTAAAGGATATATTTCTTATACGACAAGCAAGAGCAAAGCATTAAGCCATTTGGGGTGGTCACCAAAGAATGAGAACCATTACAAGTAGAATTCGATGAGGAAATGGCGAAAAATCCTTTACAGTATGCATACCATTGAACCACATATTTGGAATAATGGAGGATTATCGTCAAGTGATCGTGAATATGCGTCAAGAGTTGATTTTAATTCGATCTAGAAGCGATACAAACTGCTACTATGGTGACGTTGATGCGGAAATAACCTAAATAAAATTCAATGGAAAGTACCAAACTTAACCCTTAGTGATGCCGCGAAACTGAACTTGTTTGAAGGAATAAATAAAATTCTATTATTACTGTTCCATTTCGTCAATGGGAGTTATATGAATTACCTGCTTTAAAACAAGCAACCTCTGATATATGGCCAATAAAAACGTCAACGCAACTGGAAACACCGCGCTGGATAATTGTTGCATTCCAACAAGGTAAAAGGTACACAAAGTCTGCAAGAGCCGGAAATTTTGATCACATTAACATCAGGAACCTTAAAGTACATCTGAATTCCGAGTATTATCCCTATGAAGCAATGCATTTGAACTTCAGTGCTAACCAATACAATACCTGCCTATCGCAATTTTTGAACTTCGATGTGACTACTATGATGAAGATAATACAGATGCGTTATTCAACTACACCGAATTCAAATCATGTCCAGTATTTGTAATGGACTGTTCTAAACAGAATGAATCCTTAAAAACTCAACAGTAGACATCAAATTGGAAATGGAATCTCTAACACCTTTCGATAATGGAATCGTTGCCTATGGTCTTATTCTCCACGATGCTATTGTGCAGTACAACCCACTCACCGGAGAAGTGAAAAATTATAATCTGTATTATATAAATAAAAATGTTGTAATTATTCGTTTAGTTTCATTTCATCCATCAAAGATGAAAGTAGTTGCGCAGAAACAAAACTTCCAATTCAAAATCATGACTTTGATGAAAAGTCTGGTACTTCAAAACATGGCGATTTACTTCCTAATAGTATACGTGGCATTATATGTGGCCCTCCAATTGCGGCAAAACAAACGCAATGATTAGTTGCTTACTGAGAAAAATGGTTTGAAATTTAAACATGTATACGTATACTCCAAGTCATTAAATCAAAACAAGTACAAACTTTTACAGGAAATCTACTTCCAATAAAGGATATAGGTTACTTTACGTTCAGTGATAATCAAGATGTGATTGAGCCGAATTGTGCAAAAGCAAACTCTATCTTTATCTTGATGATATCGCCTGTGAAAAGCAAAATAACATAAGGGCATATTTTTCTATGGGTAGACATAACGATATTGACTGTTTCTATTTGGGTCAAACTTACAGTAAAATTCAAAAGCAATTAATTCGTGACAATGCGAATCTAATTATATTATTTGAGCAAGATGAATTAAATCTAAAAGATGTGTATGAGGATCATGTAAGCCCCACCATAAGCATGGCATTGTTTCGGGATATGTGTTCAAAGTGCTGGATAGACCCGTTTGGGTTCATAGTCATAAATAAGGATGCTGAAGTCAATAATGGTCGCTATAGAAAAAGGTTTGATGAATATATAATACCTTAACCTGCGTTCAGTGGTTTAGTAGTTACTCATCCGTTTAGGTATTAACAGCCATCTCCAATTTTGCTAAATGGAAAAATTATTCAGGCTCGTAAAATAATACAGCAGAAATACAACAGTCTTAAAACTGCCCGCATTGATAATGAAAGAACGTTTGAAAGTAGTTATAAACCTCTAATAGAACCTCTAACTGAAATAGCGAATAAAATGCATCCTGACAAAAAAACAAAGGAGTTCGTTAAACCCAAAAACCCGCCTTTGTTCATATTTCGAAGAAAGCATGCTAGTAGTACATGCTACTACTAGCCCGCCACGCTTCGTTTCACCAAGGAAGAGTGCTACAAGCCCCTAGCTCAGCTTCCGTTTTTCAAATAAATCCTCCTCGTACACCACCTTTCCTAGAAACATCTGTCGTAGGAGAGATTACTGCCGAAGAAGAACCTCTTAGTATCGCAGATGATTCCTGTAATGAACCCATCTCTGAAGAATTTCTCGAGCAGTACCATGAATTACCTCGTATATATGTTGAACGTATTATGAGGGATCTGAAGGTGCTATTGATCACACTTATGGAGTCCACTACGACGCAAAACAGACAAATGGACAATTGGTAATACCCCATCACAATTAAAGGAAAGGATATGATCATTAATGGTGTCACGAATAAAGGGACCCCCAGGTTTATATGATCTGCTTATTATGCATGAACCCGGTTTAAATCTAGTAAATTCAAAAGATAGAAAGAATTACAAAGTATTTTAGAGCTACGAATGTTGCAAGGCGAGATTATGATGTAAGTGGACAGATTCGAGGAAGCCGCAGCAAAAAGTATACACAAATAATCAAACCCTTGCTGTCATCACCCTCAACTCAGGGAGGTGGAGCTATGTTTTTAAGGAATTAACAAACAGACCGATTGAATATAAGTATTGGAATGATGTACATGATCTAGAAGTATTGTGGGCAGAAAAATTGGCTGGAAACACAGGTGTTGTAAATGATATAATATCAATTGTAGAGGAATTGTATGAAGATGGATACATTGAAAACCAAACACTATTTTCTGAACAATATAAATCAGAATGCATTGATGTCGACATATCATAACTAAAATGCCCCTTGAGAAATTTGGACGGTCACAGTATCAATTCAAGATATTAACCCCTCAGTTTCAACTTGATTGAATTAATGATAATCAATTCGATATCGAGAATAAGAGACTCAGCAATGTTGCCAACCCCATAGATCCTCAAGATGTCACCACCAAGCAATACTATTTATCGACAAGGTTGAATTAAGATGGAAACCGTGTGACACAGTTGGTGGACCAGGAAGAAGATGGTGATGCTACACGTAAAGGATACCTTGATTTTTGTCTGTAAGTAGTTCAGCAAACTGTTAAAGGAAAATAACGCTTATCTAGTGTTGGAGGACAAACTACATCAACTTAAAGAAATTGTGAACCATGTCCAAATTACAACTCGTCAATGAATTGCACAAACCCGCAAGAAAAATTTTAAACGAAGGCGCACAATAATTAAGGGATATGATGACCTCTGGCAAGCAGATTTGGCAATTTAACACATATGCCAAACAAAATAAGGGCTACAAGTATATTTTAGTAGTTATTGACTGTTTTCGAAATACTTGTGGACCAAAGGATTAAAACGAAAACAGGCTTGAAGTTGCCAAGGCCATGCAGACAATCTTCAAAACGGACCGAAACCTTCCAATTTGCAGACAGATGCAGGAAAAGAATTCTACAATGACCATTTCACTAAACTAATGCAGCGTTATGGAGTCAACCATTACTCCACCTATAGCACAAAGAAGGCAGCAATTGCGGAACGTGATCAGGACCGTTAAGTCTGCTCTATATAAGTCATTCAGCCTACAGGTAAATATAAATGGATTGATACAATTGACACCGTAACGATGGATTATAACAATCGTAAGCATAGAACTACAGGAATGAAGCCCAAAGATGTCGGTAATCATACAAAGCTAGAGGCTTACACTCACATAAAAATAGTTGATAGGAATCGTTATTCTGTGGGTGACATAGTACGAATCAGTAAGTTTGAAAGTATTTTCCCTAAAGGATACACCCCCAATTGGTCAAGGAAAGTTTGCATTACTAACCCAACCGCCACATTTTGGAGGACATGAAAGGATCACCTGTACTGGGAGGCTTTTATGAACATGAATTACAGAAAACAAAGTATCCGGATGTGTACCTTGTGGAAAAAGTGCTTCGCTCCAAGAATAACAAGTTATTCGTAAAGTGGTGGGGATTGGATGAAAGATCATGGATCAATAAAGACGATTTAGTTTTATAATATAGCTATAGGGTTTGTAACTTTTAGATGAATTAAAACCACATAAAAAAATTATAATTGTATTTATTTAAATATTACATCATCTTCTAACCTAAAGTTTTCTATAATCGTTTAAATTACTGGACGGCCATATTCCCTAATCTGGTCCATCCCAAGCAGAAATCACCTTTCTCAATGTTTTCCAAAATCCAATGGTGTGGTGCTCCTCATTTTCCCATGGTTGAAACTTATATGTAATGTTTTGTTCCAATAATACTTAGCATAATATGCTGCTGTCTCGATACATTCACTTAGAGAAAGTGTCTTTATAAACAATATTTTGTACGCTAACATTTGTACACAATGAATCACTTGTATTTGTACATTTTAAGGTAAATTTATGTCTAATCCTATCTACATCATTAGAGGTTAACGAACCTTTATCGGTACACAAGTTCGTAAGACTTTTTAATGGTATTGTCTAAGCTAATTTTTCTATCAAATAATGTCTTAATAATTACTTCATTTGCACAACAGTTAAAACACTCAATATGTTGCAATATACTCAATATAAATGTATAGTTTTCATGAGAGGTCAAAGAACGCTTCAGGTACTTTCTGTAGATTTGATCACATTGTTTACTGAAAGTTGTACCCCCAAGGTCTAGTATCAGTGAAATCAAAATTTATTAAGCGTTTATCGTCATAAGGATTAAGTATGACTTTATTTTGTTTAATGGTAAACACATCATGTTTCTTGATCTTATGAGATGTTGATAGCAGTAGTATAGCTACCGATCCTGATCCACTTTTCTATATACTTTTCTACGAGTGTTTTTGCTCAAGGTCATCACATTGCCTACGTACACGGTTTATGAAGATCATCATCTTCAAGGTCACCTAGGCCACAGGTGTGTAACTCTCTTCAAGGTCATGCTTGCACGAGTCCTTCAAGGTCACTAGTTACTAGACTGTTGATTGTCCTGAAGGTCATTGCCCTCAAAGTCTATCATGTTTCAAGGCCACGCCCTATTCTGAGAAACAAAGGGGCCCATTGTTTAAAGTCTATGCTTTCAAGGCACATGAACAAAGACGATCTATTGTTTTGGCTGAGTCATTCTGAAATTCTAGAAATCAAGAACAAAGACGATGCATTGTTCAAGACGGTTCAAAGTCTATGCTTTCAAGGCCACATGAAAGAACAAAGACTATCTATTGTTCCGTTAAAAATAGATTGTTATCTCAATTCTAGGAAATCAATAACAAAGGCGATGCATTGTCGACGGTTCAAAGTCTATGCTTATAATTTTCAAGGTTACATGAGAAATGAACAAAGACGATTCATTGTTCTGGTTGATTTATAAAAATAGATTGTTATCTAAATACGTCTTTTCAAGAACAAAGGCGATCCATTGTCAACGATTACAAGGTCACACCTCTGAGAAATGAACAAAGACGATCCATTGTTCCGTTATTTTAAAATAAATTGTTATCTCAATTCTAGGAAATCAAGAATAAAGGCGTCTATTGTTCAAAGTCTATATTTATCATTTTCAAGGTGAGAGAAACAAAGACATTCCATTGTTCAGGTTGAAAATAGATTGTTAAATACACTTCTATTCTAGGAAATCAAGAACAAAGACGATTCATTATTCCATTAGAAATAGATTGTTATCTCAATTCTAGGAAATCAAGAATAAAGACGATGCATTATTCAAAGTCTATGCTTACAATTTTCAAGGTCACATGAGAGAACAAAGACGATTCATTGTTGAGTCGTAGTATGAAATTCCGAGAACAAAGACGATGCATTGTTCAGACTGATTAGGTCATCTAACAAGTAAAATATTTTTTTATAAAACTACCGCAATATACGGATAAAAATCGATTTAAGTAAATATACATAGGACTTAACAAACTTTTGCTGGATCATGTAACATTACTCCAACCATATGTAAACATGCTCATTTCCTAGTGTTTAGTCGTAGTGCAGTTGCGGACAAGTAAAGTCATGAAAAAGCAATAAAATCGCTCCTGGATACCTCATGTAATAACAATATGAATAATAATTTAACATTTTGTTGTTCATGCTGTCAAAATAGTGATGGTAGTAGTAGTAGCAAAAATGAAGACAAACAAGATGAAGGTTATTCCGACTGGTCATCATCATTTCAACATAGGACTGAGGTGTATAAACAGGCAGCTAATGAATACTTAATCGATTGTGCTTCCTATAAACTATCGAACGATACGCATATTGAAATTGGATACAGTACACACCTTAACCTTGCACCAGTAGTGCGTATGAGATGTGGCAACAACGTGGTATTAGACGTGAAGGAATGGAATGAACTTTTAAGATGGTATTCATACGTAGAAATACAATTTTTCCGATCCCAAGAACTTGAAAGCCAAATTGATTGGTCACATGTAAACGAGGAGGATATAATACACGAGCAAGATTATGAATCTCTATCTAGTAATCTCGGTATTTATTACAATTGGGAATTGCTTAAAGGATATGAGAGAATTTTGAAAACTGTTATGATAGAAAACTACAACTGTTGTTCGTGTACATTCAATGCCCATAACATAGAGGAACTATTCGATTTGGGAGATGTGTTAGGTTGTTATTCAGAAATCTAATATGCATAAGTAACGCAAAGGGGATATTAAGGCAAATAAAATTAAAGCACATTTTCAAACAAAAACCTTACAATTAACAAAATGCAGAGTGAAGGTTTTGCAGAACCAACGACGATATTTAAGTTCAATTTGTTTATTGAAAACCTTTGAATTAAGCCGGTTTAAAATTGCTGTAATAATTCTAGAGAAAACAGATAGGTGAAGCGTCAATAATTATTATTGGGATAACACGCTAAGTTGATTGCATCTGATCCATGCAGTCATGAATTACGTGATTTTGAAACCAAGTAGGCGTGCTGTCAAAATTGTTCCACAATTAATTGTACGTTCCCAAGTGCGAAGCTGAAGGAAATGTTCTACTTTCCAAAAGAATTTATCACTAAAAGTATGCTGATGTAGGAACACCACAAGCTCTTTCCTTTCAAAAACTGAAAGACCGCTTTGAAGAATCAGAAAGTGTGAAGTACGAAGGAAAAGAAAGTTGCGGAAGGAGAATTAACGAAAACCTCGAATTGAATGTTCTGCTTGCGTTGCAAGAATATCCAAATGTAAGCACACGTAATATTACTGCGCAGGTGGACATCTCCCAAATCAGTGAGAACAGGATCACATTGAAGAACACGTTTCATTCGTATCACGTACATCTACTCCAGGAATGCCACGATAATGTCTTTTCGAACAGATTACATTTCTCTGAAATCATTTATGGAAGGGTTGATGAGAATCTAGACAATTTAAAGAAAATACTGTCCACCAATTTAAAAGTAACGGTAGCGTAAATAGGCATAATATGCATTGTTATTCTATTGACAATAGACACTGTTTGAGAACAAATTATTATCAGAGCAGATGGTCGCTGAAAGCTTGGGGAAGGATAATCGGTGTAACAGTGAACGCCCGACTTGACGCCAATATACTTTCCTTTGAGGCTGTATGAGACAGAACGTTCATATGATAAAACCAACAACACCAGAAGACTTATAAGGTCGTATTCGTGAAATGGGACAATCAAAGTCGAACTACTATATAAGGTCAACCTGTAATTCGAACGACAATTGAGGACGTGTATCGATCAGAATGGTGGCCTATTCGAAAATCTCTTATAAGAATTTTCTGTATTGTATCCACTAATCTCATAATGTGTTTATTTTTAACAATCTTACCGTTATACTGAATAAAAAAATTAACCATGGTACTTACCTACTTGATTTTACTAAAATTATTACAACTCTGAGACCTTAATTCATACGTTTACCGCTAAAGCCTTGAGAAACATCCATAATTTACCGGACAAACCTTATATTAACGGAAAGCTTATCGAAAATCATTTCACCATCCAATGTTGATAAAATAAATAGGGTGTACCACTTGAAAAAATTAAGTAATTAAGCTTTTTTTTTTAGCTGACCGTGTTTACTGTGTGCATACAGGAAAAAAAATTCGTATATTATTTGAAAATAAGAGTTCTTGTGAAACTTGAAGTGGAGGATTTTATTTAGAAATATCTGTCTTTCTTCACAGTAATTTCTCGAACGTGAGCTATTTCCAAATAAAACCTGAACAACTCTGGAATGTAAGGAGACCCATAATGATTCATTCAACCTCGCATTATTTTTGTACAAGAAAACTAAAAAAATAAAAGTATACCGGGTATTGCATTTAAAAAAAACATAGGTTTGGTCCAGCACTCTTAGCAGTACACGCTGTATGTATTCAAAATATTTTTAAATTGTGCACGCATATATATATATATATATATATATATATATATATATATACATATTTCCTTGGTAATAACAAACTAATATCATATCGATCATTTCTGCCTTAGTATAGCGAAAAATTGAAGAAGGAATTAAAATTACAGTAAATTACAGTAAATAGTGTCAAAAATCGTTTGACACAAGTATGTAGTCTATTTGGTCTACAAATTAAAATTAGTGTGGAATATACAGGGTTACTCAAAAACAGTTACATATCAAAGTTTTGTTTTTTAAATGGATCACCCTATATTTTATTACTTTTTTGAATCCTACTTTAAAAAATAATATGTATTTATTCAAGTAACCCTATATCTAAGTTTGATAGTTTTCGAGTTATTCAATTGTTTCTAAAAATGTAGAGTAATTGAAAAAAATTAATTGCAACTTAACAGAAATTTTTTAATTAATTTTCTTTTAGATTTCGATTCTACACTTCTTGGACTATCTATCAGAATAATTACAATAGTAAAATAATATGCAGTGTTCCTAACTTCAACTTTGATTTTCTCCAAGTATTTGGTGCTATTACTTTGTTATTTTAAATGGAACACCCTGTATTTTATTCCTTCCTGAGAAGGGAAATTTAATACTCTTTTAAACTGATATAGGGTTCCCTATCCCAATTTTTAGTATTTTCCGAGATATTTCCATTATTTTACCATTATGCATACATATTGATGGTTAGTAATAAATATAGGGATCCATTTAAAAAACATAACTTTGATATGTAACTGTTTTTGAGTAACCCTGTATCATCCACACTAATTTTAAGTTGTAGACCAAATAGACCTACATACTTGTGTCAAACGATTTCTTGACACCATTTACTGTAATTTAAATTCCTTCTTCAATTTTTCTATCACTAACGCAGAAATGACCGATATATATATATATATATATATATATATATATATATATATATATATATATATATATATATATATATATATATATATATATATATTTTTTCTAGTCACAAGCACATCTAGGGAAAGGTAACACTTCGTTTTCCTCTAACTCCATCGTGAATTTTATTTTGTTGTGTCCGTTGTTTATATGTTATGTTTTAGAAAACCTTATGGTTTCTGCCTTCCTGTCTCAGATAACGAATTTGTCAACGACGTATCGCAGCCATAAGAGTGGTTTTGTGTAGCTGTTTCGATGATTTTTGTTTCTATTTCTTTCATGAATAAATTTTCGGTAACAGGTGACAATGGTGAACCTATAGATGCCTCCTATATTTGACTGTATCTCTTGTCTGTACATAAAGTACGTGTTTTGCAGTTTTGTTTTACAGTGCGTTATTAAATTCATGATGTCGTCTTGTGGTCTGCGTTTCTTTTTATTACTTGTAGCGGCTCATCGATTGGAATGTTGGAAAACAAAGATACGACGTCAAAACTGACCACTATGTCTCCAGGTTGTAATTTTCCATTATTAACAACATGATATAGTGATTTGAGTTTTTGACGTACGATTTAATATTTGGTTTGTGTGTGTCTGAAGTTCTTTTGCCAGGTGCTTTTCTAGTAATTGCAAAGGTGATCCCACAGAACTCAAGATTAGGCGTAACGGTACACCTTCTTTATGTATTTTTGAAAGTCCGTAAATTTTGGGCATCTGGATGATTTTCTCGTGGTATATATTTTAGTTGCGTTTTTCGTCGATCTTGCTTTCTTTTATCATTACCACAGCCGAGTTGCCTTTGTCCGCAGGTAGAATTATAATCTCCTTGTGAAGCAGTATTAAACCTTTACACCTGACGGAGAACAACTGTTTTGTTCGAGCATGTAACAACTTGTTCCATCAACCCATTCTCACTACCCCTTTCGCATATATTGCGTTCACTGCAAACAAACAATATGTGAGGATATCCCAGCATTTTGGTCTATTTCGTTTTTTAAACCACATTAATTAAATATTAACTAGCCTATCCTAAAAAAGGTCGCTTATATTTTAAGCACGGTAAAAATGATACTGATTACGAAAGTAGTCGAGAGGAATATATTAAATTATGCTGCAACTGCCAAGTCAGCTTTCCAGCAACCGACCTAAATCATATCGCCAAATTATTTTTCTTTAGTACTTATTGTAGCTCAATTAAATTCATCCCAGTTTACAATGATAAAACTTAGCAAAAGTGATATGGTATACTACATTCAGGAATAACTATGACACCACATTACAATGACATTACTCGTGGACGTTATCAGGAACAAAATGTTGTCTATGTTTTAACCGCAAAATTTTGCGGGAGAAAAGCTCGTGTATTTAGCTAATAGTAATTAACACAGATCAGTAATGTACAGACGAATCAAATTGGAAAATTCTTAAACGTACACCTGGTGTGAGCAATACTGCATGGTTATTTTGATGCATCGTGTATATGCAGTCTTGTGATAACGTATGGAACGTATTTTGAGTGTGAATGAAGTAAATTGACACGAAAAAAGATGCTTGTGTATGCAGTATGTAAGTTGATGTAGATGATACGCCACTGGAATTTAATGGAATAGTGTATGTCAGATAAAAGAATATTTGTATGTTGTCGAAAGATGCTTATGTTGAGAGCATTAAATTTGGTTTAAAAATAATGTTTTGGGAAAATAGTTACTGAGACGGCACTGCCAAGAGACTAATGACTTGCTACTGGTCTTTTGTAGACGCATGAATGAATAAGTTTATGAGATATTGATATTTTATTAATGTGCAGTAAGGATTATGTTTGTATAAATTTTGTAACATTGGACAATAATGGAAAATTGAGTGCATGTTCAACGGTAAATTGCGTTGGAGGTTGTTGAATTCTGCGGAAAGAGAAACCGCCCACATGTGAAATTTTCAAGGAAATTTGAGTCAGGGTCTGAATAATACACAGAGTAAATATGATTACTGATAATCGCTTTTTCGATGAGTTGTGAGTATGTTTGTAAGAAAACTCAAGAAGGCTACGTTTATTTCGCATCCGTTGTATCTTGATCCGTTTTCGGTACTTCGACGCAGAAAAAAAACGCAATGAATACTCGATTGTGATAGGTGAATTTTGATAGTGGTGTTTTTTTCTAAGATACCTTAGAATAGTCAGTGCTGGATTTTGTTTGTAAAAATTTTGTACTGCAGTATGTATAAAAGCGACTGCAGTAACCCTTATTGGGGATAAATCGTAAGTTTAAGTGTGAATTGAAAGGAAAGAATAGTGGTTTTCTTTCAAGAAATTTGCGAATGCAGATTTAACAATAAAACAGCAAATATTCAGTTAAAAGTGTTCAATAATAAAGAAAGTGGAAGTAACTCTTTAAATAACACTATTCATAGTATGTGGTTTAAGCTAGTTAGTAGTGGTCATTATTGACATTGAGTGAAGTGTATGTGCAATCGATAATAACATAAAGCCGATTGTATAAAGCAAATAAGAGGTTTATCATACAAGTGGAAGTAAAAATTCTCTTTTGTGACAAACGTTTATTTGAAGAGCGAACAATAAATCATATCGCCCAGGTGTTTATGTGTGTTGCGCGCGAGTGAAGAACAATCGCGTTCGCGTGTGATACAACGCCCAAAGTACTTACCTATTACGGCTGTTCCATGTTTTCTTTTGTAACAAGTGTGGGTGCCTAATTAAAGGGATTACGAGGAACAAAGCAGCTGTTAAATGATGTAGTGTGATTATCTTTTGAGTCATTATTGTTGTTTATTGCTAATTAAATTATATACGAGTAAAAAGGGTAATCAAACTTTATACTCTTTAATGTGTTTAGAATATAAGGTTTGTGGATTTTTAATCTATAAGAATTGGTGTTTGTGGTGCTTTTCGTGCAATTTTTGTGTACGTATTTATCGTTGAGAAATAGTGAATATATATCCATTAATTAATTTACTTTTGTTCATTTGTGTCAGCTGAGAAAAAAAATGTACCATTAACCTATGCAAATTTACTTAATGGGTTACACCTACTAATAATTGGATTTTTAATATTTTGAGTTTAATGATTGATCTGAAATT
The DNA here is from genome assembly GCA_036346205.1 of Vesta saturnalis. Taxonomy (NCBI): domain Eukaryota; kingdom Metazoa; phylum Arthropoda; class Insecta; order Coleoptera; family Lampyridae; genus Vesta; species Vesta saturnalis. The sequence goes on along the minus strand of JARFJB010002012.1, from coordinate 798,269 downwards.
GCTGAATGAGCTTGATCGATTACAAAATTTAATTATTTTTAACTATTTGACAGACAGTAAAATACAGAACAGTAATAACAATATTTTTTTTATTAAGTAGAAATTACAGATTTGAAGTATTACAGTTTATAACTATTGAAGAATTTTTAAATACGATTTTCAAAGAGAAAGAATTCAGAAAATTATATGGATATTATTTATGACCAAATAACTGATCGTTATATATCCGATTTTGTACAGGGTGTGGTCAATAACAACGACCCGTGTATTTCAAAATTTTCTTAAGCTTTTGGATAAGTTTCTTTTCAAGTGTGATTGAATTGGAGTGGTGTATGATTGCACTTAATAGGCTACAATCCTATCTTCCACAGTCAGGTAGGATTAATTTAACACCCCGCCTAAGACCATATATTTTAGAAAAAATTAAGATTGTGTTGGCGCCTAGAGACAATCTTTCCCGACTTGAACATTGTTAATTGTGAAATTATGGTAAGTGTAAGGTGTTTGAAACTACCCTTCAATCATTTTACTCCTTGTATCGACCCCCGCCATTTCCACTGTATCTGGCTTGGCAACCGCTTACCTTGGTAGTCCTGCACGGCACCTGGTGCGGTTTGTACCTGTAAAAATGTTAGCTACTTCCAAAGTAATAAATAAGCTTTTAGGTGCATAACCCTTTTAATGGAAGCGAACAAATCACGTATAATGTTAAAGTCTTTATCGAGCATCTGTAGTAATTGAATCAATGTCACACCTTTATTTTATAATACCTAATATTTAGGATTCATATGTGACTGTTTCTTCCCCCAAGGCTTCGTCACGAAATATAGCAATATAAACTCACGGGTAAGTTGGTTGGGTCAGGAATACCCGAACATCTTACATGATTTAACGTCCTTGTTTTAGAGAGAAGTCGAGACGATAACGAGACCAACCCCTTACGTTATCTTCGACATAAGCTTTTGTCAACCCATGTGCAGTGCTCCGTGCTGAGGGAAGGTAGATAACAATGAATTCAGATATCCCAGTTGCGAGAATTATTCACGTACACACGGATAGTCACTTTCGGCGCACCCCACAGAATAATCGGAAATAAGAAAGAACGAGGAGAAAAAATCCTTGTAGAGACGAGGAAGCACGTAGCTTTTAAGAAAACTTTATGTCCGTAAAACGGAAAACTACTAGTGTTAATTTTGATAATGTTTAAGAAATAAAACGAGCTACAAGCTGAATGTAACTTTACTATAGAAATTTGTAAAAATTACTGCAAAATTTCTCAAACCCGTAATTTCTTAAAGCGGGCCTTTGACAAAATAGCGTTCTTTTTGAAACGAAACGAAAATCACATTCACTTTTTCCACCAATAAAGTCCTCAAGTTATAACCAAAATTTTAAATGTGGTGTAATGCCTAACCGCGTAGTTGCTACGTGTAAAATCGAACACGATCGAAGTAAGGTGTGCTGTTTAATCACGAATACGATCAATTGTTAATAATGATTGAAAATACGACCAATAACTCGTAATGTAACAAAACAATTAAGATAAAGCTAGTCTAATACTGTTCCGGAAGTTTTAATACTATTGTAATAACAATTAAAAAGCTGGCTTCGGTTGTGTTTTCTTTGATTAACAAAATTAGATTGCATAGCATTACTTCAGTATATATATATATATATATATATATATATATATATATATATATATATATATATATATATGTATATAGCTTACGTACCGGTCAAGGATTCGATTACAACCGTAAAGCTTTGCGAAAAGATAAGTACTATTTTATTTGCTTTTATGCTGATATTAAGCAGCAGATATTATGATGTTTTATTAAATATACAAACAGATACAGCTGTTGCGTTGTTTACTATGATTACATGTGATATGAAAGTACGACTTTCTCATTTTTTGTTATATTCCAATTATTAACTTAAAAATTAGAGGCGCCAGACTTGTTATAACTACGGATATTATCTGTACGTCCCCTAAAGAAGAGCTCTTAGTCTACAGTAGGTTTCGAAAGTAATATAGTGAGCTAGGCCGTGATGCAAACTTAAATTTTTTTATGTAAGCGAAAATTTCCCTTTGTTTAAGTTGGCTTCCGAGAGAAAGTTAGTTTTTTATTCATTATAAGTTGGCTTTACACAACCTGGGGTATCGATACAGTTACAGTCAGATTTTGTATTTACAGTGTACATTTACATTGAATTGTCGTTTCTGTGTATTTTTCTTTACATTTACATCGTTTATATTCATGTAAGTACATACGAGTGTTTTACAGGTTATTGTCTTATATTTAAATTTATTGCAATTTTGTGAAGTTTACGTACCAAAATTTCAAAATGTGAAAATTTAATGATGAAACAAAATCAAGTAAAGTGAAATTAATTTCAAACTCGTTAATCGTATTTTATTAGAACGTGCATATGCAGACAAATGTTTAGATGCTTCGGTTACAATTCATATAATACGAGTGGGTGAGTCTATACGTGCGCGTGCGTGTGCGTGTGCGTGTGAGTGTGCGTCCGCGTGCGCGTGCACAGCCGCGTCTGCGTGCGCGTGCGTCCGTGTGCGTGTGCGTGTGCGTGTGAGTGCGTGTGCGTGTGCGTGTGCGTGTGCGTGCTGTCGTGTGCGTGCGTGTGCGTGTGCGTGTGCGTGCGTATCCGTGTGTGTTCTTGGTTGCTGCCTTGCTATTTATAATGAACCGCAAGCAGTAACCTTTAAAACGCTGTTGTTTCGTTAAAGTGCAAAATCTGCTCCATATGTCAAATACAGATTCACTGCACTTAAAGTTCGAAACTTTGATCTTAACCCTCCTATTGCGTTCGGTTTAAAATGACCCAAACGCGTTCTTCTAATGTGCATAATTAATTAATCTATTTAAATATTTCGTTGCCACTGCATGACATTTATTTCATTACTATAAGAACGGTGTACCTAGATAGATATTAGAAAATTATAATTAGTTTTCCTTTAAATGCATTTGCTGCACTCACTGTGTTTGGGTCTATATGACCCGGTGGTTAGTGTGGTTCAAATTAGAAGAACGAAAAGCAGATTATTATCATAGATGAATGTATTTTATTAGTTTGCTTCATTTCCATGAATATAAATAACTTATATAATATTGCCACATTATTACGAAATGTTGCGCATATTGCATGCGTTGATTGCGTACCGGTAAACAAGTTTATTCCTGTTGAGACTTGTCTGTGGCTCCGCGTATAAATGCAGCCAGTGAGCATCTGTGTGTTACTTTCGCAGTAAATATCAAACTTGACACTATACTCTAATAAGAGATACCTAACAATTGAAATTTATTATTGAAAATGTGTAATGAGAGTGCTTACGGATATGAACTTGATAAACATTTGTGTGTTTCTGATAGTGACTCTAATACTTCTGGAGAAGAATACAGTTTGTCCGAAACCGAGATATATAATAGCGAATGGGACGATGAAGTGGAAGCTACGATTTCAGATGAAGCTGATACGGATAATCACGTAACTTCAAAAGATCGCAATATAGTTTGGAATGAAAAGACACATCAATCGGGAGGTTATATCAGCAGCTAATATTATTTCGTTGATTCCTAGGCCAACAAGCGAATAATTGATATGAAATCCGCGAACTTTTATATTTCACACCCAATGTTGTAAACTTGATTTTGAGAATGTCAAATTTAGAAGACAAAAGACTATGTGGAGACACGTTTCAAGAACTAACATTAGTTGAACTAAAAGCATAATTTGGCCTACTGTTTCTAGCTGGAATACATAAATCTCATGGAGAGACAACGGCCAGTCCGTGGGATTGAAATGTATGTCGTCCAATATTCAGAGGAAGGATGTCTACAACGATTTCATGTAATTCCACGAATAAATTCGCTTTGACGATAAAAAACTCGACCACAACGACGCCAAACTGATAAGTTAACTCCCATACGGGACTTGTGGGATGAATGGGTTGAAGTTCTACCTAAGCTCTATGATGTTCACGAAAATGTAACAGTAGATGAGCAACTGGCACCTTTCAGAGGCCGTTATCCTTTAAGACAGTACATCGCGAATAAACTTGCCAAATACGGAGTCAAAATTTGGACTTAGGCGATTCTGTAACTGATTATGCAATTATGCATATAACATGCAAGTTTACCGGGAAAAGAAGATGGACCTCCTGAGAGAGGTTAAGGTAAAATAGTTATGCTAGGCATTACTTATGGTCTAAAAGGTTATAAAGTAACGCGTAATAATTTTTAGCTCGTACGATCTGGGGCAGATGCTATTAAAACAAGAATAAATATTCTTGGCACTATTCGCAAAAATCAGCCTGAATTGCCAGCCGCATTGGTGTGCAACCGGAAAGAAGTTCTTTCTTCAAAATTTTACTTTACTAAGGACACATCGATAGTTTTCTATATTCCGAAACGGAATAAAGATTACGATCATGAGCTCCACGATAACAAAGTGTGTAACTAAGAACATAAAACCCGTTTATGATTTTAGATTACAACAAAACTAAAGGTGCTGTATACACGTTAGACAAGTTAATAATAACGTACACATGCAGACGGTAAACTAAAATGTGGCCATTGACTATTTTTACAATATCATGTACGTTTCAGCTTACAACGCTTATGCTCTGTGGTGCGAAGTAACTCAACCTGGAATGCTGGAAAACTTACAAAACTTAGACTATTTCTTGAAGAACTGGGTAATTCCTTAATCACTCCATTATTGCAAGAAAGAAAACGTCTCCCTCGACGTATTGCAGTAGCTGAAATGGTAATAAAGTCACGTTCTTCAACCAGTAATGCCGAAGTAAGGAACAGTCAACTACAACCAAGCGTAAAAAATGTAATTATTGTCCCTGTTCAAATGATAATAAATCTAAAATGGTATGTTCAAATTGCTCAAAATACCTATGTAAGGCTCATGTATATTACTACTGTCAAGACTGTAGCAAATAAATGTATATACCTAACTACTACGTGTTTCAGATATTCTTTACGTGACATTTATAGTAATATGTAATAAAAGTAAAATAACGTAATAAAATGTAATAAAGAATAAATACTACGTGTTATTTCTTATTTTAATTACAGTTATATCAATTTAATGACAATAAAACGACAAGTATAGTCTCCGGGTCATAATGACCCGAACTCGATAAGTGAAATGAAAATGTTGACACAATAGGAGGGTTAACTCAGATGGTTCTGAGCCAAAGGTATTTTCCACGTTTCTTCTTCTTGTAGCTATTGTGGACCGTTCCACCGAAGTTGGTTACTAATCAATACTTTGGGGCTTATGCCCCGATAGGTTGGATGGTGTTCTGTGCGAATAAGGTTCCAGTTGTCTGGATTCGTCAATGTCTGAATTTGCACAACACGATTTTCAGTAAATACCTGCAACGGGTTAGTTGTTGGATGAATCCAGTGTAATGTGATTCTCGAATCTGACCATAACAGTGGAGAATCGAATTTGAAGTTGTGGCCATCTTTATCTTGTCTATCAGTTCTGCAAGGACTAGTCAAGCTGAGAGTATCAACCGTGGAATATTCTGTAACTTAATATGCTTCAATCTGGTGTTTGCACATAGTAGCCTGACCTTGATTGTATTTACTCTACTGACCTTATGAAACAACAACCGCCGTATGCATCCTCCGATGCATCTGAAACCTATGTAATTGGACATTGATAGGGTTTTATGTCTTACTCATCGTTACATTTCAACGTTCTAAATGTTTGTTAATTGATTTCGAAAATTCTGCCACTTCGTATGCAAATCAAGTGAGATCATCTTACCATAGTTTCTGTCATAATAATTTTTGTAGCATATTCTTTGCCGTGATTATGCAAGGACTTGGCTAGCCAGTGAGTCAAATATTTGAGAAATGCCAGACAGTAATGTTCCTTTGGTGACTATATGTTGCAGTGGGTTCAGAAATGAGAGGACGTGAATGATCCAATTCACTTCAATAAAGTCTCATCATTTCGTATTTGCATTATCACCAAAGTGTAACACAGTTAGACCGACTCTGATTGATGAATCTGTTGAAGAAATCTTAGAAATCCACTTTCGCGAATGGAAACATGCAGGTTCTAGAATCTTCATAATGTGATTTGCATTGTTAACATCTCCTCCACCCTGTTACTTCAAGCAAGGATCATCGACATAGAAGTCTGATAATTTATTTGTGGAGACTTGTGGATAAGTTTCCTTAGCCTCGCTAAATTCAACCAGACAAAGAATTGCAATGTATGGATGAAGCTTTTCCGTATGTCACCATACTTAACGTATATGTGTTTAAGGGTTGTGTTGCATCTGACTGCCAAATAACCTTCTGAACTGATCTTTGCTCAGGAGTCACCCAGATCTGACGATACATCTTTTCAGGGCCAACCATTTGTAGGTCTTTGAATGACAAACCTAAGCTGGTTTTCATTGACTCGTCATACACAACTCTCAGTCTTGTACTTGAACTTTTTTCATTAATGATGCTATGATATGGTAGGAACTTATGCACTGGACCACTCAAAGGAATCGTAGCAATGAATCGTCCATCGCTATGATGTGAAATATGTGATAGGATCACGATTTTCTAGCGATTTACCGTAAAATTTTGTTGTCAAGTTGAGTTTTATGGACAAATTTGTTTTACGTTGTCTGCGACCTTTAAGGAAGGTGTGTTGCGAGCTTAAGTTTGTTTTGTTTGTGAATTACTATTCCGTAATTTAGATTGTTTTCCTTATTATTCCCCGTTTATTGAATGTTGAGTAACGTTTTATTTGTAAATAGTTGTATATAATGTTTATTTCGTTTGATTTCCTTAAGATTTAATAGAAAGTTTGTAAAATTAAGTAACTTAAAGAAAGAATGTAGATTTATATGTGTTTGATGTCATGCTGGCGACATGAAGTCGAGTAATTGTTGCGGTTCAGCTTAATATCTGAGTATGTTGGTTTTAAGTCATAGAGGTAGAATGTGGGACTAACTCTTGTACTTTAATGAAAATACAATATTTTGCACGTTGATTCTGCTGACGTTTGAGTTTTGAAAATTGTCGAGTCTTACGATGAAACGAAGTTTGCGTGTAGGGGTATCTTGTCTTCGCCTTCCGTTTCTTAATTGGTGGAACTAAATTAAATGAGATTTTTTGAGTGGTGGGATTCAAAATCCAAGATGGATTTTTGGTAACAATTTGGGATTCCGAAACTGACCGCGCTCTCGAGTAGTAGTACGGTGACGTTTGTTGTTACGGCTTTAGGGGTTGTTTAGAACGTTGATATATTGGACCTTTTGGTGTTTAACGAACGAACTTTTGTGTTGTAAGGGTAGTTATCTACTTTCTACTTTCTGAAGAAAACCTGTGAAGGGATTTTATTAAAATTGTTCAATCACCAAAGGAATAGACCTAGTGCCGATTTCGATTTTACGTAATCAAGTTACCTAGAGATCATCGTCGTGTTATATTAGTGCTTCTGTGACCTCTTTGGTTTTATCGCTTTTGCGGATTTATTAAAATTAACGTTCTTGAAGTGCCACTTAATTGCCGTGATAGCGTGTTGAAATATAAAAAACTTTCGCAGTATATTAAAATTATAGTTATTTAAATAAAGTTAATAACCTTTTGGATTGTTAGTATAAAGAAAACTATTTAAAAGACAAAAGTTAACAAGCAAGTTGAGCGCACAAATTATTATTTTAAAAGAAGTTTTAATTAATGCAGTAACATTTTACCGAGATTCAATCAAGGAATCGTTTGTGTACAAAGAATAGTAGTCAACATTTTCATCATCATTTTGTGTCAGACCAGGAGATTCCATCCGTTATAGCAGTAATTGGACACCTGGTTCATTTTCGATTGTTGTAACACAGAGAGGTGCTAATTTAGACATTAAGGTAGTATAAACATTGTGTTTTATTGAATATTTTCAAGATTTCTTGTGTGTGTACCTCGAATTATTTTTTGTTAACGAAGGTTTGAAAGCGGAGTCGTGTATCTTTTAATTTAAGTTGTTGTTTTGGTTTAGTTATTGTAAATTAATCATAATCTGACGCTCCGCCTTCACACTTTTCATTTTAGTAGTAAAGGGCAATTGACCCTTTAGTAGGTGGTATATAATCCACGAAATATATAGGTTAAGCATTTAGAACGGCGTTACTCAGAATCCTGGCCAGACTTCTGTCGCCCTTAAGAATTTGTTATCTTATATACGCATTATCGTGTGTTACATTTATATTATATATTTTTTATTTTATTATAGCTTTGTTAGGTTTTATAAATTTGTTTTAATTCTGTGAAAACCCTTTTGTGTTACATAAAAGTTTTTTTGCAAATAACAAGTTTACCGGTAGTTTATGAGTTTAAGTTTTAACGTAACGAAGTTACAGTTTTTTTTTATTATTGAGTAATAGCGTTAATGATATTCAGTGTTTTATTTGATTTTTAGTTGAGTATTAATTCATTTAGAGTGCATTCTATAGCTTGTTTTTTTGTTGTTAGATTATTATTAACGCCTAATTATTTACACTGAGGTGTAGTAACGTAACTTTATTGAGTGATTATCACGCTTTTGTTTGTCAAGCGTGTAGTGCTATTTTGAAGCCCGATTTCAGGTGGTTTGCTGAGCTGTTGTCGAGGACACCTGGGATTGATTGCGGATAGGTAAGCGTATGTTTTTTGTATGTTTAGACACGCTATGTACTCGTAATTTTGGCACGACGTCCCTTATTTTGACTACCAAACATTCTGGCGCCCTAAACCGAACTGATTACGTCTTCATCCCCTATTTTGACTTACGTACGTTTTACTATTCTGGATGTGTAAAATTTATCAACATCATACCCACACCCATACGCTGGCTAGTCGGGGCAAAAAGGCCAATTTTATCTGTAATCCCGTTCTACCACCCGTTTATACCGTTACAAATAGTTTCTGAAAATGACCTTTCACAAACTTTCTCTTCTGGTGAGACAAGAACTTGCTTTGGAATGTTCTGTAATTACCAGAACATATTTAGTTGGTCTTGGACCTCAAATGTTGTAGATAAATTGCAATAGATCCTTTGAAGGTGAAAAGAAATACACCTTGATATGACCCACAGGCATACATTCTGTAATGTATGTTTGTCTCCTTTATCTAAATATTATCTTGATAAATAAGATCCCAGAAAACTTTGATCCTAATAATAAGCCTATTTATTCAGCTTTGTAAAATGCAGGGCCTGCTAAGGAAATGTTTCCTGGGATATTGATGGTTGAAATGTCAATATTCTGTATTGGAATATTGTATACTATATTTTCAAGATATAATAGGAAAAGTTTTCGGTACAATTTGTAATGTTTGATTGCAATAATATCGCTGATGAGGTATTATTTACACCCACAATGGATGTTTTAGCTGGATACTGAGGAATTCCCAGCTGTTTCTATACATGTTCCATAATGAAATTTGATTCTGACCCACCGCCAAGCAAAATCCTTGCCTGCAATCGCTCCTGTGGGACTTATTAATGATACATATGCAGTAGCTAACAGTACCTGAGCATTTTGTGAAGAATGATTGCCAATTTCAACGTTAGAGTTTTTCTGGTCCCTGTTTTCATGTAACAACGAATTATGTTTTCGGTCATATTTTCTACAGCCACCACGTGGACATGTTCTAGGTGAATACCCTATAGATAAACAGTTATAACGTAAGATTAACAGAAACACTACATTTCTTTTTATAAGGAGCTGCCTTTTTTGAATTACCGGTTTTATGACCTTCCCTGAATGACAAGGCCTTTAATTGTTCTGCCTTTGAACTCGAAAATGTGTACATGTCATTCTGAGAGACCTTGTCACCATCACCCTTAATTTTTTCCTAATCATTGTCTGTTAGCTCATCATGCTTGTTGCTTAAGATATAAATGATAAGAGTGTCACAGCTATGCACTGGTTCTTCTAATGTTTTTAACGACTGTAAATGTTTAGTTGTTCTATCCACGAGTTGCCTAATGTGAAGATTAGTGTTCTTTTGAATATTGGCTAATTCAAATGTATCTTAAACTCCAGCCACTTACTATAATAACCATAGAATTTTGGCAAATCAATTGCTGGTAATTTTACAGCTACTGAGTTTGAACCACGACCTATAAGGTTACCCTGAGAGGAATATACAGACTGTATCAGAATGTGTCACATATTTGAAAAGGGATCAGTTCATTAATTTTTTCTCATTGCTGGATCGACAAAGACTAAAAAGCTTTGGACTTCTCTTGCTTATTTATTAAAAAAAAAGCTGTTCACTAAATACTTATAAGCGAATTGGCGTATTTGGTACATTACAGTTTTAACAATGCTCCGCAACACTTTCCGCAAGAGAACTTGAGATACTTTTGTCTACGGTCTTGTTTCCTTTGCAGTGTTTCCAAATCTGACATTTATGTCTTATTTTTTTCGATGATCGTGGTTGAGTCTCTTGAGCAACAAAGGTATTTTTGCTTCCACAATACATTTCTCGGGGTTCTGCTGCAAGTTATCTCAAAAGCTAGTTCCAGCTTATTTCTTATGCTTTCTTTGTATAAGGCTCAATCATTTTTTAGAGCTTAATAAAGACTATTATGAAACACCTGAACGGGCCAACGGGCCAATAGTATTGACTTTATGTTCGGTATTATAAAAACTAACACTTTCCAGTAATTCTTCTCCGGTTGATCCATTTCCAATATTAGAATTCATGGTACTCAGGATGAAAACTTTTTATCTTTCTTTCCCTGATACACAGTTAGAGAGCAGTTTTCATGTTGCAAATGTTTTGTATCGTAGAGGGGTGCTTTGTGCAATTTTATTTCAACTGGAATCTCTTTTTGAATCTTATTTACTAGCAACCATTCTAGTTTTAACTTCTTTCAGGCACTTAACTAATTTTACATACGTGAACACATTATCTGTAGCAATATATCTGCATTTATTTAGAAATAGTTTCATAACGCTCCATACTACATTTTCAGGGGGGCTTTTATCTGAAGGACGATGATATTCTTTTCCTAGATAGGGAAAGGGATTACACATATATTTGGACTTGGTATCACCGAACATCCAGAACTTGATACCATATTTGATAGCATATCTTTTATTTCCACTTCTTAAATTTTGATTCCCAGTGGTGTAGAACAGGTATTAAAAAAAAATAAATACAAAACAATTTATCTCATTACTTTTATATTTACTATTTATACTTATGGGTAAATGTCATATAATAGGACAAATGATGTCCATCGTACTTCATAATCAGTATTCAGGGATATATATGTATTTTAAATAAATTTTTATAACAATTAAGGTATTCCTAAATTAAATTAGGTATTAAAATATAATAATATCTATTATGCTATACATAGTTATAATAATTTTAACTGAAAGTGTCATTTCGGTAACTGTCCCACTACCATAAAATTGATAGTCACTTAAGATTTTCTAAAATTCCTACGGAACATTTACAGTCATACATGTAATTATTCACTTTGAGTTTAGTCAAACTACATCAAAACAGTTTTATTACCATAATATAATTCTGCATGGTAAATAAAATTAGAGTTTTCTTCGTCCAAAATGTTTGCGTCATTTCGGTAACATTAAACAACAGCACCTTTTGTAGAACAACGTTGAGGTATTTTTATCTGTGCTGATTTTGTAGCATATAGTGATGCTGTGAGTAAGGTATAAGTTTTAGTATTTGTATATTTAAATTTTGTAAAATATAGATCAAATGGGATCATGTAGCGTAGGTTTATTGTACTTCATTTCGGTAATGGTTTTACGATTTGATAACATGATTATATTAAGAATTTGTGTTGATAGCAAGTAGGTTCCATGTGATGTTAACTTAACCTCACTTTTAAAATCAAGGTAACCTAATTGAAAGGTTGATGTATTTGCTTTAATAGTGTATTCGTCATTTCGGTAACGTGTCATTTCGGTAATACAAAGCGTTGCCGAGATGACTATTGTTACGGAAGTGACATTTGTTAGTTACCGTATCATAAAATCAGGTTAAAAACGTGATTTGATCTGTTATTTCTATAATTTGTATAAGTACTAACATATGTACACATATATTAGGTATATTATATAGAAATACAAATAGTAACATAATGGCTAAGACGGAATATTACGTATAAATTTTTATGCAACTGGTAGTGCTTTAATTATTATTGTTTTTTAGATTTTAAAATCAATAAATGAAATCTTCAAACACTAAGGTGAAAAGCAGGTTCGGGACAGAGTACGAAAATTTCGGAAAATATGTCCCAAGAGGATTTAGAAGAAAAAGACGAAAAGATGAGAGCGTTACAAAAAAAAGAAGGAGCAAGGGTTGGTGAAGAGCATTAAAGATTTAAAAGAGAGATAAACGCAAGGAAGATCAGAATGAAATAAAGCTACTGCGAGATATAGAAAAGAAGAGATTGATTGCAGCAACAGAAAATATAATAAATAATGATACACCATCTTCATCTGACCATGAAGAAGTAAGGTTAAATATCCCAAGTTTATTAAGCAGCTCCAGAAGAATGAGTGGTCGAAGAAGGTAAGACGTGATCGAGTAAAAGTGTATAGAAGTCTTGCAGTGTTGCAGAAGGAAAAATACAAAACCTCAAAAAAACTGTTGATAAGTATCGCAAACGTCTTCAAAGACTACGAAATTGTATCCTTTTTCCTATTTTTTATAACTAACGAATGCTAAAAACAGTATTAGGTACCTATAATTTAGTTTTTTTGTACTATTTTCTTTTAACTAACTTTCACAGCTACTAGTGAACATACAAGTGGACCTGCAGAAAAATTCGTGTACTGTCTGATATAGTGCTATTACCAGATAACACGGTCAATAATTCCTATTAAACAAAAATATGACGAACAAAATGACTAAAATGGACTATGTTTTATTTGTACGAGGTCATTTTCAAATGAAAGTATGGAATAAAATGCATTTCATGTGCTAGGACATACCACTCGAACTGTGCTGACAAATTTAAGTTAGCTATTATAAATAATGCTTTATTTTGTAAGGCTTGTAGTGAAAAAGAATATGAACCTATTGCCAATAAACTTCTAAAATCAATATTTTGTATTTCTTTACTATTCTATTTACTATTGTTGAAAGAACCGTAAATACCGAAATGACTTCCATGTTACCGAAATAACATATACTGAAAATCTTATTCCGTTGGTAAAATTCAAAAGTTGATTTTATGTGCTGATGATAGCACAGGGGTATTTTGTACAAGTTTAGATATCAGAAAATTTTTCTCGAAAACCTGAACTTTTTTTCAATTTTCCTGATGCGAATTGTCCCAATATGTGACATTCACCCATATAAAACATTTTATGTAATGCTAAATGTAAGTAAATGCTAACAAAAAAGCGGTAGTAGCCAACATTATTTATTAGACAAGTAAATCTAAAATTCATCTTGTTCCTTTACTCATTTTCTTTCCACTGTCATTTTTTGTTCTTACAAGCAGTGCAACATCTTGTAGGTGCCGATTTTCTTTCGGTAGATGGTATAAACTCGGGAAAGTTCCTTCCAGTCAAGCGACTGGGCCCTGGTTGGAGACATGGTCTGCCAGATCTCCTCCTTCTTTCTATAGGATTTTCATTTAGCAGTTCATCAATTCATTTTTGTCGAAAATCTAAATCTAATAAGTGGAAAAATATATTTTTATAGTATTTCCCCCCTTTTACTTGCAACTGGGTAATCATGCAGATGTTGGTCTAATTTGTTCATTCCCCCCATTGTACTATTAAAATCAATAACACGTTGGGGTTTGAAAATTTTCGTACCGTCCTGGTCCATTTTCGTTATTTCAAGCATGTCTCTGCCGTGGATAGTAGAGAGCAAACAGACTTCCTTCTTATCGTTCCACTTGAGTGCCATTACTTTTCCCCTTGAAGCGCTATAATTTCATTCTTCTTCAATTTTTTCTTTTGAAATTCTAATGGTACTTCTTTTCTATTTATTCGTTAGGTACCATAAGTGTCAGCTTTGTGTTGCATAAGAAAATCGACTAATTGAGGAGATGTATAAATATTATCTGTTGTGACACAATAACCCATGCCAAGTAAGGAGTCCATAAGTGTCAAAACGACCTGGGAAGAAACAGGAAAATTTTTATATTTCTCAGCAAAGGGCGTCCCTTTGCCTGTATATATAATTGAAGATTAAGTCCCCGCTCTTTGATTCATATGAAAGGTACCATTTGATTCCAAACCGTGAATTCTTTAGGGGTATATATTGCACCCACCCTAAACCTTTATATAATAATAAACTTTCATCTACATTAATATCCCGCTCAGGTATATATATAACTCACTATACTTTTTATTTATATATTATGGAAAACTGGCCAAATTTTGTTTATTTTTGTATTTGGGTGATTCTGTGAATCGTTACTATTATTAATCACGAAGTGTTAATTTTTCTTTATATTGGCATAACGACGATAACTCATCAATTTAGAAAACATTGGCGTTGCAAAAACTTCTGCATTTGACCAATACATTCTTTCCGTAGGTTTTCTTATAAAATCCTGTAGAATATTGATTGCCTCAAAAGTAAACATTTCATTTTTCGTAACCGGTTCCCAATTATTATTTGTTGTATTGGGTTGCTGTGATGCATATCTCTTGATGGATGAAAATAAAATAAAACATTATTATCATTCGGTAAATCTAATGTACATCCTGAATTTCCTATAAAAGGAAATCTTGGTGGCGCTACATTGATTATGTTACGTTAAGTGGACACCACATTCGCGTGTATTGCATATTTGTTTCACTTTTGTCACTTGCATCCAAATCAGATTCAGAATCACTATTCTCGTCTGTTGCATCAGATTCGCTTTCTTCCAATTTAACGTATGCAGAATCCGATAATTCCGAATAACTTACATCGCACATGATTTATAAAAACACTCAGTAACAGTCAGCAAAAAATAATGTAAACATACAATCGTCTAAAATACTTATAACCTGCATATAACAGTTCACAATTATAAACATTTTGTCTCGAGAGACATCTACGAATAAAATATATAAACAGTACAACCCTGAAAACGGTCAAAGTAGAAGACCGTATCTATAAGCTTGCTTTATAAATGATCGAGTCTAGTTCGGGCGTGCAAGCATAAACCACATTACTTTAATCCATGCCCCAGTGTGACTCGGTCGCGTGCAATAAGAAACATCAACCGAACCCGAGTCACACTCGAGCAAACGCATGAAGGGGTTAAACTAGGTTTGTGTTATTCCCTTTTTCATGTAGAAAGTTCCTTTTAAGTAGATAATGATTCAATAAATTTATTTGCGACCACGGATGTAGGAATTACACAATTTTTAGTCCATTGCTTCATAAACATTATAGTTAAACTTTAATTGGGCTTAAATTACGGTTAGTAATCGTATACTTCGAGTGTGTAAAAAGATACATGATATTCATTTGTGTCTTTCACACCTAGAGTAAAGTCTTGGCAGCTGGACTAAGCTAGAATCATGAATTTTATACACTAGATCCATAAATTGCCATCAACTTACAGTGTTACATTTTATCACATAAGATGCAAACAAATTATTACAAAATTGTGAACAAGTAACTTAAAGTGATTACTTAATATTTAATTAATATATTTGTGTTAATTACAATTTCAGAACACAGTTGAAATTTCTATTCTTCGTAAAATACGTGTTATATTAATAATTTCGAACTAATTCAATATCGTTACAAAAGAAGTGTGTAACGCTTACTTTTAATTAAAGCTTTTCTCGGTTGTTGCTCGGTTTTCTCTTATTAGAAAACTGTCTAGATGATTTTCTTTTAACTTCATGAAACAAAAGAAAACTCGATGAGATGTTTGCTTAGTGAATTCGATCTATGAAAAAGGTCTACAGTAATTAACTTAGACTTTAATAAAAAAAATCTTGATACGTTTTTAATCTTAATTTAAAACAACAATTAACTCGTTCGTGTTCAAACATTCATGTGTTAAACATTTACATACATTACGGTTATATTAAAATGATAATAAGTACCTATTGAGTATTTAATTAATTTAGTTATTTAAAGTAGTCTAAAGTGAACCATCTAACTTAAGCACAGAAAACATTGGCCCTTTTAATTTTAATTATTAAAATTCTCTTTAGCTTCAAGTGTAAACAGGCACTTTTTTTAGGCGAGCCTTAAGTTCCTATGGAAAATTTAAATGGGCCGGTGAGGCTCACGGTATGGCGGTGTGGTTTTAGTAACCATGCGGGTGCTATTGCAAAATCGGATATGACATTTTCCAGGTGCCACCTTATTTTCTTCAAGAAGAAACGTACATAACAATTAAGAGTAAAAAACACACAAAAGGAAGTAAACAAAGCAATATGTTAGGTGCTCCTTAACAACTAAATTTGGGACATAATAAGAATGATATGTTACGAAATTTTATATGTATATGTTATTTATTATTCCTTCAACAATGAAGTTTTTTAATAAGAATGATATGTTACGAAATTTTATATGCATATGTTATTTATTATTCCTTCAACAATGAAGTTTTTTCTTAATTATGAGGTAATTTTACAATTTGGTCCAACATGTGTTTGAAATAAAATTCGCGAAGTTTGGGGCGCATTCTATTCTCGAAAAACTCGTCATCCCGTAGAATTTTCTGACACATGAACCCCTTTGGGGTCCAGAGAACAAAATAACAAAAGTCACGTTTGGTAATGTGTAGCTGTCCCTGCACTTGGTAGAAGTAGTTATGATTTGTTTTCAAGCCCACTTCTTCATTTTCCAGAATAACATAAGGAAGTTTTCGATGGACTCTTTTGGTGTTAATATTCTGCAACTGTAGGGCATTTAATTTCAATGAGACCTTGTGTTCTGATAAGGCCGTCTGGAGTAGCTCCAAGATAATTTTCTTCTTCGTCGATGTAAAATTCACACGGTTGAATGGATATTCTGAAAAATCATTTATTGCTATACGTTCGTTTTCAATTCCGTAAGCTGTACTTTGTGACGAAAAAGATGTAAGAAGAGCTTTAGCTGTTCTTGCAAATTTTGCCAAACATAGAAGCTTTAATCCTTTTCCTTCTTTCTTGAAACCAAAGTGCCGATTCTCTTTGATATTTGGTATTTTCTGCGGTTTACAGAATTTCGTCTTTATTTTGTTTAATAGAGCTTAAAAGGATATTGTTTCGTCTTGAAATTTCTTCCTCGGCCAAAACGCCAACGACGCCGTAATCTTAGTCAGCTTGGGCAGCAGGTTGGCGTCTATATTTGCTTTTTTTTTGGAATCAACTGTCTTTTACATTTGATCCTGTTTTTTGTAGATATAAACGGTTTAGTATGGATTCCTGGACTTTTCTGGGTTATTGCTATGTGGATTATAAATTGGAATTTGACGCCCCTATTGAACGCAATGCTTGCCGCTTGACATCTCATTCTATATCCTCCTGTGTTGGAAAAATCTGTTCTCTTTCCTCCAATAAATTTTGCAACTACACTGTTATTTTATCACACCTCTGCTATTGTATACTAGTCTGTTTGCCAGTGAACTTATGTCATTATGTAATCCACACTGTTTCAAAGCCAAAATAAGATTTTTTTAATTAGGCTTGTTTCCTTTACAATAATAGCCTTCACATTTTACATGTTCGCCAAAAACGTGACAAACACTATTTTCGATGTCCTTCCTCAAATTAGTTACTTGATCCTGGAAAGCAACGTCCTGGAATCTTCTATACTTTATGACGCAGTCCACTGCTGTTCTTAATCGTTGAATATTTTGTTGTAGGGCTTGGCGGAGAAAAAGCGGGATCGGAAGGTCTTTTCAACAAAATTTTTTTGTTGTTAAATTTTTCAAGTTGTTGCAATAGTTCCTTAGTAGATGATTCAAACACTCAATTTTTTCAACGGGATAGGGTCCTTCCGTATGAAGTTTTTTTTTAAAACACTACTGTCACCGTCACCAACAAGATATGCATACTTTACTCCGTGCATAGCGAAACTTTGTTTAAATCCTTCTAGGATAATGTCACTTTCCATGGAAGTTTATGTTCCGTCCCAATTTTTGAAACATAAGTGTTCTTTTTCACCCATACAGCACATTGAGAAAAATTTGTTTCTTATTCCTAGGTATAAGAGTTTACCAGTTCTTCCCCCAACTATACATGCAGCACCAGAACGTGCATTGTAGGCAGAACGGTAAGATCTTTACACCATGCTCCGTCAACAATTACTTTAATTAATGGAATACCATTTTCATCTACTACACCTCTTTCCTTAACCATTCTCGCTTCTTCCTTCCCAGCTTTAAGCATACATTGTCATGACTCTTCGTCAATTATATCTTGTAAATTTTCTTTGATAGTTTTATAGCGGTTATACGAAATATTTGGTACGTTCATGGTTCCGGCAAATTCATTCAATTATAAAAACCCACATCCAATGCTTATTGCATCTTAACACTGCAGCCCCATTTACATTTAACATTTCTTCATTTGGATCGGTTTGAACTCCATGTTCCACTTGACATAAACCACATTTTAAAACAAATATAGAAATGAACACGACGAATTTCTTTAATTATTCGCACAGATTGTTCAGCCGCTCCTGACGTGCAAGAAAATAATTGATGGTGTGGAAAAGACAAAATTTGGTTGATAAAAGATTGTACTTGGACAATTCTTCGTCCCTCCCACGAATTGCTCTTTACATTGTCTTCGATGTCATTTTTAGGCCTATCTTGGTTGACATTCGAAGATTCCGATTCATCATCATCAGACATATTTTCAGTATACGAACAACCGGGAACTGGAGAAATCGAAGTCCTAGAAGCACTGTTGAATTCATGGTCCTGTTCATGACGAAGACTATCGGCAGTACTAGTAAAAGGTTCCTGTTCGTCCATCAGTGCGGCTAAGTTTTGGATAAATTTTGACACACGAGGATCTTCATTCAGAAGAATTCTGTTTTTTTTCTCTGCCAGTCTATAGAAATAGAATATGAACAATTTTTGTAAAAAGATAAAGTTTTGAAGCTACCAATAGGTCCATCGTACGGGAATGAGATTACTTTGGAAATTAGGGGAAAGTAGAATGAGTAAACGATTTCATTTTGAAATAACAGCAGTTTCCAGTGTTAGTCCCAGTAAATGTAGTTGATGTCATAAAACTTCCTTCTTTTAAACACAGGTATAAGCTGTGTAAGTATTTGTTAAAAAACACGTCTGTCACTATGACAACTCGTAAAGTATATCCCGAGAGTGTGTGGAAATCCCACAGTATCGGGATATACTTTTACACACTGGTTTTTTAAGAAATACACAGCTTATACCTACCTCCGGACACTGCCCTGAGCCCTATTACACCATTCACCTTACAACTTTGCAGCTTTAACATGTCACTTTTCAAACTTATTTTGCGTTCTACCATATTTTTAATTTGTGAAAAAGTTAAGGTAAAATTAAAGCTGGAACTTTCACTATTAGACTATCTTTTAAAAAAATAAATAAAACGGTGAGACGTAAAATACGTGACATGTCAAAACTGCAAAGTTGTAAAGTCAATGGTGGAATAGGGTCCTGGTTTGCAACTTGATTAAAAACAAAGGAAGGAATGATAAGTATAAAAAAAATTAAACAATGATTCGTCATAAAAAAAGATTGTACGACGACGGGCCACCTGTAACGTAAACAGACAAAAAAAGTTGCCTTTACCTACGATTTACCAGCAATCTTTTATTTTTTCGATGCTGGGTAAGTGCCAGCTTCTTATTCTTACTTCTTCCCATTGTTAGGTGTATAAAAGTAAATATTAAACACACACAGATATCACTTCAACTCAAATTAAACAATTCAAAAGTCCTACGAACAGTAGGACTGAAATTTTAGGCAAAACTGAACAATAAACTAAATAATAACTGAAATTTGATACTTACCATACGTATACTATTCTTTCCATTCAAGAATCAGTTTTACTAGCGTGCCGGGAACCCGCTAGTAATGAAACCGCTGACTGCTAACAGAGACGGCAAATAGAGACAGAACATTTTCAATCTGTTTTTAAAAGCAATGCACGATTGTCTTTTAACTGAATTAACGGTCCCAAATATAAAATTAAGTAGTTTACGATGGTACCAAATCATTATTGAAATTTTGATGAATGTTGCTGCCTTATTTGCTGTTACAAATGTATGACGATATAATATAAAAACTGCATGAAAAATGCAGCTTTTTTTTACGTCTTTCCGATTCTTATAAAGAAAAACAAACGGATTTTTCACGGTTTCAAGTAACCAGCGACCTTCAATTGGATGTGTTAAACATTCATGATTTTTTATTTACAAATCAGTTCTTTACTTTACCTGTTATATTTATTTAAAAATCGATAAAGTTGTGCTCAATTTTACCACAGAAGAATCCCCTTAATAGCGAATTAAAACAAGATAATAGTGCAATAGAATATTTCGGTGTTAAATTTTGAGTAAATTAAGTAACCATAGGAAATCAGCTTCGAACTTGGAACACTAACTACTTATAGTGAAAAATTGCATGCTTTTAGAACACTACAAATTCTGTGAATAACGATAAAGACCACAGGAATCAAACTTACAAATAAAACGCGAAATACATCTGTTTACGACAAACCAACACACATGATAACGCAGATTTATAAAGATTAAAAAGCGCACCGCAACGCTTGTACTCGTCGAGTTACATAATGTAAGTCTGGTGTGAATGCCATAGCAAGGCGTTGAGTATTATGTAAAAGCATATTTAAATGTTGTATAAAATTTGAGTTGAAAGTATTAAATTTCAGCGAAACATATTATTTAGTAGTAACATCCCTGTTGAGACGATAATGGGTGCCACTGTATTTGGCTACTGTATTGTAATGAACGTGAGTTTAAAGTCGCTCTAAATGGGCAGAGTCTAAAATTTAGTGAATTTTGAAACAAAGTTTCTCACACGTGTGGGACTTTCATGGGAGGTCCAGTTTGGTTCTGAATGTTGTACTCAATGAGTGGGAGTTTCGAATTTGATTGTTTAGAAAATTATTATGAAAGTTTCAAGATGCGTATAGATTCGTCTCGGTGTTTGCATTGGGGCCGTTTCCGATTTTGTGTCCGGCAAAGGCGCGCCATAGAAACCTCTGTGGAATAGGCGGATTTAGCTCTAGCGGTACATACATTGATGACGTCTAAAGAGATGAATGCCTAGTCTGTACAAGGGAAAGAAAAATTGACAGTGATTTATACTTAGCAAACCCTTAGAAGACGTTCCTGCCCATGAGTTTATTATTGAAGACTTAACGAACTGTTTATTTAGTAAACAATCAGTGCCACAGCATATACTAATTATACTGCAAACCCATTTGCATGCGCAAAAGGTTTACAAGTAAAGTAATTAATGTGCGTTGGAAATTGTTGCAAAATTTTCCAAATCTAGGTAAAGCAATTAAGGAGATTTGTGATAACAGCAATCGATATATTACGGAAAGTATTGTGTATAAAACCCGTGCGATAGAAAAGAAACATTTCATGTGATCTTTTACATAACTAAACGTTCTTCGTAAATTAAAGCAGACAGTGTGGCACATTAATAATACTGAGGTAAACATGTGCATTTATTAACGGCACTAATTCGATCGTTCATAGACAATTAAGAATTTGATCATCAAGTGTAATTAAAATATTCTATTACAAATGCTTAGGAGGGCACTCAGTAAATTACATTGGCCAGGTTTATACGCGTAAAACGTGTGAATGAAAACGGGTATTTAAGTTGACGCTTGTAGTGCCACGACCCAGTGCTACGTACATAAGACATTGCACCTAGTAAAGGACTTCGGGAATTATATGTAAGAATAATTTTAGATATTTGAATGGAGGGCGTTTTATTATCTTTAAGGATGTCGTTGTTCATATTGTAAATTTTACTTAGACATTTAGGATAAACAAACCCTACCTGTTAGTATATGTATAGATTATAATATTTAGTAGGAACATTAGTCTATAATAGTTGTTAGCTTTTTGCATGTGTTGCTTTAAGCAGCCAATATGTATGTAGGATTTGGTTAATAGAGTTCGACTTGTTAAGTTATTGTTTTGTTTGAATTATGGTAACCCCTTTAGTTTTATTGTAAGATTTTATAATAGTTATTGTTAAATCTACAATTTGTATGAGAACCACCATTATATTATTAGATTTCTTTGTTTTCTTTGTGTAGTATTGCACAGTTTGAAGATAATAAATCTTTTGACACGTTTGGCTATACGATTGATCTGAAAATTGTTTATTTAGAGTCAGATGGATTACAAAATTTAAATAATCATTACAACCATTGAGTATATAGTGCTAGTCTTGATTTTCAACGGCTGTTTGTTACGATTTATAAGAGCAGACGTTTGAGATTTGAATCTCAACAATTCATACTTAAAAATTACAAACAGTATTTCAGAGCTGATGTATGATTCATGGAAAGACTAACTGATCGTTAAGTTTTCAATTTTTAGACAGACGTTAGTATTTGTGTGCTAAAATTTAAACATAATTATTATTTTCAAGTTGTATAATATTTATATCAGAATTTTGGAAAATTTTAATATTATGTTACGGTCCGAACTCAGTTACTTATTTTGTCATACACACATTAAAACGTTTAGTGTCCATAGTATTTCATAATAAGATTCCATGTTTGTTAATCAATTAATCTATTTTCATTAATCAACTTTTTAACTTCACAGGGTTTCTATATTTTTGACATCTGTGGTAAGATGGTTTGGTTCTTTACCGCTCATTGGCGGAAGTGGATTTTGCTAAAATGGCATTATCCACGACTGAAGCAATTAATTACATTTCTGCTAATTTATAAAGCACCCAACCTGATATGGAATTGAAATTGCTTTAGATTTAAAATATTCACACCCAGTTTACTGGGATACATTATTTTTACTCGCTTAACAAGGTGTGTATCACATAACCCCTGCCACGAGGTAACATTTTCCTTTAATTTTAGCAGAGACTTTTGATTCCTCCTTTTAAATATAGAAGGCCGTATCTCACCAAGACTACCCTTTTCTGCTTATTTTAAAGAATTGGAAAAACTTGCGAAATGGATGGTTGAATTTTAACTAATTGTTATAAACGATCTGTATTCAAACAGGTTTGTTTCGGAAATGATTTCTTACAATTTATTTATACTGTTTTTGTAGGTCGTTTATTATTTTTTGTTTGTATCTTCTTTGGGACATTAATAGGTTACTTGGGAACACCTGTTGGACCCAAGGACCGCCTGAACAAAAGTTCATCTTTGGGTGGCGCCTGAATCCGTTTTCAACCTCCTGGAAATACAACCAACATTAGAAGCGCGTCCAGGAGGGGCCATAAATATTCAAAATTAACGTAACTTATAATTTTCTTTAAATAAAATATTCCCAAACAAGGTTTAATTTTTGTGTTGGACTGCGTTGGTGACAAGCTTCACCTGCCATTACCGAAAACCCATTATAAATGCTTCTGCCAACATTTCAGAAGAAATATTTTCCATTACTTTCCATATGTTAGCTTTTAATTCCTCAATAGTTGCAGGCATCGGGTTCTATACTCTATTTTTCACATATTCCCATACAAAAAGTTTGGAACAGTCAGTTCTGGAGAATTTGGGGACTATTCTATTGGTCCACTTCTACCAATACAATTGTTTCCAAGCTGTTGGTTAACAGATTTACTTGCTATGTTTGAATGTTGAATGATGGGGCGGAGCCCGTCTTTAAAAATACAATCTTCTTCTAACTGGGGATAGAAAAGTTTTCCAACATGTCGCTATGGTTATTTCCGAACCTTATTCTCTGCAAAAAGAAGGGCCCATTCAATTTTTCACGAAATACCGCACACGAAACAATAACATTACTAGAATCTCTTTCATGTTGATGAAAATATTTT
Organism: Vesta saturnalis; assembly: GCA_036346205.1. NCBI lineage: Eukaryota > Metazoa > Arthropoda > Insecta > Coleoptera > Lampyridae > Vesta > Vesta saturnalis. The sequence goes on along the minus strand of JARFJB010002012.1, from coordinate 774,284 downwards.
GGATGTTCTAAACCCCAAATCCTACAGTTATGTTTATTAACTCGTCAATTTATATGAAATACAGCCTCCTCGCACATGATAATCCTAACATTTGGATATATTCTGAATAAATCTGTTAAACTTTCACACATAGACACTCTTTAGCAGAGTCCTGATGGTTAATTTTCTGCAGAACTTGAACTTTGTATGGTTTTAGTTTGAGAACTTTTAGAATTCTAGAAACCTTTGTTATGTCCATTTCCAAATTTGATGCTATTTTCTAATTGAAATTTTTGGATTTTTGTTTACCACCTCATAAATAGAAAAAACTCTTCTAAATTTGCATTTACAGTTCTCCTTTTTCTAGATATAGAAGCAGAATTCCAAAATTTGGTTAACCATGTTTTATGGCATTTATGGCAAGAGGATTTTTGTTGAATTGTCTTTTAAATCGTGTCCTAGTCTGAACATAGGACTGAGTTTGCCATGTAAAAATATTGTTTGAGGTTTTCGTAAGCTGTGTACCGCTTCTTAAAAATTAAAGGCTTTAGTTTCCTTGAATATAAAACACAATGTGACGTCTTGTCAATGACAGCAATACGTATTTTTGTGATTTGCCATATTAACGCCTTTGATTATTAGGAATTGTAAGACATATTAATTATTGCAGTATTCCAGTTAAAGTTCTCTAGCTTCGCTTTATACGTACCGATTTTAAACTTTAAGGTACCGTTGCAACGTAAAAATATGTGTCCTTTAGTATATTACTAATTATGCAGGGTGTCCTAAATAACATTTATTGTCCTCTGAAAACACATCACTTTTATAGCGGGTAAACGGAAGTAGGCCATTTATATAAATTTGTCACAAAGAACTTACAGTAATTTTAAACCTGTGCAAACCGCATATGATTATCTAGAACCGTTTGGAAAATATAAGCTTTTAAAACAGTCATAATATAATGAGACACCCTATACATCTTGAAAAATGTACTGCAGCTAGAGAAGAGTACCAAGCAGATCGTGTGGCCGCAGGGACAGTAATAGAATAACTTTTTTACCACCTGACCTTCAAAAGGTATTAGTCTACTAATATAATGTTCTCAGAGGAACTTTGAAAATCTCGTTTTTGTTTCAGGTTATGACAATCCCCGGAAGATGTCTCTAATGAAATACCTTTTCTCGCCCAGAATTATAGCATTCATTGAGGGCAATAGGCAAAAATTTGTGTAAGCAGTTATTTGGCGTAAAAGTGTGGCAGGGCGTAAGAAAGAACACATAATTTTTACCTTTTGAGCATTACTTTGGAAGAACAACATAGAAAAAATTACCACCTGGATGAACAATTGTTCTGCCCAGAACAAGAATTGGGCGTTTTTATCTGTTTACATTTACATTGTTAACAGCCGGAAGTTAAAATGAACAATTTGATTTTGAAATTTTTGAACAAAGCCACACCTTTATGTCTGCAGTTGAAAAATCACTGAAGAGGAAAATAAAGTCTGTGATTGTATCGACTTCCAAATCTGTGTACAAAATACGAATTCTGGAAATGTTGATGTTCTCGCTATATAAGGAAAACTTTTCAACTGAAAGACTGCACTTCAAAATGTAGAATTCAAAATAACAGACCCAAAGTCTATTTAGAAGATATGGTTTAACCTCGTTTGAGAAAGGTAATTTCAAAATTTCTTTTAAAGAGAACACTAGAGATCTAGATTTCCTAATGGCAGAATGTTGTAACACTGCAGTAGCAAAACCACAGTGCCGCAACTGTGACCGAGGAAATAGTCAGGAGAGGAAGCAGACGCTACTATCAAGGTTGCGGTTAATTATTTCTTACAATTTTATACATTTTGGGAAAACTTCTCGTATCTGACAGATCCGATGATGACATAATAGAAGATCAATAAATCATCAATAAAAATTACCTTTTACATGAAATAAGCCAATAATTGCACAAATTGTATTTTCTTGCTTATCCAGAAAGCCCTATTTACAAATTGACATAAATACTTTCATGACTGAATAGCCCTATCTGGCAAAGTACGCTTAGGCGTGAATGTTGGGCAACAGGTTGTCAGGAAGCTACAAAGGCTCTCTTGCAGTTAGATTTTCAACTCTGGGTGAAGTTACAGAAAATTGGGTAACATAGGTATTATCGGTAGAACAATTTTCTCCTTCGGGGCCAAATCTTTGGTTGCAAAAGACTTTATTCTGAATAATCTCATGCACGTTTCATGGGTACGTACCTGGGCAAATACATTAAGGATTATTGTTCTGGTAGATATACTGGGATATTTATATGGACGGCTGATAGTGGAAAAAACCTGAACAGCCGACGAAGATTAGTGAATAAAATGGCAATACAGATGCGTAAATAAATATAAAACGGATTTTGACAAGGTTTTATTTCTGAGATAAGTAAATTAAGGAGGACCATTACATACTAAAACAGGATAACTGACAAAACGCAAAACCTTTTAAATTAATCCACAAAAGAAATCTGCCACAGAATATAATAATCGCAAGAAACTAACGTCGGAAATTGTAAGACACTGAAAGTATGAGGTTAATGATTTGGACACACTGATAACAATTCAAATAGACAACTACAAAACGGCTAACAGAAATTACGGCTAAAAACATTCTAGACGATTCACTATTTTCCTATTACTTCAAAAAGGTAATATAGTTTTTCCAAAATCCAACATACAGAATGTCGGGTCCAACAAACTAGTAAGATCACCAAACTGTATTAAAAACTGGCAAATAATGTTATACTAAACAGGTTAAATAAATTGTACCAAAAACTAAAATGAATCATTGACCATTAATATCAACATCAAAATATCATAATGGTACAACTACATTTAAAGAGGTTTTGAGACCGCAGGACTCGTGTTTAAACTTCTGTAACAAGAAGCACCTGCTCATTTACAACAGCAACTGTTAGATTCTTACCTTCCATACCAACAATTCAAGGAAATAGGCAATACTCTGTAATCTAAACAGAATACTGGTACATTGCAAAGCTCCACATTGAGTTCAAAACTTTATATGTTATTCACTAATAACACTGCGAGATTTTATAAAACAAGCTTAGCACTATACGCAGATGATATTTATGCCAACTTGTTTGTAACAGAAGTCATAATTAATCCAGATCGGAGGGTACATGGAGTTGCACAAGTATTCTACAATAAAACAAAAGACTGTCGTCATATAAAACTGAAACACTGTGGTTCTCACTGATGTTTGCAGTAGTTGCAAATTGTAATATTAGTTTAATCAAATCTGGAACTATTATAAGACCGAATTGGGAGGCGGAAAATCAACTTCACCCTGTAACAAATTGAAGAATGCCTAAGTTCTAAACGTAATAGAAAGGCGCAGTTTGGTATAACCTGCACCAAAAAGCCACTGTACCCGATCATACCAAGGGTTAAGAAAATCTCCCAAACTAACGTGATCCAAGGACGTTATACCTTGTTTTAATTACATTGAAATAGTTAATGATATTTCATGATATAAATGTGCATGTCTGATAATCCAAGATGAAGTATTTGGTATAAATGAATTATGTTGTAATTATGAAATTGATTTAATTAAATATTATTAATTTTATTATACAGGGTGTCCGGAAAAATGTGGGAAATCTCTCGGATTTAGATAGAAGACGAAAAAATAACATGACAAGTTCCTATAATTTTTTTCCTCCAGACCCTCCCTACGGAGATGTGAGCCCCTAAAGGACGCCGCTGGAAATAAGTTTTTCTTGAATAACTTTTAAAGTACTTGACATAATTTAATAAAATTCAGTTTGATGTTCAGTAGTAAGGGCTTCTTAAAATAGTATCCTTGAAACATATTTAGCTTGTTTAGTTTACCAGGGATGGACTAAGTTGTACACCTTAACGCCTAAATTTTTAACACCCTGTATGATAAAGATCTAAAAATATTTTTGGGTAGTTTGAACCTTTCTCTAAAAAAAGGTATACTTGTTTAATATCGATAAAATTAACTATTTTCGAGAAAAAAATAATAAACGAATTTATGTTTCATTTCATTTAATTAAAAACTTCATAAGTGGGTTCAACATGGGCTCCGTGAGCACGACGAATTGAGGACTGCTGTACCGCCACAATAACCCCACATTGTTCCTAGCTCATCACAATGAAACGTGATTCTCTGTAGAAGCTCCTCCCTAGTATCAACCGGACTGGAATACACCAAGGTTTTGAGGGTCCCCACAGGTAAAATCCAAAGGCGTCAAGTCAGGAGATCCAGGAGCTAGGCGATAGGTCCACCTCTACCTATCTAACGGTTTGGATAGACGTTATTTAAGTGTTCCCACAGCAACGCTAAAATGAGGTGGTGCCCCATCGTGCATAAAGTACATGTTTCGCGGGTTTCAAGAGGTAAATGCTCAATTAAATCTTGAAAAGCGTTCTGGAGGAACTCAAATAAAGTTGTCCATTTAATAGCGCCGGCAATACAATGATCCTGCCCAGATATTAATTCGATTAAAATTGATGTTGATGATGAGAAACAATAGTTGCATGAGGATTTTTATCAGCCCATACGTGTGAGATGTGTAAATTCATGATACAAAATCTTCAGTAATCACTCCATGCACTTTTCCAATTGATATGGTTATAACAGCTGTCTTGAAGAACTTTATGAATTATTGTTTTCGGCTTATTAAATTGTGCGGCTAATTTGCGAGTTCTCGTTGAAGGAGTGCCATCTACAGCATTCAAAATATTTTCCTCTAATTCCACCGTACGCACTATTCTTGTCAGACCAGCATCAGTACTTTTTCTTACACATTCCTAAAGTTATAAAGAAAGTCAATATTATTACCTTAGTAAACGAAATCACTCACCATTCTCTCTTAGACGTTGATCAACTCGTTGAAATGTCTTCTGATTTGGAATAGTACGATTAGAAATCTCTCGTGATATAATCTTCTTGCTTCCAAAGCATTGCAAGAGGCAACACCATACATAAGATGCATATCTGCATATTCAATAAAAGTGAATTCCATATTTCGAATAAGTTTACAATTCAAATCACCACGAAATCCAAAAATCAATACATTTAAAATAAATTAATGTCGATCAATGTATCAGTGATGTGACAAATGTCAAGTTCTAAAATGCAGGTTATTTATTTATTTCGTATCATAGGAATGTTTGACATATGTTTTTTGAGTGAAGGTAAATAAAATGAACAAGAAATAATTATACCTCGTTGGTCAATAAATTCCCTTAAGTTTGCAACATTTTTAAATAATTAATATGTTTAATTTGGTTTTCCTAATTTATTATTAAGAGTGTTTTCTCGTAAAAATTGAAAAACACTGGCTTAATTTTTTAATAATTTATTAATTATGAAACATTAATTCGTTTATTATTTTTTCTAGAAAATATTTAGCTTTTATCGATATTAAACAAGTATACCTTTTTTTAGGTAAATTTTAGCTACCCAAAAAATTTTTTAGATCTTTATCATACAGGGTGTTAAAAATATAGGCGTTAAGGTGTAAACTTAGTCCATCCCTGGTAAAGTAAACAAGCTAAATATGTTTCAAAGATACTATTTTAAGAGGCCCTTACTAGTGGCCATCATACTGAATTTTATTAAATTATGTAAGTACTTTAAAAGTTATTCAAGAAAAACTTATTTCCAGCGGCGGCCTTTAGGGGCTCACAACTCCGTATGGAGGTCTGGAGGAAAGTAATTTATAGGAACTTGTCACGTTATTTTTCGTCTTCTATCTGAATCCAAGAGATTTCCCAGATTTTTCCGGACACCTTGTATACACAAATAAAAAGTTTACCTCAGTAGGATCTGAACATACATGTACTTATAATAATTGAAATTTATTTCATTAAATAATCGTAATTAGTTATTTTGAAAACGTTTATAGTTTTATTTTCAACAATTACGAAGTACGTAATACCTTTCACATATGGTAAATTGGCTATACATTTTTTAAATGTATTCTCAATGCAGTTTTGCGGTATAAGCAGATAAGGTATTCTATTGCCGAAAATAACATGTACCACAAAATTAATTTTTAAAATTTAATTGACTTACCTAATATCAACACCCATTGAAAAGGTCGTTCCATACTTTATATATATATATATATATATATATATATATATATATATATATATATATATATATATATATATATATATATATTATATTCATTCACAGTTATTTTCGTATACAACAACCATTTATGATTTGGAATAGAAGCTCTAGTAATTCAAATCAGATTTTACTGTTGGCATAGTGCTTTATCTTAGTAAACCACGTCCCTATAAATAACACATAAGGTGCGGTTATGTATGGATAAGTTATTTCAACTACAATATACTAATTTTTGCATAAAACAAACTATTTATTGCTTTGCACCCATGAACCTACCGTTGACCCAATTATTTTGTATTACCCCGATTACTCAGTATGCTCTTAATTCATATAGGAAGTGGTTTATTGCAGTGTACAAAGATATAGGCGACCTTCTCACTACATGCACACGGTTTTACTTATCGTTTATATATAACTGGCATTTAGGAAAAATTATGGTTAAACCACAATACGAATACGAATGGAGTCTACTTTTCGTGTTCTGTCTCCTTCTGATTATATCATCCTCTAATTTTGATATCCGGTGACCTACGCGTTTTTAACAAATTGTGACTCATTTTCAGTAGCGTAAAAATCTAGATCGCTACAATATGTAATCAAGTAATTACAATAAAATTAAAGTGAAGGCGTTAATGTTA